>JAWRVF010000163.1:87500-548734 GCA_036785485.1 Physcomitrellopsis africana | reverse complement strand
GTAGAAGAGCAGGCATATAAAACTAGTGCCATGCATGGGAAGGAAGCAGAGTCTTATTCTATTACGGTTGAACAGAAAATAATTAAGGCTATTTCTTTACCAACTACAGAGGCCATGATCAGGGGAGCTGAAGCTATCAGAGAGATGACTGGATGGAATGATCCAATTGACGCTATTAGCATCAAAGCATTTTTAGGTGGAAATCAACAGAGTGATGGTGTGCATGATGCTGTGATTGAAGAAAAGAAGGATAGAGTTTTTCACGAGGAAGATATTACTGAGCTTGTAAGCAAGAAGAAGTCTCCAAAGAACAAAAAAGCTTCTCAAGAGACAAATTCAGAAAAAGTATCTTCTTTTGTTCATTCTAGTAATACACTATTACCAAAAGAGTGGTGGGAGAAGGACAAAAAGAAGGAAAAAGATGACTCAAGCAAGTCCAAAGCAAATAATGAAGAAGATAATCTATATGAAGCTTATCCAACTGTGAAGATCAAGATTGGAGATGTGGAGGAGGACCAAAACTTCTTTGTACAAAACTCTATTACATATTCGGTAATACTTGATCAATCTTATATTGCAATTGCTAAGATGGAGATTAGAGTCTTGAATGATGGTTCTCATTATGTCAAGATTCGTAGTTGTAATGGGAAGAACGCTGTGCAAATTCTTATTATAAAGCTTATTCATGAAAAGCATAGAGAGCAGCTAAGAGAGATGCCTTTAGAGCCAAGAAATACTTTCTTAGGTTTTTAAAAGGCACCCATGTAGGATGGAGGTACATGGGTGCAAAATAGATTATCTCCAAACTCCAACATAGAAAATTTTGGTTTTAGATTTTGGATTTGATTGGCAATAGGTTTATGAATTTTCAAAGGGTTGAGGATATGAATCTTATAAATAGAAGAAGGATACAAAAACAAGAAAAAAAAAAAAAAAAAAAAATTTAAAAGAGTGGGTTTAGTTTCAAATGATAAAATTGTAGTAGGAAATAACAGAAGAAATAAGTTTAGAAGATGGTTTGGTATAAGTTTAGGATGAAGATACTATAGTAGAGATATACTCAAGAAAAGAAGCTAAGGAGCCAGATTGGAAAGAGAAGTGCAGAATTGGGCATTAATTTACTCAAAAATCGTTAGTTAAGCTGAAGATTGGAGGGGGTGATTTCTTGGCACATACCAGAGGATGTGCAGGTTTGGAGGGGGTGGATGTCGTATTGTAATTGCTTACAGTATGTAAAATCCACTCAAAATGCCTAATATGTTTATAAATTTAGATATGTATTAGAATGGTTAATAAAATAAATTAAAGGGATTGATAGAAGAAACTTTATTTTATTTTACTTGTTTTGATTATGGTATTTAAAAATTATAAGATCTAAATGTTTAGTATGAAGCCTTGAGAGAAGGTGGGGACTTAAGGATGAAAATTTAAGCTAGTAAGAGGCTAATTGGGAGAGATGAAATCAAGCCATGGTCGGATGAAGGCAAGGAATAGAGAACTTCATCCCTATTGGTCGAATACCATGCCCAATGAGCTTTGAGGAGGCTGCCCGCAACCTTAACAAAGGTTTTCGGCGACTTCAAAAGGGGGATTTGCAATTTCAAAGGTAGGATTATAAATTTTAGGGTTTTGGGTATAGTTTGAGAGGAAACTTTAGGCGATTTGGAGTTAGGGTGAAGAAGTTATACTTGTTCAAAGTTAAAGAGTGGATTTCATACATACTGTTACTCTTTTGGAATTTTGCGGAGTTGTACGGAGGCTTTTGGAGATCGGACGATGCGGTTGAAAAGATGATTTTAAGATCTACGTTTGTTACAAAAAAATTCTTAAGTTTTGAGTTTAGACAAAGGAGATATGAAGAATTGAAGACAGCGCATCCAATTCCAAGGTAGTAAGCACACCGTTTTGTTAATAGTTATGCTTTGGGCCATAACTTGAGTTTTCAGACGAAATTTTGGCTCAAACTTCTTAGAAAATCTGACATTTTTTGTTAAAAAGCTATACATACAAAATTCATGGAATTTGAGCTTATAGTTTGTGAGATATGAAGAAATTTGTATGTGGGTGTATAAAGACAAGGGTTTGAAGCGACTGTAAGGGTTTTCAAGATATCTCAAGATCCGCAATGAATTTGCAATTGAAAAATGTTGTTAAGGTTGATAAGAATTCATCAATACTTCATGGAAAATTTTACCATGTTTGGACGGTCGGATGAGGAGATATGAGATGTTGAAGTTTGGAAAAATTTCTACATAAAGATATATAAGGTTTTAGAGGATTTTATCACACTTTGGATGTTGTTAGTTACTTGAGGCTTATGTATTTGATGTAATTTCTCAAAAAGAAAAAATATATATATATAAAATTTGATTTTTCCTCATTTTTGAAGCTTGATTGAGAAATTAGTGACAGCTAGAAGCCCAACGCTTTTTTAAGGCAAATTCTCTCTACCTCGTGTACGCTTTCTTAAGCAAATTCTTTCATAAGATCTTTCGTCTTATTAAATAAGATAGAGAATATATCTACAGTGTCGAGGTAGAGAGAATTTGCCTTAAGAAAGCGCTGGGCTTCTAGCTGTCACTAATTTCTCAATCAAGCTTCAAAAATGAGGAAAACTCAAAGTTTATATATATATATTTTTTCTTTTTGAGAAATTACATCAAATACATAAACCTCAAGTAACTAACAACATCCAAAGTGTGATAAAATCCTCTAAAACCTTATATATCTTTATGTGGAAATTTTTCCAAACTTCAACATCTCATATCTCCTGATCCGACTGTCCAAACATGGTAAAATTTTCCATGAAGTACTGATGTATTCTTATCAACCTCTACAACAATTTTCAACTGCAAATTCATTGCGGATCTTGAGATATCTTGAAAACCCTAACAGTCGCTTCAAACCCTTGTCTTTATACACCCGCATACAAATTTCTTCATATCTCACAAACTATAAGCTCAAATTCCATGAAATTTGTATGTATAGCTTTTTAACACAAAATGTCACATTTTCCAAGAAGTTTGAGCCAAAATTTCGTCTAAAAACTCAAGTTATGGCTCAAAGCATAACTATTAACAACATAGTGTGCTTACTGCCTTGGAATTGGATGCGCTGTCTTCAACTCTTCATATCTCCTTTGTCTAAATTCAAAACTTAAGAATTTTTTTGTAACAAACGTAGATCTTAAAATCATCTTTTCAACCGCATCGTCCGATCTCCAAAAGCCTCCGTACAACTCCGCGAAATCCCAAAAAGAGTGATAGTATGTATGAAATCCACTCTTTAACTTTGAACAAATATAACTTCTTCACCCTAATTCCAAATCGCCTAAAATTTCCTCTCAAACTATACCCAAAACCCTAAACTTTACAATCCTACCTTTGAAATTGCGAATCCCCCTTTTGAAGTCGCCGAAAACCCCTGTTAAGGTCGCGGGCAGCCTCCTCAAAGCCCATTGGGCATGGTATTCGACCAATAGGGATGAAGTTCCCTATTCCTTGCCTTCATCCGACCATGGCTTGATTTCATCCCTCCCAATTAGCCTCTTACTAGCTTAAATTTTCATCCTTAAGTCCCCACCTTCTCTCAAGGCTTCATACTAAACATTTAGATCTTATAATTTTTAAATACCATAACTAAATAGGTAAAATAAAATAAAATAAAGTTTCTTCTATCAACCATTTTTAATTTAACTTACTAACCATTCTAATACACATCTAGATTCATAAAAATATAACATATTTTAACTAATTTTTACATACTGAAAGTAATTACAATACGACATCCACCCCCTCTAAACTTGCACATCCTCTGGTATGTGCCAAGAAATCACCCCCTCCAGTCTTTAGCTTAACCAACAATTCTTGAGTAAATTGATGCTCAATTCTGCACTTCTCTTTCCAACCTAGCTCCTTAGTTTCTTTTCTTGAGTATATCTCTACTATAGCATCTTCATCCAAAATTTATACTAAACCATCTTCTAAACTTGTTTCTTCTTTTATTCCTACTACAACTTCATCATTTGAAACTAAACCCACTCTTTTTAAATTTTTCTCTTAATTTTGTATCCTTCTTCTATTTACAAGATTCAAATCCTCAACCCTTTGAAAACTCATAAACCTATTGCCAATCAAATCCAAAATCTAGAACCAAAATTTTCTATGTTGGAGTTTGGAGATAATCTATTTTGCACCCATGTACCTCCATCATACATGGGTGCTCTCTAGAAATTCACAAATTTAATTTCCGGATCTAGAGGCATGTCTCTCAATTGCGCTCTGTGCCTTTCATGAATAGGTTTCACTGTGATAAATTGCACAACCTTTTTTCCATCACAACTACGAATCCTGGCATAATGTGAGCCATCATCCAAGACTCTAGTTTCCATTCTAGCAGCTGTAATATAAGGTTGACCAAGTATTACCGGATATGTAGCAGAATTTTGCACAAAGAAGTTCTGTTCCACTTCCACATCTCCAATCCTAGTCTTCACAGCTGGACAAGCTCCATATAAATCACCTTGCTGGTTATTTGCAGCTCTAATCACCCAGCCATGGTTGATATCGATTGGCCACTTACTCTTTTCATACTCCCGCCTGGACATGATGTTGATTTCTGATCCATGATCAATTAAAGCTAAGACTGTGTCCTTACAATTTCCCAACCTCACATAAGTCTCTGTCGTAGCTCTAGCCCAATAAGGAACTGAGTAGATATTATTCCCCAACTCATCACCATCTTCTTTTGAGAAGCTAATAGCACGTGCTTCCTGTGTAATCTTCTTTTCTTTGCCAGATTCCATAAGTATGTCATTTGTTTGATGCCCTTCTATATCCTTTGCATGATTGATCTGAAGTCTATTCTCCATATCATCCTTGCTTCCAAACTCTGGTAAGGCAGTCTGTACAAAAACCTGTCCTATCTCCTCTTCCTCATCCTTGGTCACACGAGTATCCAATGCTTCTACCATGATAGCTTCAGCTATCATTTGCCTCTTTCTTTTTATCACATCAATGATTAACTCATGGAAATCTCTCTTGGCTATACCAAGAGCTTCTCTTAGAGTGAATTCAATCTTAGCATCCAAAATCTTTTCCTCCAAGATACTCTTCATATCTGTGGATGTTTCAATATCAAATTGAAGCTTGTAGGCAAGATTTTTACCTTTGGTTTTATATGTGCCATCCTTCTCTTGCTCTTTTTCCTTCTCCCACCACTCATTTGGTGGTGGTGATTCACCAGGACGAGTAGAAGGAGATACCTTCTCCAATTTTTGCTCTGGAAAAGTTTCTTTGTTTCGTAGAGATCTCTTCTTGATTGTAGGTTCCCCAACATCCTCCTCTTGAACAGCTCTACCTCTCTTCTCTTCAACCACAGCATCATGCATACCATCACTCTGTTGGTTTCCACCTAAAAATGCTTTGATGCTAATAGCGTCAACTGGATCATTCCATCCAGTCATCTCCCTGATAGCTTCAGCTCCCCTGATCATGGCCTCTGTAGCTGGTGAAGAAATAGCCTTAATTGTTTTCTGTTCAACCGTAATAGAATAAGACTCTGCTTCCTTCCCATGCATGGCACTAGTTTTATATGCCTGCTCTTCTACCAGCTTCTTCATGCCTCCTTTCCCAAAGTTGGTCCTCAAAGACTCATCAGACCCTGTGAGTCTTACCCTGCCCTCCTTGAAATATATAATACCTTCCTTGATTGCAGTCTTATAATTATCACACTGACCACGCTTGTGATTTGGACTATCACACCACATACATCTCTCCACAAATCCCTTGAAACCTTCGATTGGCTTTGATGAATTCGCAACTTGAGATTTCTTCAATTCAGTCATTTCAACCCTAAGATCCTGTATGTCCTTGATCAATTCCTCAAGAGTATCTTCCTGGACAGTCTTCATCACCTTTTTAGGTAACATTGAAGTTTGAGATGTGGGTACTTGCTCCAATCGTGATGATAAGCCACGAGTCTTCATCCTCTGTTGCTTGGCCACAAGTGTTACTGTTTCTTTCACCAATCTCCAATTATTTGTAAAGCCACTCTCAGATTTCCTATCTGCAAGATGAAAAAGTAGCTTGTCTTCCAAATCTTCATTAGTTGTTTGCAAAAACAACTCAGTCTTCCTAGTATCCAATAATTGTCTCTCTTGTTGTGGCAATTGGCCAAACTTCTTTTCAAACTCCCTGATTAATTCATTCGGAGCCATCTGGTTTCCTGGCCTATGTTCAATCCATTCTAAGAATGATCTTTTAGTCATCCTTTCTGAGTCTTCCTCAAAAAACTCATCCTTCAGCAACTCCTCAAATCTCCCCCATGATATATCCTGTTTATGCAACTCTTGCACCTTCTCCCTGATCTCAGGTATAACTGCCAAATCAAAGGTGGTAATCATTTTAAGTTTTGAAACTTGATGTACCTCCATTTCACACGTGTAAATCCCTAGGAACTTAGTGATGTTCCTCCCATCAAACCTCCCAATCTTGTCCACTACTGCTTGTAAGGCTTTAGAGGTGTTTTTGTCATCTCCTTGCACCTGTTGCCTTTGTTCCATAAACTGGGCAAATGCCTTGAAAAGGTCTTGAAGCAACACCCCCCCGGGTAATCCAAAACTTGGATTTTGATCCCCCATCTTCACTTATTGAGTAACTAATGCCTCAAGGCTCTCTCAGTGGAAGCACCAATATGTCGGGGTAGAGAGAATTTGCCTTAAGAAAGCGCTGGGCTTCTAGCTGTCACTAATTTCTCAATCAAGCTTCAAAAATGAGGAAAACTCAAAGTTTATATATATATATTTTTCCCTTTTGAGAAATTACATCAAATACATAAGCCTCAAGTAACTAACAACATCCAAAGTGTGATAAAATCCTCTAAAACCTTATATATCTTTATGTGGAAATTTTTCCAAACTTCAACATCTCATATCTCCTGATCCGACCGTCCAAACATGGTAAAATTTTCCATGAAGTACTGATGAATTTTTATCAACCTCTACAACAATTTTCAATTGCAAATTCATTGCGGATCTTGAGATATCTTGAAAACCCTAACAGTCGCTTCAAACCCTTGTCTTTATACACCCGCATACAAATTTCTTCATATCTCACAAACTATAAGCTCAAATTCTATGAATTTTGTATGTATAGCTTTTTAATACAAAATTTCACATTTTCTAAGAAATTTGAGCCAAAATTTCGTCTGAAAACTCAAGTTATGGCCCAAAGCATAACTATTAACAACACAGTGTGCTTACTGCCTTGGAATTGGATGCGCTGTCTTCAACTCTTCATATCTCCTTTGTCTAAACTCAAAACTTAAGAATTCCTTGTAACAAACGTAGATCTTAAAATCACCTTTTCAACCGCACCGTCCGATCTCCAAAAGCCTCCGTACAACTCCGCGAAATCCCAAAAGAGTGATAGTATGTATGAAATCCACTCTTTAACTTTGAACAAGTATAACTTCTTCACCCTAATTCCAAATCGCCTAAAATTTCCTCTCAAACTATACCCAAAACCCTAAACTTTACAACCCTACCTCTGAAATTGCAAATCCCCCTTTTGAAGTCGCCGAAAACCCTTGTTAAGGTCGCGGGCAGCCTCCTCAAAGCCCATTGGGCATGGTATTCGACCAATAGGGATGAAGTTCCCTATTCCTTGCCTTCATCCGACCATGGCTTGATTTCATCCCTCCCAATTAGCCTCTTACTAGCTTAAATTTTCATCCTTAAGTCCCCACCTTCTCTCAAGGCTTCATACTAAACATTTAGATCTTATAATTTTTAAATACCATAATTAAATAGGTAAAATAAAATAAAATAAAGTTTCTTCTATCAACCATTTTTAATTTAATTTACTAACCATTTTAATACACATCTAGATTCATAAACATATAATATATTTTAACTAATTTTTACATACTGTAAGTAATTACAGTACGACAACGGATTGAAAAAAGATTCATAAATCATTAAATTCTATGTCAAAAGAAAATGATAAAATAGAAATAAAAAATATTTATATTATAAAAAAATTGAATGGTTATTGCCAAAGACTAAAAAAATATAATGACTCTTGAACTAGACTAGAAGTGAAAAAAAAATTGACAAGTGTGAAGAGGATTTTATTATTATTTCTATATATACTATCTATCTAAAAACTATGTGGTGGTATTCTATAGGACCTCCAATATGTGTCCAATTTGAAGACACATGTCAAACTTGTAAGATAAGTTTCTTACATGCGCACCATATATTTAACTTGTTCTACTAGCTACTTACCATGTATAATACATGGCTAGCTAGTTGGCAAAGTTTCTAATCTATCAATCATCTATATACATATATAAAGGTGAATCCGCATCTATGAAGCTTTTCTATAAGATATTGTCAAATTAATTTATTTTTATCTACTTTTGCTTATCCTTATTAACTAGATAATTATTGAAATAAATCTCATATCTGTAACATTTAATTAGATAATTATTAGAATAAATCTTATGTCTATAACATTATCTTCTTTTTCTAAGGACAAGTTCTATAAGAAGTGGTGATTATATATTGAGGAAGTGCAAAATGTGCCAAATATTATTTGCTAGATACTTTAATCTTTATTCTCTTTGAAAGTAGTTGATAGGTCTTCTTAACCATCAATAGTATTTTATACCAAGGTAAGAGGACCACCGTGATATTTGATCATTGTTGAGGCCTTCATAACTGGCTTCTTCAAAGAAAAACCATCAGAAATAGTTCCTATCTCTAAAAGTATTACCAAACACTAAGAATCTCTTCTAAGGTCATGATACCAAACACGTTATATCTTACTATCAATTCAAGAAAGAACATGTTATTTTTGAGGATTTTCATCTCTATTCTGTCATCTTGAAGGTTGTAATAGTCATAATGTCTCGTTTGATAAGTTAGCAAATAATAACTTTTAAACTAAATTTATTGGTTATTAATTTTTTATCTTTCTAATCCTAGAAAATTCAAAAAAATAACAAATAATGATACAAGATAAAATAAAATTTCTATTGGAGATGTTTTATTTTATAGCAAAAATTTTCTTGACTTTTCATCTTAATTTTGATAGATGTTATTGATAAAAATATATTGGCTTTTATTGATGCATTTGCTAGATTCCTACATAGCTTCTATGTGCCTTTACTAATATCATATCTGCATCAATGTATAAGATATTTCAATCAATTTTGAAGCTGTCTTAAATCTAAGACCTCTTTCACCTTAAATTCTTTATTGTTGTCCACTTCTATTGGAAGTAGTGGCATTTTTCTTCTTCCTTATATATCCATTTTCTTGTATGATTTAAATAGTGATATGTGGAATATAAAATAAATTTTTATAGATTTTGATAAATATAATTAATAAGTAATTAGATTAATCTATTTATAAATAAAAAATAATCTAAACCTACAATAAGCAATTAGATTAATCTATTTACAAATAAAAAATGGTCTAAGCCTACAATAAGCAATTGGATTAATCTATTTACAAATAAAAAATGGTCTAAGCCTACAATAATCTAGTTTATCACAAGGATAAATAGTCTTAATATTACAATGAAGTAACCATACTTTATTGCCCAAATAAAATTGAGGTTGTTTTTTGCAACATCTACATTGATTTTTTGTTATTCTTGAGCTTCTTTTAATTGTACCTTTATTGTTGTATGTAGCTTTGAAATTTGTCAAAGTCCTATAGTGGAAGACTATAGCTCAAAGTCTATTGCCAAGTCTTCCACTATAGGATTTTTAACTTTTGAAAAGTCAAAAGTATCAAATCATGGATGATAATCATAATTGACAAAGAATGGAGTTTATTAAGTAGAAGAATATATCAAATTATAATAAGAAAACTTTGCCAATAGTAAAAGAGTTGTCCAATCATCTTAATGATAGCTGATAGTACATCTCAAATATTGTTCCAAAATTCGATTTACCTATTTTATTTATCTATTAATTTTAAGATGGAAAGCTGAACATAGTTTTATATCTATTTTTAATATTTTAAAAAGAATTTTCTAAAATATTAATACAAATTGTATCCTTCTATTTAATATAATATTTCTTATAAATCCATGATAGCAATAAATTTTGTTAAAAAAAAATTTAATTATTTTTTCACATAAGATAGATTTTATACTTAATACAAAATGTACTATCTCGATGAAACAATCTACAATCATAAATATAAAATCATATGAACTTGAATTTGAAAGATCCATGATAAAATCTATAAAAACAAAAGATCTAGATTATTTTGATACATGTTGAAAAAATCTATAAGGTCGATGATGAGGAATTTTTGATTTTGAATAAATATCACATCACTGTACAAATTCTTTAACAGCCATTCAAATTTAAAGCCACCAAAAATCTCTTGATATTAATTTCAAAGTCTTGTTATATCTAAAATATCATACTACAAGGAAGTTATGACAAGCTTCAACAACACATTATTGTGTTGTAATTTGGCTACCATATAAAAAAATTATACATATATTTAATATATAATTTATTATACATTTAAGTAAAAGCCATATCAATGGATTTTATTGGTTATAAGAAGTGATTAGATTGTTAGTTTAGAAGGAATCTATTAAAAAGACTATTATTGAGATTTATACAATTTTTTTTTTTTTTTAGTAGTAACTTCTGAGATTGATTTTACATTGATAATAATTTTTATATAGGTTATCTTTGTTAGACATTGGTGAGTCTTAAGATCTTATTTGCTTCTTTTATTTGGTATTTAGAACATCTATTATGTAAATCTTATAAAAAAAAGAATTAAAAATGGATTTTTAATATAAAAAGGAATAATTAAGCCATCCATTTGAATGAATGGAGATGGATGATAGAAGTCTCTATTCCTATTGGCCAAAAATCATGCCCAATGAGCTTCAAGGAGGCTACCCAAAGATTTATTAGGGATTAGGGTTTATTTTTTAAGCGGAGTCAAACATCAAAGGCTAGGATCAGCAAGTTTGGATTTTTAAATATGATTTTGGTGCAAATTTTGAATGATTTGGACTTTTTATGAAAGAAATATAGGCACTCAAAGTTAAGGTCTTAAAATTGTATCTATTTTCAGTCTTTTAGGCATAACTTGCACGTACAAAGAGCAATATCAGATTAGGAATTAGAATTGGAAAGAAAACTTTTTTGGCTATATTTTTTTATATATAGCTTAATAAAATTCAAGCTAGGATAAAGGAGATATTGGGAGTTGAAATCAATGCTTGTAAGCTAAAGGTAGTAAGTGACTCTATTTAACTAAAAGTTATATTTTGAGCTATATCTTAGATAATTTGATAGATTTTTTACTTAAAATTTTTAAAAGTATATATGTTTATGTTACAAGACTATGTGCAAAATTTTTGTGGCATTAGGATTTTGGGTTTGTAAGATATAAAGAAAATAATACTCTGGTGTCTTTGAGCTAGGATTTTAAGCACCTACTAGGATTTTCAAGATATCAGACAATAAGAAGCAAATTTATAGTTGATTTTTTCTTTGTGACAAAACTTAAGTAAATTATCTATACTCTATATAAAATGTATAGAAATTGAATACTTCGATTAAGAGTTATTGAACTCTAAAGTTTGAAAAAAAATAAATCTTTGTAGGTGAATAAGGTTTTGAAAGGTTTTATAGAAATTTGAATCTTCTTGTATAAACTTACTTAAATATAAAAGATTTTATCAATAAAAATTATCTTTTATAATATTATTGTGTTATTTTTTTTTTTATTATTAAAGAAAAATCACTTATTGGATTCTTGCCAATGAGTTTCAAGTAAATTCTCCATAGCCGGATATCTAGTATATTCCCAGATAGAAAATCACGCCACACGACAATGTAGTCATATTTCACCTTTTAAAATATATAAATGTCTTTC
Organism: Physcomitrellopsis africana; assembly: GCA_036785485.1. Taxonomy (NCBI): domain Eukaryota; kingdom Viridiplantae; phylum Streptophyta; class Bryopsida; order Funariales; family Funariaceae; genus Physcomitrellopsis; species Physcomitrellopsis africana. Next base: position 536,808 of record JAWRVF010000163.1, on the reverse strand, counting down.
AAAATAAAGTAGATTATTCTTGAACTTGAAATTAGAAGTATCATAAGATTTTAAAAAATTATTTTTAATATCATAAAGAAGATCAAAGGATATATTTGATTAGACTTCCTTGAATAAAATTGAATCAATAGTTAATGATGATTTTATTACTTAAAGATGAAATTGCTCTAGCTTCAAGAAGATAATTTTTTATTGATTGAAAGCCACATCTCTTTCTTTTAGTACAAGATAAGAGCCTTTAAAAAAGACATTAGGCAAACTTTATTATTTTCCTGCTTGATAAGTAATAATGAACTTGAATCTTCATAAAGACATGCTCCAATAAGCCTAACAATGATTCAACATGCGTATTGACATAAAACATTCAAAATTCTTGTGATTTGTATATACAATGACTAGATTAAAAGTGCCTTTTAAATAATGGCATCATTCTTAAAAAGAATCCATAATTGCAAAAAAAAATTTATCATGAATTTTGTAGTTGATTTCTATTACTAAAAATTTCTTAGAATGAAAAGCTATTTGATGGAATTTATCATCTTATCCTATTTGTAATAATATTATACCTAAAAAAAAGCTTGATGTATCTATTTTCATAAAAAAATGCCTTGGAAAAGTTGACACAATACAAGATTGATACAAAAGTAAAAGCTATCTTTAAAGCTTCAAATAATGCTTTTACTTCTTTATTCCACTCAAGTTTTTGCTTACAAGTTAAGCATATAAGTAGGGTTGCAACTTGAAAAAAAAAATTAATGAAGATTCAATAATAATTCATAAATCCCAAAAAATATTATACATCCTTTACTGTTTTTGGAATCTTTTAATTTATGATTGTTAAGACTTTCTTAGGATCCATCATGAGACCATCATTTGAAATAATCTATCCTAAAAAATCAACTTAAGTAGAATGAAATATATACTTTTTCATCTTGGCATACAATCATATAATCTTTAAATTTTTATAATACAGGACAAATATGAAATTTATATTCTTTTATATTTTTAGAGTAGATTAAAATGTCATCTAGATAATAAACAATAAAACTATCTAAGAACTCATGAAAAATATCATTCATGAGATGTTGAAATGTAGCTACAATATTCATAAATACAAAAGGCATAATATTATATTCAATATGTCCATATCTTATTCAAAATGTAGTCTTCCATTCATCTCATTTTTTAATGCAAACTAAGTTGTATGCTCTTTATAGATCTATTTTTATATAGATCTTAGCTTTATTTAATTGATTAAAAAATCTAGATATTAAAAATAAATGATATCCATTTTTAATAATAATCTTATTGAGCCTTCAATAATTTATATACATCCATGGTAATCCATCTTTTTTCTTCACAAATAAGATAAGAGCTCATATTAGAAATTTTGAATGGCATATAAAACTCTTTGTCAAATTTTCATCAATATATTCCTTGAGCTCAGCCAATTCATTTTAGGATAAACTATAGATTGGTCCAAATAGAAGCTAAGTTCTCTCTTTGAAATTCATTGAGTAATCATATGGATAATGATTCAAAAAAATATTTGCATTCTTTTTTTCAAAAATATCTTGATAATCTTGATATTAGCTTAGAATGTCACTTGAAGTCTTTTTGTTATCAAAAATAGATATAGCGTAAATATCAAAAGATGATCCTTCTTTTGTTACATGTATAAAAAAATTTGCACCTACAAGTATGACTTTTATTATATTAAATTTATTATTTTTTACTTGATTAACAAGACTCTTATTAATATTCTAAGAAAAATCAAATCTACAAGAAATCCAGTCTATTCAAAGATTTAATTTTTTTAGCCACAATAAACTTAAAATGATTAGATTAAAGAGAGATTTAATAATTTTAAAGATTATATAACTATTATGACCATCTATTGTTATATTTATAAAAAGGATTTCATAAATAATATCTTTAAAAGATAATAGATGACCATCTATGACTTCTATATGTATGGGTTTAATTTTTTGTACTAAAGATATTTTATGAATTTTAATAAATTTTTCATCTAAAAAATAAGCTGCGGCTCTTAAATCTAGCAAGACAAAGGCTTTGTAATTTTTAGGTCCCAAATACACATCTATTATAAAACAAGGAGAAGATTTTGAAGAGAAAATAAGACCTTCACTAAGAATCGTATAAGATTCCAATTATATAATTCTTATTATAACTAAATAAACTTGTTTCTTGATATATTATCTTTTTTGACAATCGTACTCTTCATTTTGTAGTTACATTATTTCTTTGGATAATATTGAGCAGTATGTTTAGATTCTCTATAATATAAGGATTATTGTTCTTGATGACAATGAATCTTTTCGTATTTAATAAGAAGTTTAAAACATATTGCATCAATTTACAAATATTTTACTTTCAAATGTATGTATTGAGAACACATTGATATTGCCATTGAATTATAATAATATTGAGGCTCTCTTATGCGACTCTTAAATTAAAATTTAAAAATCTAATTGTTATACTTTATAGCAATGTCAATTGCTTGACTCAATGTTTGAGGATTAAATAAGTTGAGCATCAATTTTTTTACCTCATATTGTAATCTATAAAAAAATTGACTAATGAGTGCAACATCAACCTACTTGATATTAATCACTAGTTGTTGAAATTATAATGCATATAATGTCATTGATCAATTGTTTTGTCTCAAGATACGGATCTTATTAGTTACAACATGAATTGCATCATGTTTTCTATACATAGATTGAAATTCTACTAAAAATATCTATAAATTATCTAATATTGGATCATATCATTCAAGAAAAGATGAAAATCATAATAACGTAGAACCTAAAAGTAGTGTTCTAATAAATTTAACTTGTGATTCTTGAGTTGGATAACTTTGAGATTGAAGTTCAATCACTAATTGTACTTAATTGATAAATCCTTGAAACTTAAATCTTCTGCCATCAAACTTCTCAAACAAATTAATTTTTGATTCTTTGATGCTTGAATGATGTTCTATTATAAGTGAAGTAGTATGGCTTAGTGTAGATATTGGAATAGCTCTAATTATCTCTAAATCTTCATTTCTTGTTAATCTTATTGTTCCTTATAGTAGTAAATTGAATTGATGCATTATAAGCATTAACTCTCTCATTTGCTCTTACATTTGTGCCATTGTACTCTTTATTTTAGCAAGCTTTGCCATGATAATACAATAGAAAGAAAGGTGTCTACTTCTCACTCAAGAAATGTAAAATAAAATATTCAAGAATTTTAAAAAAAAAAAATAATATCAATTTAGAAATGAATAATTTACAACTTCTAATATATTTATGTCTTATCAAGAAAAAAAAAATTTACTCTTAATCAAAAAAGAACAAAGCTTTGATATTATATGTACACTTTTGTCAATCTGTCAAAAATACAAAGTAAAAGAAGATGCATAAATCACTTAAATCTACGTCAAAAAAAATGATAAAATGAAAATAAAAAAGTATATATATTCAAGAAGAAATTGGAATGACTATTGCCAAAGATTAGAAAATACAAAGATTCTTGAGTTAAACTAGAAAGAAGAAAAGAATTGACAAGACTAAAGAAGGCTTCATTCTTGTCTCTATATATACTATCTATCTAATAGCTATATGGCAAAGTTTTCTAGAACCTCTAATATGTGTCTAATTTGCAAGACATGTATCAAATTTGTAAGACAAGTTTTTTATATGTGTACCACATACTTAGCTTGTTCTACAAGCTATCAATATGTGTAATAAGTAGCTAACTTGTTGGCCAAGTTTCTAAGCTATCAATCACCTATAGACATGAATAAAGATGAAACTATTTCTATGAAGCTTATAGGAAGCTTTTCTATAAGATATTATCAAATTAATTTATTTTTACTTACTTCTATATATCCATGTTAATTAAATAATTATTGAAATAAATCCTATATCTATGATAATTATATAACCTCTATAAATGTTTCAAGGACTATTACAAAAGAACCAAAGTCTAATATACCAAGCAAGTTTGATAGAATAAGATCCAATTTTTGATGCTTTGTGTAATAAGTATAACTCTACTTACACTTATAGTATTCTTGTTATCTAAAGAAGTTCATTCAAGTTATTTTTGTAGATGTTTTTTTCATTAAGAAGTATTTGTTTATAATTTTTTTTATTATTGAATTTTTTTTTTAATATTATAAGACCTAAAGGCTTTTATGAATAGATTTATTGTTATATTTGGAGATAGTGATCAAGAAAGGGTGGCAAAAATAAAGATATAAAGTTTATAATAAAAATCATATTTAATTGTAATTTATGCTATAAAATTTCAATAACTTACATGTGATCTTGATTAAAACAATAAGACATTTATGACTTGATTTTGATATGGTTTAAAAGACAATATAAATAATTTATTGATTATAATGTCTTAAATTGATAATTTAGAAGAACTCATATTTCAAGCTATCACTTATAACAATCACCTATTTGAATTGAAATAAGAAAGATATTGAATTTTTGACAATAATTATCTTAATACAATTGTTATTTCTTTAAAAACATCAAAGAAGCATTTAACAGGCCTTAAACCTATGCAAATTGATGCAACTCAATTTAAGCCATTAATACAAACAGAGAAGCATAGACATTGACAAAAGTATAAGTATTTATATTGTGGAAAGCTTAATCACAAAGTAGAAAATTGCTCAAATAAGTGTCACGGACATGAATCATAAAAGAAAAAAATGCCAATATACTCTTGTATTACTCAAAAGAATAGAAAATTATTCAAAGATGGAATAATATTAAAACTAGAATGACTATTGCCAAAGACAAGAAGACTGGAGATTTTTAAAACAAGACTTAGAACAAAAAAGACGCTGACAAGATTAAAGAAGGCTTCATTCTTATCTCTATATATATTATCTATATAAGAGCTACATGGTGACATTCTATAGGACCTCCAACATGTGTCCAATTTGCTAGACATGTGTCAAACTTGTAAGACGAATTTTCTATATGTGCGCTACATACTTAGCTTGTTCCACAAGCTACCAACATGTGCAACACATGGCTAACTTGTTGGCTAAGTTTCTAACCTACCAATCACTTAAAGACATGTCTATTAAGCTTCTAGGAAGTTTTTCTATAAGATATTAATAAATTGTTATTTTTATTTACATCTACCTATATATGTTATCTAGATAATTATTAAAATAAATCTTATATCTGTAACAATCAATTTAAGAGATTTAAGACACAAAATATGATATTAATTTTAAAATTAGTTAAATCAAAAAAATAAGGATATTTAATCTTAGTAGTGATCATGTGATTAGACAATATCAAATTCCAACTACCAAAAAAATATCTCTTTTTACTTTTAGGTCTTATATCTTCTTTAATATTTCTTATATATTTAAAAATTCTATGTCATGAGATTTTTATTAAAGCCCATTTAGATATTAGAATCTTATCATATTTTATGGATATAGATTTTAAATATAACTTAGTATTAGTGAAAAAGATTCATTATGCACTTGTTAAAGCCATTGATAGATGAACATTTGTATTAGGAAATATTATTGAAGAAATATAACCATTGCAAGTAGTATTAGGAAACCAAATATCACATATTATTTTTAACATTATTTGATGTCTTATAAATCTTATTATCATTGAACTTCCTTGGTTTGAATTATATAATTTTGATATTAATTGGAACCTATACAAAAAAAATTCAAAATTAAAACTTCAAAAAAAGAAACATATTACACCTTTATTTTTTAAAGCTATTACTTTTAAGCAAGAAGTAAAGAACAATGTTGCATTTGTGATGTATGCTATTTCAATAAAAAAATTCAATTGAATAAATTTTATATGATATTTTAATTTGATATCAAAACTTTAAAGATGTTTTTTTTTAAAAAATATGCACATGCTATTAGAACATTATTTATATGATTGTGCCATAGAATTATAAAAAAGAGCTCAACCACCATTTGAACAAATATATAATCTTTCACAAATTGAATTAATAGCCTTATAAAAATATACTAATAAAAATCTTTTTAAGAATTTTATTTGACATTCAAAATCACTTATTAGAGTACTTATACTTTTTATAAAGAAAAAAGATGGATCTTTACAAATGTGCATTGATTATTAGATTTAAACAAGATAACAGTGAAAAATTATTATCCATTAACATTGATAGTAAGACTCCTTAAACAATTGGATCAAAAAAAGATCTATGAAAAGATTGACCTTTGTAGAACTTATAATTTAGTAAACATCAAAGAAAGGAATAAACAAAAGATGGCATTTTGGATAAAGTATGGATATTTTGAATACAATGTCATACCTTTTGGATTAATAAATGCACTAGTTATAATCCAACAGTTAATAAATGATGTCTTTCAAGAGTTTTTGGATAAATTTATTAATTACTATCTTGATGATATTTTGATCAATCCAAATGTCTTGAAGAACATCAAGAATATATAAGATTGATATTAAAAAAATTAAGAGATATAGATTTATATGTCAAATTAAAAAATATATATTCTATCAATCAAAAATAGAATTTTTTAGATATATCATACCAAATAAAAGTTTATTAATAGATCCAAAGAAGATTCAAGTTGTTAGAGATTGGACATTATCTAAAATAGTATAAGATGTATATTATTTTCTTAAATTTGTTAATTTTTATTGGATATTCATTAAAAACTACTCTCAAGTAGTTGCTCCACTTATTTGACTAACATATATAGATAAATTGGAATGAAAGTTTTAAGCAAAATAGGCTTTTTAAGATCTTAAAATGGCTTTTATTGCAACTTCAATCTTAGTGCATCTTGATTTTATAAAAGCCTTTTATATGAAAATTGATGCTTTGAATTTTGTGCTAGAAGTTAGGCTATCACAAAAGCAAAAAGACAAGAAACTTCACCTAGTTGCATTTTATTCTAAGAAGATTTCAACTATTGAAATCAATTATAAAATCTATAATAAAGAATTCTTTGCTATTATAGATTCTATTAAAGAATGGTACGATTTGCTTGAAGGTGCTTTACATCCAATGATTATATATACAAATTATAATAATCTTTAGCATTTCATATTAGCTTGTGTTTTAAATCATTGCCAAACTTGGTGGAATATATCTCTATTCTATTTTGACTTTGACATTACATATTGACCTAAAAAAAACAAAGATAATTAGATGCTTTATCTAAGCAATCATACCTTATACCAAAAAAAAGAGAGGCATTATATAATCAATAAAGAATAACACTCTTAAAACTCAAATAATTGTATCTTCAAGCAACTACTATGTCAATTTTAATAGATTTTTTACTTTTTGATGAAGTTTGTACAATATTAATTACAAACTTTCTTATTATTAAAGTTAAAGAATATACTAATAACATTCAAGATGATTCTAACAAATTTAAGTTTGAAGACGACTTCTTTTATTTTGAAGAATATTAATATATTTATGACGGATCAATGCGCCTTAGTATTATGTATGCATATTATTGTATTATATATTTTCTTATTAAAGAATATATCAAGTACTTAACTATAAGACCATAAAGTTATATTTTACTACTAATCAAGAATCTAATAGCCTTAAATAAATCCTAAATAAATCCTAAATAAATCCTAAATAAATCCTAAATAAATCCTAAATAAATCCTAAATGAATCTTAATAATTTTCAATTAAATCCTAAAGAAATTCTAAAGTAATCATAAAGAATCTTAAAAAAACTCTAAAAAAATCCTAACAAAATCTTAACAATTACAAAGAATTATTAAATAAATCCTAATTTAATCCTAATAAAATCCTAAATAAATTCTAATGAAACTTTAGTCAAATCTTAATCAAATCTTAACAAATCCTAATAAAATCCTAGTAAAATTCTAAAGAAATCTTAATTAAATCCTAATCAAATATTTATCAATTCCAACAAAATTCTAAAGTTTTTTTAAATCAATTTTAATCAATTTTTAATCAAATCTCAAATAAATTTAATTAAATTCTAATATAATTTTAATTAAATTTTAATCAAATCTTATTATAAATTTAAAACTTTAATAATTATTAAATTAATTATTGACCTTGATTTAAAAAATTTATACTTTTCAACCTACTAATTGACAGTAAACATAAAAAATTTAAAGAGAATTAAACTTACAAATTAAAAGACTCTGCTTGAATATTGACCATCATCCTTTTCTAACTTTGATATTAATCTTCTAGTGTCAATAACTTCTTTTTGCATTATTCACTTTCTTTAAAAAAATTCATAATTATTGGAAATTAAGCCAACTATTAGCTTAGAAAAAACCATTTCAATCTAATTAGAAGATTATTCAAATTTACAAAAACCTTCATTGATCCTCAAAATTTAATTTTGTAGATCCTAACTTATTTGAATTCAAATAACCTTTGATCTAACCATCTAATTAAGCTCAAATTTATAATACATATTCTATACAACCATTTCACAAACTAATAAATTTTCACCTATAGATCTACTATAAAACTCACAATATTCTTTAAAATATGAATCTACTTTATTTATTAAAAACCATAGTTATTTGAATAGAATCCTAATTTTGTATAGCTCTCATAAAATTATTATAAATTTAGAAACCTCAAAATTAATGCTAAAAAAACCTTATTAAGTTTGCCCTTAAACCTTACTTTTTAATCAATAAAAAAATCTCACATTTATCATAGATACGTGGTTTTATTCCTTTAAATTTGGTTTTGACTGTGATTCACAATTGATCCTCTTTGAATATCAATCTAAGATTTTTTTAGATAAATTTTATTAAAAGCTACTCTTTACTTTTATTTCAAGATTTTTATAATATTATTTTTACTATTTTATTTTATTTTATCTTATTTATGATCTTATAAAATAAATAAGAATTTTTTTAAAAAAAAGAAATATATATATATATATATATATATATATATATATATATATACTACTTTCTTATCTTTTATCTATATTTTTAAAATAATTTTTTATTATATTTTTAATTAAGTTCTTTTATAATATAATCTCTTTTTTAAAATTTATCTAACAATGATATTATAATACAATAATATCATAATTTTTCTATTATTAGATATTTTAGATTCAATAAGATATTAAAATTTCTTTCTTGAGATTTTTGGTGGCCTAGAATAAAAGAATTTATACTTTCTCATAATATATGTTCTAAATAAAAGAATCCTTAACATTCTTCCTATAGACTTCTTCAACCATTAATTATTCTAAAGCAACCTCGTCTTTTATTTCCTTAGATTTCATTATAGATCTTCCACCATTCAATTCTTTTGATACCATATTTTGTGATTATCAATTAGTTTATCATAATGGCATATTTTATTCCTTACAAGAAGATAGTTACATGTGAAGAAACTATCAAATTTTTTATTAATAATATTTATTAATATCATAAATTGCCACATGATATTATATCAAATTAAAAATTCCAATTTGTATCTAAGTTTTAAAAATCAATATTTGAAATCTTTAGAAAAAATATTAAATTATCTTTAGTATTCCACCCATAAATCAATTACCAAATAGAGTAAGTCAATCAAATTCTAGAGTAATATCTAAAGTGTGCTATCAACTATCAATAAGATAATTGGACTTCTTATTTGCTACTAATTGAATTTTCTTACAATAATATTATTCACGCTTCTATTCAATAAATGTCTTTCTATGCCAACTATAGATATCATTCAAAATTAGATATATTATTACCTCTTAAATTTGATAATCCAATAGCTAAAGCATTTGCTCTAAGATTATTGGAATTACATTCAACTATAAAATTTCAATTAGAAAAAATTCAAGAATAATATAAAATAATAAGAGATAGATTTTAAAAAAAACAACCTTTTTTTAATATTTGTGACAAAATATGGCTCGTTTGGTACAATATAAGGACCAAGCAACCATACAACAAATTAGGCTATTGAAGGTGAGGGCCATTTCTCGTTCAAAAATAAATTAAACATATTGCTTATTATTTGGAATTACCAACATCTATGAAAATATATCTTGTTTTCTATGCTTGTCTTTTGGAGTCTTATAAAGAATCAAGCATATTAAAAAGAATACAAGTGCCATCACCTTGCATTGAAATAGATAATCATGAAGAATTTGAGGTGGAAGAAGTATTTGATTCAAGAATAAAGCAAAGACAATTGGAGTATTTTATACATTGGTGCAGTTATATTATTTGTGAACAAATATAAGAACCAGTCCAAAATCTAGCCAATGTATCTCAAAGGATGTAGAAATTTCATCAACAATATCTCTTCAAATCAAAAAAAATAATACACATAATCATTGCCAAAAAATATTTGCTATAACATCTAGTCCAAAAAATTAAATATAATATTTCTAAATTTTTTTAAATTTCTTTACAAAAAAATAGAAAAGAATTGTCAAAGTTTCAAACTATAATATAAATAGAAAATTAAAATCTATTTTATTTCACCTTAAATTTAGTAATTTGTCTTTATTTTAATTTAATAATATAATTATAGATAGTTAAAAAGATGATTCTTTACAATTTAGACCATCTCAACTAAATAGTTTACATCCTCAATCTTGAGAAGAAAGATTGTCTAAATCACAAAGCCATCAAAAAATATCTAGTAGCCAATTGGTGGTAATCATTATAGAAGTGGAACCTACTCATGAAGATTATTTAGAAGTAGTGTTTGAATGATGTTTTTACAATGAAGATACAAAAGTGTAAGCTTGGTCTTAAATAGAGGGTGTTGGTCATTATTATTGATTACAAGGACCAATGAGACTTTTGACCCATAAAAAATAACTAAAGTATGTTGCATAGACCACGAGGCACATCTTTTATTTTTTACGCCTTTGAGCAATTTTGACTTAACTACTCCTTGGAGAATTCAAAGCTAAAAGAAGAAGTGATGTCATAAACATCTATCTAAGGAAAATTATAGAAGCTCCTAGAAAGATCTAAAAGATCTTAAAAGATTGTAAAAGGTTCCAAGATGTTATTAGAGAAGGTTTTTTAAGTTACTTGACTTCTAAGCAATGTAAGAAGTCACAAGAGAAGATTTTTAGGGTTTCTTTATATCGAAGTAACAAAGAAGTTATTCAAGAAATATCTTAGAATGACTTGGAGGCAAAGCCTTTTACAAGAAGTTACTTAAAAGCTTTCTAATTCCTAGTATGTATAGGTGTTGAGGCTAAGGGACTCCTCAATCTTGATAACGCATGTCTTATGGTTTAGTTTGGATCTTTTAGTCTTATTCTTGTTCTTATATTGCGTTGCTTATAATAAGACTCACGTATCCTATTATTTTATTATAGTCTTATATAACTTCTTTGATATGATTTATAATACATTATATTAATTAATTAATTTTTTAAATTTTATATTCTTTTAGATTTTATTTTTTATTAATTTTTTATTTAATATTATTTTATTATATTATCTTCTAATATATCTAAATTTGATTTATTTTTTTTCAAATACTTTTATTAAAATAATATAATTAAAAATAAATTACATAGTTATATCATTATTTATTATATATTCTTTTATTATACTTTAAATATTAAGATTAAGATTAAGTATTATTTAATCGTAATATTTATTCGTAAATAATCGTAATATTTAATCTTAATCTTAATATTTATATCTTCTTTCAAATATTTAATTTTACTTTACACTATTTTGATTTTAAAAACCAAAAAAAAATATACACCTAAGATTTTTACTTTTATTTTTTATTTTTTTTCACAATAGCATCACTAAAAGTAATATATTTTTTATCATCCAAAAATGGCAATAGTGGGCATAAAAGATGTGAAATAGGGCAAAAATATTTTAAGAAAAAAAAATATATTATACTATAACCATCTTGTACAAAGAAGAAGCCTAGTTGCTCTATTCTACCAAAGTGAATTAAATGCAAAGGACACTTCTAATACACCCCATCAAGCAACCAAAATGTTTAATATAAGTATGTGTATATATATATATATATATATATATAATCCTTTTCTTCCTTTCTTCTATATCTAATATAGTTTTTATTCATCCCCTCCTACAAGACACAAACAAACAAAATAATAATAATAATAATAACAACCTTCCAACTTCCACAAATGCTCCTAAAGTTTGCTTCCATTCCATAAAATGTGCCTCTAGCACCTCCTGATGGAGCAATTTCCAATGCCCCCTCACTTCATGGTGCCTTCTTCACATCTGCAGGAAAGTGGCGATGGATTCCACGCGAAGAAGGAATGAGGACTCGCCATCGCCATCCGAGGAAGAGGAAGACAAGGACGAGGGACTAGGACCACGACAAGGATGAGCAGCAGCAGCAGCACTAGAAGAAGCACTTTCGGAAGAAGCAGCGTCGGAACACGAGATCGGCAGAAATGGCGCTGCAATGCTCCGCGCTTACGTGCCGCCACTTGGCTCCCATCTGCCTGCTGCGCCCCCTTTACTACTCCCCTGCTGCTGGTGCTCCATCTGCTCCTCTTGCTCATTCCCCGCTTTTCTTATCTGCTAAGCTCCGCGCTCATCGCCCTCACTTCGACATCTCCCAGCTTGCCCGAACTCAGCGGCAGAGGTTTATCACCACGCGCGCAGGTGAGGTGGATTCTCGCATTGTTGGAACGAGATCGGCGTTTTCTGACTCTTGTTTTTGCGTTGTGGGGTTTGTGCTTGGTGGGCTTTTGGTGTGTGGTGGCAATGTAGTGCTAAGGGTTGTGACGCGGTCGCTTTTGTGGCTAGAGGATGAACTGTTGTGGGTTTGTGCTATAGTCCAGGCTAGCGTGGTATTTGTTCCGTGTGGGCGGAGTTTGTGGGCATTCGTGACATGCTATTTATTATTGTTTTGTGGTTGAATTGCAGCATCTAGGAAGGACACATTTAAGAGCCCCACGATGGCTTTGCTTCTTGAGAAGTTACAAATTCAGCGAAACGGGGATGCCAAAGATGTAAGTCCTTTGCCACAATCTCTGCTGTTGGTGTATTTCGTGGTCGCACATATTTGTTGCATCTATGGGAGGCATTTGTTAGGCTTCTTTAGATTGAAGTGTTAAAAGAAGGGTTGTTTTCGTTGTGCTTTGCATTCAAATCTGTCCTCAAACCTAGCCAGAAGCTTTTGGCCGTGTTCGTGAGTTAACAATCACAGCGACTTGGTTCTAGATTAAGCTGGGAATCAGGTGAAATGTTAATGAGCTTGGTTTGCCCAGGTCTTCGACGTGTATGTCGTTGGAGACGAGAAGGCCCCTGGTGTTGTGGTAGTGCAGGAATGGTGGGGCGTTGATTTTGAAATCAAGAACCACGCAATGACTATTGCGCAGAAGGGATATCGTGCTCTCATTCCCGAGTAAGCTTTTGCTGCCGTGAGAATCCATTGTCAAATGTATTCATGCAACGCTTGCACTGGCTTTGAGAAGATTGCACGAGGAGTATGTATACAGCAATGTAATTCTCTGCGTTTTCATCATTGAGTTGTGCAGCTTGTACCGCGGAAAGGTTGGTTTGGATGCAGCGGAGGCTCAGCACCTGATGGAGGGTCTGGATTGGCCTGGAGCTGTCGCTGATATAGCTGCCTCCGCTAAGTGGTTAAAAGAGCATGGCTCCCCAAAGGTTGATGTTTTATTTAAGCAAATGATTATGCTCATCTCAGTTGAACTCATGGAACGCGTAGTGATTTTAGTTAGGTTGTAGAGACTGTAGCGTATTGTTAATTGGTTTATTCCTTGTCTAGTATCACTTCTTGAATTCTTGGTTGTTTGTCTTTCCATTCAATTTCTGAGATTCATGGGTAGTAGGCCTCCGAGCAGCATCTGCTTTTTTGAGTTATTTCAACGCGTTATTCTCAATCCCATTTGAGTCGTGGTAGTGGAGAAATAATTTTGTGCAAATTGAATCGTTCCGGACAAGTTTCGTTTGAATAGTTTTTAGCTTTGTTCCATACAAGATGTCTGAGGCGTAGCATTTCTTGTTTGTAGGTTGGAGTAGTGGGTTTCTGCATGGGTGGAGCATTGTCTATTGCAAGTGCCGTCCGCGCCCCAGAAATAGACGCCGCCGTTGCTTTCTACGGCATTCCACCTCCCGAGCTTGCAGATCCTACCCAGGCCAAAGCACCTGTGCAAGCTCACTTCGGACAAAATGATCAAATGAAGGGCTTTTCAGATGCTGAGGTGAATTCTACCCACATGGTCTCAAATGTTTCCGAACCGTTCTGAGTTGGGATTGGATTCTGCAATTGTCCAGAAGCCACAAGCATTGTGAGTCATTCGTAATACGCATGTGTGTGCAGAGCGCAAAGGCATTAGAGGAGAAGCTGCGGAAGTCGGGTGTGCCAAGTGAAGTGTACATATATCCCAATGTTTCTCATGCATTCATGAACTCCTCCCCTGAAGGAGTTGAGCGGAAGATCGAAACTGGCTTCGGTGAGCATCACCAAGAGGTGGTGGACCAGGCTTGGTCCCACTTCGATGCCTGGTTTGGCAAGTACCTGACGGCTTGAGGGAGCACTGTTTGAAGGTGTTTCCACGGGGTAGGATAGGCTGTTGTAAGCAGCACACTGTCCAAATCGTCTTAAGATTCTGAAAAGAATGGAAGCTGTATATTGTACGGAACTTGGAAGTAAATCGTTGGGTAACAGTGTTTATCATATGGCATGTATTGTTTTACAAAAGTAATGCTTGAGTTTTTATTTGGTTTCTTAAAGAATAATATTATATCATTTTAAACATCTCTAGCTCACATGGTACCATGCATTCCATTTCTGTTAAAAACAAACACACTAGAGTAAATTATACCCAAAAAAGAACGAAGGAAGAAGAAAAAGAGAATTTTAACTTAACTAAATAACAGTGTTTATCATATGGCATGTATTGCTTTCAGTCACATACTTAATTTCTGCAAATTCGGTCAAATTCGATCGAATTTTAAAACAATCCATAAATCTGGCATTAGAAACAGAATCTATGTTTGATGTCTTCAAGTTTCCTAGAGACATAGTTCAGACTAGAAACATGATGGTTGCAATTGATTGAAAATAAGTGATTGCTAGGGCAACACCTGTGCACTTCATAATTCTTAACATCAACAGGTATGATTTTTTTCTACATTTTTTTTTAATATTTTCATTTACACATATATATATATATATATATATCCAGTATAAATAGTCCAACAAATGCCTTTGGTGGAAAGAAACATGGAAGAAAGGACGCTAAATAAAGAAGAACAATTTGGCTAATATCTCTTCTGCAAAAGAGTTGGAACTTGCATGGATCCAAGAAAAGAGAGAGAAATGCATCATAAAGAAACTGAAATGTTTTTTAATCCTTTTTCAAATAAATTTTATTAGAAAATCATAACATCCATTAAAATCAATAAAGTATAAATGCTTCAGAAAAAATTGCTTGTCTTTTATGATGCCTTTCAATAATATAGTATGGTGAGCATCAACATTTTTAAAAAATTAAAATTAATTTTTTTAATATTATATTTAAAATAGTAAAATGGTACAATATGTGTGTGTGTATGTGTATATATATATATATATATATATATATTTTTTTTTTTTAATTTTGAGTGAAGCCTACTATCTAATTAGCAATTTTGACAAGCAAGATAAAAACAACTAAATCTGACACCAATTATGTATTTTTAATACAATCTTGAAAGATTTGGATTTAAAGCTGTTTTTGCTGACTCATTATGAAATGGTCAACTTACAACGTTTGACAATATATTTTATGAAATATTAAAGATGAAAACAAAATATTATAATTATTATTATCATTAATTTTGTTGATTTTAAACACAATCATTTAAAACTACCGAGTACTAAATTCAAGACACAATGACATCCTTGGTAGAAGTGATATAAAGTAAATGATGATAACAAATCTACTAAAACTTTAACCGGGATGATAAATGTGAAAGTAAAACATAAACCTGATCATATTTTGAAATTTTAGATTTATTAAATATCTGATAAGTTGTGATACATATACACACACACATATGATGAATACATTGTATAACACTGTCTTCAAATGGTGTTATTAATACAATACCTCAAAATGCACTTTCAGAGATTTATGAATATTTCAAAAAATATATATAGTTTTATTTTTAAGTAAATAATTAGTACTGGCAGACTTTTGACTGTATTTTATCTTATGGTGTTTTGAAGTGCATGCTATAATAAAATTTTCAATTACCATAAAATATAAGCACTTTTAAGTTTAGCTTGTGAAACAAAGCTCTTTTATCATTAATCATCCATTGGTAATAATTTTTCTATAGATTGTGCAAGCATCTTATTTGAGACAAAGAAATAAAGTTTTGAATAAGATTGCTTGACTACCATTACAAAAATTTGACCAACCTATACAAGAGTGATTAGGTTGATTGTATAATATCAAGTATTTTTTTGACAAAATAACCACAAAACAAATCACATGCAAAAAAATTCTTATATTAAATAGAATCTATAAAAAAAACATTATATTTAGAAATGAGATAATATCTAAAAAAGTAAAAATTATTTGACCATCCCCATTTCTTTGATCTGGTGTGGAGATTTGCACATGCTTATCTCCATTCTAATGCACATTTTTTTGTATTTTACAAACATTAATCAAGTTCTTATTCATGAAATTTGAGAAATGTACAATACAGCTACTTATCACAATCCTTTGCTTTAACTTAACAAGAAAATCATACTTCGATTTTGGTAAATCTGTAGCATAAAACTGTCACATCGAACTGGATTTGATATCTGATTAATAATTACACAAAAATAAGACGTTGTTGGGCTTTTTACACTTGATATTTCTAACAAAATTTAGCAATCCTATTTTGTTGACCAACAATAGATAGGAATTTTTAATGTTGTTGTGTTTTTACTATTGTTTTAAAATATTGGAACTTGTAGAAATATATGCATACAAGCTTTTGAAATCAATCAAGAAATAATTACACATTTGTAATGTGATTAATTACATCCTAAGTTGACATAAATTTCTTTTCCACCATGATCATATTTTAATTCAATTTACAGTGTAAAAATATTTTTTTGAATCTATGTTGCCCAAAGAATTTGTTTTCTTGAATAGTAATCATTACCAATATTGTATTTGTTTTATTATAATATTGAAATTTTAGTTGATGTATATATCTATATACAGGTAAATACAACCAGTCAAATTCAACACAAGGAGAATCATATCAAAAAAATAAACAAACCTTGTGAATTATAAAGGACATTACAAATTGAAATTTGGATTACATGTTAAAAAGTACCAAATGTTTTTTTAGTGGATCTTTATCAAATTTACAACTGCTACTTGTAACATCACAGGCCAAATGCATTAAAATTTAAACTACTCTTTGTGCTACTCTAATGAAAACCAAGGTTTCAATGGTCAGATTCTAATGTACCAATTTTTAGAAGAGCATCTATATTTTTTTTATCACCAACCCATTTGTTAGAAAAAAAAATTCAAACTATTAACATATTTTTAACTGTTATTATTGTTGTTTTTGTTAGTATTATTTGGATTTTGGTTTTCACAACTTTTGACTAACTTCATACTTCATGTTCTCTTCTTCTAATACCTAGAGATCTTTTTTATTAATCAAGGTGATACTTGTATTTACTTCCAAATTTTTAATTGATTTTTTACCAACTTGGCATTTTATTCTTCATCACACAAAAGTTTTAATTTATTATCTTCCAAATTTTAAAAAAATTACATATTTTTTTAACCTATTTTTACTTTTTAATGTTTTTTCAATATTTCAATAACAGAAACTCCTCATGGATGATTTTTTCATAGTTTGTAATTGTGTTGATCATCTTTGATAATAGTCTTAGCAATGGCATGGCATACCACTCTGACCTATTTTCAACTATATCATTATATATTTTTCCATCTCTTTGTTTATTGTGATTACTGGTTCTCTCAAACCTGATTGAACTAATTTTGCAACTACAACTTCCTTTTTTTTTATATAAGCATAATTAATGAGTTTATAGGTTCTTTGCTACTATTATCAAAATTTTAAACTATGTACAATTCTTGATTTCTACGACTACAAGTTTGATAGATAATAGTGCATACTAATTTACACTTGACAGCCACTTCTTAATACTTTTAAGAAAGAAGTTAATTTCTTTCTCTTAAAATTAACAACTTTTATTCTCGCTTATTACAAACCAATCTTTTAAATTAGTAAAGACTAATAAATTTAGAACTTTTTTTGCTTTAGGTTTTCTTTGAAACCTTCTATAATCAATGTTGTCGCAATTAAACAATGAGATTTGATACAAGATTATTATTACAAAGCATTTGGTAAAAATTCTTTAATTAGTGATAGTGGATTGAGACATCATATTAGAATTGAATGATAACGATGCTAAAATACATATATTTTCCAAACGTCCATAGAACTGTCTTTGTGGACGTGGATGGAAATAACATTATTTTCTCACACAATCAATTAAGTTTGTCCTTGGTCCATGTAGGACATTCATCTTTAATGCCAATTCACTCAGATGTGTACATCAATCCAACAAATTCTTTGTATTCCACCTTCTCAATCTCCTACCACAGAATTGATATCATGAACAGTGGATTCCATGTCAGTTTACTTGACTTCTCAATTATTCATTTCTTGTTGACAAACTCTTTCACACTTGATAGAGCAACCATTTCATAAACGAAAATTGAGAAAAAGCCAATTTTGATTAAATCAGTTTTCTGGAACGAGCTATTATTTCTTTCACCTTTGGGCTTCAATAGCTGAAGAATACCAAACATAACATGTTCCTTATCAGCAAAAGCCACACTGGGAATGGGAGAGGCTCTAACCTAACTATGATGACCAAAGTGTCTGGAAAACCAAAGTGAAACTCTATGAGCGATGAATTCAACAAAGAACTGGAAGCTGTCTACTTCAACTCAGTTCATCTGTGCAGCAGCTATCTCATTTACAGACTACATGGGGAGGGAAATCTCAGTCAAAATATGGCTTTGAGTGACTTATCGTCGTGGATCTGAAGGTTTTCAGATGCAAATTGTTGAACTCAAACGATAAGCTGTGAATCCAACTTAGCAAAGGTGTTACATGTCGAGTGATCACAATCACAGTAAAGGGTTGGCTTGGCCTGATGCTGGTGTCGGTTCACGGTAGACAGGTTTGAAGTGCCCAGTTAAGACTGTCCTGGCCATTTGGACGTCCCTTACGAACGTCGTTCTTGCTTTAGCATAGGGCGCATCACGAGCTATAGAAAACGAAGAAGAAGAAAAAAAAAGGTGTCAAAAGGCAACATCATTATTCTGTTTTCTTTTAATTTTTAAATGTCAGAGAAACTTGACGAGCTGCTGCAAAGAGAAAAAAAAAAATCGTACGATCAACTGTAGCAATACTTGATCCACAGCCTCTTGACCCTGATGGATTTTTTACATTCAGGATATCATGGACCAAAACTTCTAGAAATGGCACTAAATTGACGAGTGTTAAGTCAGAAGCTTACGAAGCCTTTGTGCCCGAGCAGTATTTTGTCTTCTTTTATAGAAAATATATCCCACCAATGCTGCTAGAAGAGATCCCAGCAGCACGCCAACAACAACGCCTGCTTTGGTGCCTTGGTCACGCTGACTACATGGTCTAATACCAACACCACATAGATCCTCATTGTTGGAAATGCTGCAACATGACCATACAGATCACCAACAGAAATAGAAGCATAAGTCTGGTTGATATCAGCTCAGTTGACAAAGAGAACATTATTTCGTTTAGTAGAAGACTAAGAACGGAAACTGTAATATTTTTCTTTAAAAAAATAAACTAGAAACAAATATTACATATTGACAGATGCTACTCACTTGAGATTAACTCCCTGCAGAGAGCCGGCACTCAGATTGTGGGGCACTTCTCCACTTAATAGGTTATTGTTCAAGAACCTGCACGAAGAAAGATGTACTCAAACAAAGCTTACAAACACAGATGATATGTGGTATCAAAAACATGCGGGTGTAAGTCACTATCAGAGGCATGAACACAAATATGTGACAAGACACTTACAATTTTTGGAGTTTGGTGAGGTTGCCAAGACTTGCAGGTATTAATCCACTCACTTGGTTGTAAGACAGATCCCTTCACAATTAGTACATAGGGTCAGTATGATTGTATACAACACCTAATGTTCCATACAAATCGATTGCAATAAGTAATGACATGATGCACAAGGAGTAGAGCATCTAATACACTCGAGTTTTAAAACATACATCGTCAAGAGAGATTCCAGGTGGCCAATCGATGAAGGAATGTGCCCTTGCAACAAGTTGTGACTCAGGTTCCTGCACCAATTTTCAGTCAATAGATGATAAAAGCAATTTCTTCCGATTTCCTATAAAATTTTCCTTTACTTTGCACTGTTCTTACACTGAGAAGAGATTCAATGCAATAGAAGGAAGAGGATGTAGATTTATTAACATACAAGTTCAGTAGTCCGGTTAAAGAGCCAATCTCTTCTCCAAGGAAGCCCCGCAGCCCTTGAGAACTAAGATCCCTACAGCAATCAACCATCACGCCGCGGTCAGACTATCAACAAACAGGTGCCCCACTACCTCAAAAACCTCAGTTCAACCAGCCGTTACGAAAAGTAACAAAAAATTGAATCCCGTGATAATTCAACGAGAAAAAAATCACCACAATAAAACAACTAGGTACAACGAATCAAATATTACCAAGGATGCATATGTACAAAATAAGAAATAAATTAAAATAGTTTGAGGAACATACAGCCCATCAATCATCCACAAGCCTGTAGTGGTATCACGCTTGCAGTCCACTCCATACCACGGGTGTAATTGCGGCACACATGGGTCTCCATTCCAACCCATACGGACAGGTATATTTAAAGACTGTTTTAGCTGTTGTAACGCCCACACTGCATGAAATGACTCCCACAAAATGAGGCTGAAGCAAAAAAAAAATCATATAGACAACGAAAAAGGTGAGGTGACCAGCATCATGTAATTAAACTCCAGTGGGTAAGCTTGGTTGTTAAAAAAGTAAGAGAGTTAGAACCTTACAGTTTGTGTTCACAGTTTGAGCCTCAGTTGGGACAAGCGCATACACCTCGAAGGCATTAACGGCAATGTTCCCATTCCTGGGATTGAAGGTAATTGTCAGGGTTTTTCCCGGAACTAACACTGTCGTGTTCAGAATCAGGGCGCTAAAAGCACCACGAGCCCACGCAATAACATCCACATTAGGAAATACTGGCTGATCGTTAACCAAAATATCGAATATCCGATCGCCCGGTTCCACAAATGTAGCCAGTTCTGCAAAGTAGAACCATATGGAGTACTGCAAGTTTGACTCCACGGGTAGCGTATATGACAGACTCTGACCAGGGTTAGCGGATGTAGCAGTTCGAAAAATAGCCTGTGGATATATATTTGGGTACACTGCAGTATTATTGATGGTGACATTGGCGGAAATGGGTTTCACAGCTGAGCCTGGAAGAAAGAGGCTTATGTCACTCTCCCAGTATCGGTCGCCTCCCCATGGATCTGCCAAAAAATCGGATCCAAACCCAGACTTCTCTGCTCCTGCGCTTACTCTCTTCACAGAACGCATAATAAACTCTTCGCTAGTGTTGAATCCTCTGTTATACGCCTGGTTAAAGATCTGCAACACTTCAATGGAGGCTACGGCTGGGTTTCCGTGCCCAGAGCTGTGAAAGCATATAGTGGCAGCTCCGTCATTTACAAATGCCAAAGAATCTCGATAATTGCGGTCGTCTGAGCTCCATCCTGGCAACAAGCTATATACGAGGGTGCCCTCTATGGACACATCGAATTGCGGTTCATGACCGGCATTATCCTCCTGTCCATAAGTGAAATACAGCCTGTGTGCATTTCAGCACTCCTTAATCAGACAACAATCGTAAGGGCTAAAAGTGTCCACTGATGCGAATGAGCAGACAAATTAAAGCGCATTCACTCAATGTAAAACAGGGGAAAATTAAATAACTGCCAAAGCAATTTGCAGATTCACGTTAAGTCTCAAGTCCAACCCAATTCAAGAACCATTCGACGCGAACGCCGATGAGTAATTACAACATGACCATAAAACTGCAAACTTTGATAAGGGAAAGTCGGACTCCGAAAATTGCCTCATGAAACGAAGAATAATCAAGTTTAAGATAAGAATGGTGCCCTTGAAAGGTGAATTGAATTGGATTGCAGCAAAAGTAACGTAAGCGTCGAAACGAAAGTCTCCTCTGGCAAAAACTAGGACAGAGCCACAAATACCTGATCAAATAATGTCCGACTGGAACCGAAATGTTGTAGCAGTTCTCTCCACCATCTGGCACCGAGAAGTATCTCACTGTATTGAGCTGGGGAGCTTTGTGGTTATTTATAGCAACGTTGGCAGCGCGACCACCTGAGTAGTCCCGATCTTTCGACCAAAGAAACCCATTTGCACCATATGTGTCAGCAGTAGCTCCACAGGCGATGCGTACAGCCCATGGTCCTGCGATACACCTCATTAATTCAGAATTGTGGCGAAGAAAGAGGATAACAAAAATTCCAACTATCTGACTTTCTTTTGTATCTTGGTTTCAATCAAAAAGTTGCACTTGATGTCCATGAGCTTCCCAAGTGACCTTTAGCTCCAATGTGAGCTAAAATCTCCTTAAATTATTCACTTCATTTTCAGGGACGTGGCTATCAGGAACTTTAGACAATGAAGTGTAGGACTACTATGCAACACACGCATACTCTTCAAATGCGCATGATTTTTTTTATTATTTTTTTAAAATTTCCTCCTTTGCAAGTCCTACATAGAATGGTGCTGACTCAGCATAAAACCCTAAAATTATGCCGTCGACCATGTTCTTTGGTTCCTGAGAAGTCCATCTACCAACGACTCAACTACACAGGAGATGCTCACGTTACCTTGGGCGGCCACCAAGGGTAGACGAGAAACACAAACCAGCAAGCACGTAACAAGTAAGAACGCCAGCGCTTCCATTCCGACCCGCATTGTGTTGATTGAATATTTGGGAGGAAGACACAGCTGATTGAAATTTACGATGTAAACCTTGAAAGCCAAACTCTTGACCTAGGGCTTCGGTGCATTTGATGGACTCCACGTATGTTCTCAAAACCACAAGGTAAACCCGAATCCACAAGGTCACAGAGAATAGGAATCCCTACTCCAGCACACATCTATCCAAACTATCCTGTGCGAACCAGCAATTCTTTGCGCTCTTCTGCAGCGACTCTTCATTTTCGGGCTTCATGTAAGTGAATCAAAGACAATATCCAAACGATCGCCGAAAAACATGAGCTACCCGGATTGTCCGCCCTACCTATTTCCCCCAAGCCACCTCCTCGGCAACCTCCTCTTGTGGCTTACTCATTGCGGCTACCATCAGTCTTGAGATGGCTTCGCTTCACGGTCTAGTTGGAGTTAAGACAATGGCACCTTAGAAAAGCGGTCTTCGGTCTGTGCGAGGAGTACTTTAAGTCACCATGAGTCATAACAGGGCAGTCAGCTTGCTCTCTATTCAACAAAAAGGAAGGGCACCGATATGTCTCTGCGAAATGTCAACAGCTTCAAAAAGTTAAGTGCAGACATATACACACACAGTTCCACGGCAACGGAGAAAAATAAAAACATCGAACCAAGTAGAATCCACCCTTACGCGTAGATCGCTAAAAACACACAAATTCCAAAACCAGGCGCACGAAGAGCACAGCAAAACAAGAATACCCCTGCAAGTAATCATACTAACCGTGTATAGAACGAGAAGAAATCGCGATCACAACCACATTGTAACTCTCTGCGTTCCAAACCTCACGAAACAAGCTCTCTGAACTATACCAAGCGCTGCTGCTGCAAAACATGCAACCCAGCATCTACATTTCAAACAAACACCGTCGAACAATCTTCCCGCCAGCGTAGTGATTCGACCCAACAGCCATACTGCTCCCCTCCCACCATAACCACACTCCAAACCCAGCGACTTTCTCACCTGAATCCGAACTACACACGACCGGGTGACGCACAGGGCCGCGATCTTCCAACGAACTAAATGCGGCACGCAGCTCCCCGCAACAACCCACAAAACCAAATCCTCATGAAACTGGACAAAAAGTCTACTCCAGACTCCACGAGACGCATTGATTGACGAAACCCGACGCACCGCCAGACACCCAGCTGAGATCAATGCGCCTGCTCTGCTCTGCGCTCGTTGTCGTGCTGCGAAAAAAGGTTTGCCGATCTGCGGAATCCAGGTGCGTCAGGGCACTCCCTTGCAATTCAGTGCATCGACGCTGCTACTGCTGCTGCTCCTTGTCAGACTGCCCACCCCCCCCCCCCTCCCACCCCGGCGCCGCGAGGACCCCAGGTCTCATCCCATTCCCATATCCGACGTGGCATTTGGGATCTGGGAGTAGGCATCTGGATCGCTCTTTCAGGTCCCGAGTGAGATCTGTTTCAAAGATGTTGCAAATGGGTACCTGAAAAGTCTCTGCCATGGCTATGATTAGCACTTTGCCTTGGAACCTTTTGTCAGAGATTGGTACCAAAAGGGGATATGTACACATGCGTAGATTTTTACAATAGGTGAGATTTTTTATTTAAGTGTGGTGAAGAAGACCATGTTATTATTGCGCACATAAATGCAAAGAATGCTACAATATTATTTGTTATTTGTTTGTTTGTTTTTTTCATTCAATTATTCATTCATATTATGCATTCAAGTTAGAATGTTGTAACATGCTCATTAAATTCAGCTTGTTGTGTCATTTATATATATATATATATATATATATAAGCTGAAATAGAGATGGTTGTCTCATTTACTGATAGAATTTCAGGTAAAACGTATGGTCTCTACCATCATTTCATGCTTTCTTTTATTACTTTGAGCATTGAGTGATTGGAAGGGGAATTGCATGAATGCATTACAATGTATGATTTTTGAATTGATTTTATGTATTTGATGTGTGTGCATGTGACAATGTTAACATATACATCACTTGTGTGCATCTCATTGATACTGTAGATAAACTTCCATTTGTTTATAAAAATATTCATGTCACATCTATTATAGGTAGCAAAATCAAATTGTATAATATATGTATATATATATATATACACACACAGTTATAGATATAATATGTAGAAATGTTATTACATGAATTGCTCACCTAGATATGGAATAATAATTTAAAAATGGTATTGATTTTAAAATTTTAAAAATTATCTCTTAATTATTTAATATTCTAATTATATAATATTTTTATAATATTTTAGTTTTTAAATATAAAAAATTTAAAACTAATAATAAAACATAAATAAAAAAATATCTAAAGAAAAGAGAAGGTGTTTAATATGATATTGGAACTTTAGTGCACCTATTTTTTGTGATGCCAAAGCACAAAAGATAACTCAAAAATAAAATTAATGATCTTAATACAAATGAATACCATGAATATTATAGTGGACACCGTTAGTGCCATGCATTGGTGCTAATAGCACAATCAAAACATTGGTGCTAAAAGCCATGAGTCTTGATATGTATATATATAGAGTGTTGCTAATGCCACCACAATTTTTGTTACTTCCACCACATCCTTGTCAATGCTAAATAAAAAATTAATATTAAAAATATGATAATATATATATACTAGAAACATTGACAAATTTTTTGATTGGAATAAAAAACTAAAAAAATATATCAAGTAGGTGGCAAGTTATGGTGGTAGTAGCAAAAATTATAGATGCATTAGTAATACCTTATTTTTTATATAATTTTAAATATAATTCACAAAACTAAAACTTTATGTGTTGTTATTTTGTATGTTTAAAAGGAATACATTACATTATCTATATATTAGAACTTTTATAAATGTTCTTGCTTCAATAAGTAAATATTTATATTATTTTGACTTCTCTTGAGATGGTTTTAAAAAAAATCATAGAAAATATATTATTTTTAAGGATTTAATATATAGATTTTCTTATTTGTATGTAAATTTTTTCTTTTCAAATAAAATAAGCCTAAAATAATAAAACTATGTTATGATGATTGGATGTATTACTTTTAAGGAGATTCTTCTACAAATAATTTTTTTAGGTTAAATAAAATTTATTTATATTATTTTTATATATAATATTATATTTTAAAGAGAATATATATATATATATATTTGTATTACAAAAATATCAATTTTAGCAAAAAATATATAATTTTTTGGAATTATAACATTATATAATCCAATTACTTCTATTGTAGGTAGGAACTTTTGTATTTGATTTGTTATTTTTTAAATATTAAAATAATCATTTAAAATATGTGTGTTAATTTTTTTTAAGAAATAGTTAACATAGAAGTTTAAACTTTTAAAATAATTACACAAATACATATTTTAAGGATATATATATATATATATATATATATCAAGTAAATACTCTTTTTAAGTTTTTTTTTAATATTTCAAATCATATTGAATTCATTTACATGTCTTTGATATTCACACTTCAAATAGTTGTTGAGCTTTTATTATTATTTTCACTATAACAATTTTAAAATTTTTTCTACTATTGCCAAAAGATAGTTGTTGATTTTAATAGAAAATTTAGTAACTTAAGTTAAAGTTTAAGATTTAACTATATATATATATATATATATATATGGTTAGTAAATATAGAGTTATATTGTTTGTAATGTTAACAACCTATCATCCAAAAAAATTCAATATATAATGATAGTTTCCTCAAACTAATTAGAATAAAGAGAGCACCACATATGTTCAACATCACATGTATAATTTAAAAAATAACCTGCCAAAGTCTATTAAAAACATTCAAAATGCATTCAAAATGCATTCATAATGACTTATATATAAAAATCTAGGTTAATTTATGTTAATATAGCATTTTTTGAGTTGTTAATGTATATACATTAACAACTCAAAACCAAAAACATCAGGAATGAGTGAGATACACAAAATTGGTGATACAAATAATTACAATTTTGTACTACTTTACATCAAGGACCAAAATCAATAGAGTAGAAACCATACAGAAGAAGACGAAAAAAGTTAGTATCGTTTCTTCTTTCTTTTTTTTCAGTGGCATGGATTCAACAACTTTATAAACTTTTTATAAACATTTTACTCATTTGCAGAGCTTGCAGAATCGGCAGTGTGCAGAGAAGGAAGAGGCTATAGATATATTCTAATAATAGAGGGAGGTGCAAGGTGCAAGGGGGATATTGTGGTCACTACCCGCCGCAACATCGTGCTCCTCCGATACATATATTCCTGACTCGTCGCCGGCAGGCGCGGATGATGCTAGCTAGCAACACCATAGCCGTGAGAACTGGAGCCGGGTACGAAGAAGGACCGGAGCTGCAAGGGTGCTCTGCAGTGGGGGCGTCAGGACACTCATACACACACACAAACTGATTGCATGCATGCGTATTTGCAGAGGCGATTCTGTGTGTAAGAGGAGACTGAGTGCTGTGCTTGATGAATCCTCAGTGCACTGGGATTGAAGAAGAAGAAGAAGAAGAGCAAAGCAGTGGGATTATCTGCATGCATGGCTACGAGATATTTTTATTACGTGGATTCAGAGGGAGGGAGCGTGGTGCTACAGGTCCTGCTCTGGTCCTGCTCTGCTCTGATCTGGTCTGGTCTGGACAACAACGCATTTCTGAGCAAGCGCGTGGATTGCGAACCCATGTCAAGCTTGCAAGCTGGACGACAACGGAGCCTGGAATTTGTATATGGATCTTCACTGCACCGGGTTTGGATCCAGCGCTGCCAATCACCACTTCGCCTTGTGCAACAACGTGCTCCCGTAACGCCGCTGCCTAGATCTCGCGACATCGGCGTCGTCGGAACCTCAATTGTTTCTGGATTTTTCTAAACAAAGTAATTAAATTAGTACACAATAATCCACATTGTAGTGTTCAGTTTAATTTTGTCATCCTACAACTCTTTGTCTTTCAGTTTATTCTTTTCGCAACATGTGTTTTTTATTTTTTTTATTTATTTTTTTAAATGAAAAATTACTTATTTTTAAAATTTTACAATAGTATAGAAGTATTATTTACAAAAGTAAAATTATATATTTTTAATGATTCTTTGTAAAGTTTTTGTATAATTTCTATACCAGCATAGAATATTTTAATACCAATACATTTAATAATAACATAGAATATTTTTAAAAAATGAGTTGAGAATATTTAGAAACATCTTATTCTTTATAAATCAAAATAAAGATATTATATTTTTAGTCATTTTAGAAAGTCACAAATCTAATTATGACAATATATTAAACCATTAAGAATTATGATTTTAAAATATCCAATTACATCAAGTTAGTAGGCAGTATATTTTATTATCTTTAAATTCATTAATAAAAAATTATTCAATAAATTAAAAATATTATAATGTGTAAATAAAATAAGTTCTTAATATAAAAACTATTTCGATATGATATAATAACATTTATATCAAAAAAATTGAATGTTTCTTGATTACTATTTAAAAATATCTCAACAATGATAATTAAAATTATAATAAAATTTATCAATTTGAAAATAAAAAAATAAAAAAATAAAAAATTATAACATTATGAATTTTTAATCTTAATTTATTTTATTTTCTTAATCTCTTTTAAAACTACATTTAGGAATAAAGTTACATTCTTAAATATTTAAATAATAATTTTTGAACCTCTTTCTTTTTATCTTGCTTACAAACATATTGATATTTAATTTGAGTAATTTATTATCATTATTTTTAATATCAATGAACTCTTTTATATTAATTTTTTTTATATTTTGCTATTTAACAACAATCTCCTATGCAATCTAATTGTGTCTTCTATTGAAAAGAAATTACTCTGCAGAAACAATATTATCTAGTTTATTTATTATGTAGAGATAAACAATTTTATTTGATTTTTTTCATAGATTAAATATCTATTGAATATTGTGCAACATCATTATTTTCTATTCTATAATTATTTTGATAGTAAATCAACTCAAAAATATGTAAACATAACATTAATAAATGAGTTTAAAATAAAACATACACACACATATATGAATATAAATATAAATATGTTATACTTCCAAAGATTTTATATTATGTATATTAATAATTTATAAAATAATATGTATATTTGGATTGAGTAATATTCTTCAAAACAATAATTATATATATATATATATATATATGTATATATATATATATATATATATATATGCCATATAATATAATATATAAATATATATTACAAAAATTAATGGAAAAAAAAAAGTTTGTACTTTTTGTTATACTCAACTTACAACAAAATATGAGATCTATTTTCTATTACCTGTCATTCTAACAAATCATTGATTTTTTTTTTTTCTATAAGATACGTACTATTATAACAACCGTAATAAAAGGTTCGGTTTAATATTGTAATTGCTAAGTCTTTATAACCAATAGGACTATGATTAATATTTTAAATTAAAACAATATTCTTATTATTTCTTATAATATGTTTTGAAACAATATAAAATATAATTAATTTATAAAATTAAAACTAATCTAATTATATAAAATATAATATAAAACTTTACTGTCTATTAAATAATAATAAAATTATGTAAATCCTTAATTATAAAAAACAAAGAATTTAAAAATGAGATTAATATTAAATATTGATTTTCTTTAAAAAAAAGATTAATATTAAAGTCTTTTAAGAGAATAAACATTCTACAGTAATAGTGTTAAATAATTTAATTTTCAATTTTTACATATTGATATTTAAAAAATTTCATGTTAATAAAAATAAAAATTTCATATTAATAAAAATAATTTAATGTGCATAATATATTATTTTAAAGTTAAAATGAAGATATTAGAGAAAGTATTAAATTGGATGTGTTGATATACTTTTATAATATATTTTTTATACTTCTATCATTAAAGTTTTACCTTTTAAAAAATATTTTAATTTTATTTATTTTAATTTTTAAAAAAAGAGAAGTTAAAATACAAACCAATGTTGTGCAGACACACAAGATAGCAAGCACATTTCAACAGTGCCAATTAAAAAATTGTCCCCCCACCTTGCAATGTCAATCTAAACCATGACCTCCCCTCAATTCAATGACACATTACAACAACCACTGGCAACCACAACAATCACAATTAACAGAGCCCCACTTGCAATCAATGAATTAGTGCTGGAAACACAAACAAGTACAAATTTGGAATGCCATTACATATAGGGTTTAGAGAATAAGCTTAACAATGCAATGTATCCTAATTGGGGCTTGTCCACTGCCTTGCCTAATACTGGATGATCAAAAGTGCAGCATAAATCTCCAGGTACCACCTCACTAAGTGTCCTGTCAAAGCAGCTTCCATTGAGCTTCTCGTTTTCGTTGCATTTAATTTAATTTAATTTAATATATTTATTTCAGCTTCATCTGTGGAAAATCCAACATTATCTTTCCCAGCAACGAAATCCTCTTTGAAATGATCTAAACCTTGGTCGCCCACATTTCCCTTCTGAGTCGCCCAAGTTCACAATCCTCAACTTTTTGTGCTGATTAAGTTGAACCTCAACACTAAAACGCCCAGCGAAGTACTGATACTTGGGTCCAAGCATCGCATGACAATCTGCATCTCACAGGCATATTTCCATTTCACTAACGCGTACATCGTGTCTTTGCTGAGAATGTTGAGCTTTGTACAAAGAAAGTTGTTGTATCCTACAGTTCATGGTATCCGGGATCTTCGAGACAAGATTCACGTGATGCGGATGGAGATGTTGATTCTGATAAGGAGGTGTTGGGAGTGTCGTATATGTAGACGGCACTGTTGGTGAGAGATTTCCATTCTCATTTCCAATTGTCATCCGGCTTTTAAGCAATATATTATCTAGTTGTACATCACTAAGAAACGCAGGATAATTGGAGTCGATGGGCTCGAACAAATTGCTGTCCTCTATGTAGCTTCAGTTGTGTGGTATCGCCCTTCACTTTCGAGATTGGTGTCACCCAAGTAATAGACCCGAGAGTCAAAGGCTTGGTTGTCACCACACCATTCACAGTGTTCACTGTGATCACAAATCCATCCATACCATTGGCACGCACTGTGGATTGATATAGCTTGGTGACCACACACCATTGTTCATGGTGCTCACGACATTTGTTGTTTCAGTATCAAAGTAACACACAGCGAGACATGAGACTTCAGCATATCTGTCACCATTTGAGTCCAACAGGTAGAATTACCACTCTTATAACCACCAACGGCACCATTGAAGCTGGAAAGCAACACATTGTACGTCAAATACAATTATGTGAATACTTGGGGAGCTTGCAACGATTCCTAGTCTTCTAGAATGCTTACAAGTTAACAGGGTTTGCAGGTACCATGTGAGGCTCATATGGTTTAGACGTGGATAAACAATATTGAGATTTGTTCATTCTATTCACTTAATCCTACTTTAGTATGCTAACAATAGTATGTGGCAAAGTAAAGATATGTGGAAGATAGAACTTCATTAAAAAAATAAAGCATGTGGACAAAAGCATGGGGATTGATTTGCTTGAAATGTCTTCTTTAAAAATCCATCATCTAACTTTAAGAAAGAAATAATTATTATAAATAGTGATATCAATGAATTTATAGCCAACAAAGAATATGTGGTTTGTATCTAAATGGTGTAGGCCAATTGTAATAGATTGTATTGTTATAGGTGATTTAATGCAATCATTCTATGTTCTAATTTAATATGATGTAAGGATGACTAAAAATTGGACATTAAAATTTTAAGTTGTTCCAAACTTAGATTTACTTAGAATAGTTGGTATTAGAGGTATAATACTTAGAAAAGTTTTATTTAAGATTTTTTAATATAAAATATATTAATTATTATATTCTATTTTAAATTATCAAATATTAGTTTTATATTAAGATTTGTGAATAGAATTTCAATAAATATACTTAATATTTGATTTAATTAAAAACAAACATCCATAATTTGTAAATATTATAGAAAAAGTATATATTTGAATGGTATTTTAAAAATTATGTGAAACATCCATTTGAATAAATTATGTCAATATTACAATTAGATTGGAAAAAATTTATTCTCATAAATTAAAATAAATATGCTACCAAATTTTTTAAAAAAATCTATTTAAAAAATCAAAATAAAATATTAAAAATATAAAAGAATACAATGGTAATCATCTAATTAAATAAAGACAACATTGCAATCAAATTGAAGAGTACTTGTTGCATAACTTAAAAATTATTATAATCAAAGTATAAAAATACTATAAATTATAATATTGACTTGTATTTTATCTACATAATATATATGGAGTATAATTGGCTTATTTACTATTCAATAAAATATGGCTATAGAAGTTTTAACAAAATATGAGGGGGCTTTTTATAGCCTCCTTTTTAATAGGGAGAATAGAAGTAATGCCCCTACAATACAATGTATGTCCTATTTGGTAGGCGTTTAAAATATTTTTGGAATAATTTTTAAGGATTTTAGTAGTTGTATTGCTAAACTTCATGGAATTACAATTGTGTATATTGTGATTCAAATCTAAATAACACAATCTTGTTATGTATTGATTTTTCTATGCATGTATAATTTTTTATATTATTTTCTCAACAATTGGTATTAAAATATAGTTGATGTGATATAATAGCAATAAAAATTTTTAATGCAAAACTTGAGGGAAATAATTTAATAAGAAGAATAATTATTAGTGGTAGTAGTTAAAAATAAAAATCTTTTTTTTGTACAAAAAAAATTATACAAATTGTTGGCCAAGAAACCTATATATAAAATTTTATAAAGAGTAGGAAGAAATTTACATAAGAGGCATAAGCACAATTAATTTGAATCTTATGAGTGATGTAATATATATTGTTATAAACAAGAGTTTAATACTAAAACTATACATAAAACTAGAGAGCTTGTATATGATAAAGTTGTTGATAAATTGATTATACTTGAAACAATAATTATATACTTTATATATAAAAGAGAATATCAGTGTACTAGATTACTTTAATACCTTCAACAAGATCTTCTATAAATTGACAAGTACAAATGTCAAATTAGAGTATAAGGATAAAACTTTGCTAATAATGACTTTTTTGTTTCTATTGTTTAGATATTTGGTGATTATTTTATAATATAGAAAGAACATAACAAAGCTAAAAGAGATAATTTCTACTCTCTTATCTAATAAGATAAGAAATAGATCAAATAATAGACTTCACATTAATTTTGAAAGACAAAATAATAAACAAAAGAAATACAAAAAAAAAAAAAAAAGATCAAAAGTCAAGAGCTAGATTTTATAAATCAAAGATTAAGTGTTGTATATGTAAAAAATTGAAACATTTCAAAATAAATTATAAAAAATAAAAAAAACGAAATATACAAAAAAATTTAACTATTTGAAGAAGTTGGTTTTATTGATTTAAATAGATAATTTAAAAAGGTCTTATCTATGACTATAATAAGTGATAAGTTTTGACATGTATAGATTTTTGATTTTGATTTTTTATTGTACATTTATTTATAAATAGATTAATTTTATACTTATATTTTATATAATAATAGAATTATATTGATGGAAAATGATATGCTATACAAGTTTATATAAATTGGCACAACTTGCATTAAATTATTTGATAAAATTATAAAAACATTGGTTGATATTAGATATGTTCCTAAATTATAAAAAAATTTATATTTTCTAAGTACATTAGACTCAATTAGTTGTAAACAAGCACTAGAAGGTAGAATTCTAATTTTTTTAAAAAAATATTATGTAATAATCAAGAGTAAGAGGATTAGGAATCTATATGAATTTATTGAAGATATTGTCACAAATATAATATAATTATATCTAATATAAAAGAAAATTTAATAGTTATAATTTAATAATGACATGCACAATTGGATTATATAAGTGAGTAAGGGCTTATAGAACTACACAAGTGTCAATTCTTAAAAAAAATACATTCTAGTAAAGTGTGTTTTTGTAAGTATTTTATATTTGAGAAATATTACAAAATGGGCTTAAATATTTATTATTTATTTATTATTATTAAGTGCAAGATACTTAAAAAAATATAACATAAGAGTTGCACTAATTATTATAAACTTAGAATTATTAGATGCCTAATATATATTTATATTTAATAATAAATAAGATTTTAGTTGGACCTAAGATTAATAAATGTATCTACTTAGATTATAGAAAGTTTATAAAATTATATAGAATATAGAATTTAAATATAAGTAAAATTATTATTAATAGAGATAAAAAATAAGATGAAACTTTCATAATGAAAGATTATGGTTTATATAAAGAAAATATATATATATATATATATATATATATATATATAATATTTTTGAGGTAGAAATTAATATTTTTAAACCTTTATATATCTTTGAGAAGACCTTAGATTCTACAACACTTGAGATAATTGATGATAAAGATAGATCAAATTTAAAATTATAAGTATTACAAAGATAGAATAAAATTCCTAAAAATATCAGTCATCTAGGTATAATAATATTTAATCCAATTATAAAAAATGGTGAGTCTTTTTGCATTTTAAGAAGCTATGCAAGATAAAAATCAATGCAAATAGAAGACAACTATAAATGAAAAGACGGATTTTCTATATAAAAATCAAACATGAGATTTTAAATTAAGATTATTTCTATCATTATATTGTTAGCAATAGCTACATAACATGGTTTTAGAATTAAATTAGTTAAATGTTAGTATTGCTTTATTATATAGAGAGTTAGAAGAAAAAATCTACATATAATATGCTTAAGGCTTTAAAAGACTTAGAAAAGAGAATCTTATATGTAGGTTGAAAAAACCATTATATGAATTAAAAGAAAGCTCTAAAGAATAACATAAGCAATTTAGTGCCTTCATAATAAAGCAAGAATATACTTGTAGTGATTTTAATTATTGTATATATTTCAAATAATTACAAAAGACTAACTTGTATGACTATATTATATTTTTGTTATATGTTAAGAACATGTTAAATGTAAATTTTTTTTTTGATAGAAACAAGTTAAAGATATAAGTAAATAAAGAAATTAATATGAAATATGTAAGAATTGTTAAGAAAGTTTTAGGTGTTGATATTATAGAGATAAAAAATATATATATTTATGGATATTATAAGAGAGATATGTTAAAATAATATTAATGATCATTTATTAATTTATAGTGTATAATATATTAATACTTTATTATATTTATTTTGACATAATTTAAATTATAGCAAAGATTTTTATAGGAATACCTTGTTTTGTCTATTTAATATATATAGAAAGTAATAAGCTTGCTTGCTATTTAATAAATATTTCTATAGAAATTCCAAAGACAAATAAATGTGGGATTTTTAACCTCCACTCATCATACAAGAGATAAGTGTAATATCTTTAGAAATAAAATATATTCTATTTGATAGATATTTAGGACACTCTTTAGATAGTCTATAAAGCTTTTAATAATTCTAGTATTTAGCTTGATAGAACTATAATTGTATACATGTTAATTTAAATTTTAATGAAACATCTTTATTTTGTGTTGATTTCTATATGCTTGTATGATTTTGTGTGTGTATTTTTTAACACTCACTATCTTTACATTAGTTTTTGTCTTGTATTTTAAAATTTAAAATTAATATCCAATATTAATACCATAAATTTAATACCTACTTTATAACTTGGCATACATATCTATAGAATATTCAAAAGATATTCTAAGTTTTGATTCTTTATTAATATCTTTTTGATAATCTTTTATAATAGCTTAAAAAATTAAAATTAAGATACTAATTTATGTTCTTTAAAATATTAAAATTACTATTATAATTTTAGCTTTATAAATTTTATAAGTTGATATCTTTGAGATATTTTATAATACTATTATATATAAGCCTTCAAAATTGTCTTAAACTTGGAATATGGTATATTTTATAATTTAAATGAATAATTAAAAAGAATTTATTATTAATATTTAAGAATTTATGAAATTATAATTTTGAAGCCAATTTGAAAGAATCAAATAATATCAATAATAACAAGTAGTATTAATAAAATGAAGTTAGAAATAATTAAAATAAATAAATAAATAAATATTTAGAAGGTCAAGATAAAGACGATTTCTAGAAGAAAATAATATTGATTTGAAGAAAGGAATAAAAATCCTAGAAGTTGAAGATTATTCAAAAAATAAAAAAATAAAAAAGATTTAAAAAAAGATAATAAAAAGAAGGATTAATTTTTGAATAATTAGAATTAGAAAGATTAAAGTAAGTACTTAAAAGAAAAAAGTTAGAATAATAAGTAGAAAAAATAAAAAATATTGAATAAGAAGAAGTTAGTAAATTGGATTTAAGATTAAATTAAATAGGATAAAAATATTTCTATTTTCTTATTCTTCCTTCTTTTCATTGATTTTTTTTTTTTTTTTGTTTTTTTTTTTTGTACTTTTGTCTATTAGTAGTATGAGTGTAATAGATGCCTATATTATCTAAGTAAATAGAAGTAAATAGAAATAGATAAAAATAAGTTAGAGAGATAATATCTTTCTTAAAAAACTTTGAAGAAGTTTCTTAGACGTCGATTAGATATTTAAAGTCCTATAGATATGCCATGTGGCTATTAAAACTTGTCCTATAAGTTTTTTATTTTTATGAAATTGCATTATGAGCAACCTATAACTTGATGCTTGTACAACAAATCTTGTAGTTCCTAAAAAGCTTCCACAAGACCTTAATAGCTAATATATATGGAAGTAAGACTAACGCCATCCTCAGTCTTGTTAACACCTTTTTTATCTTCCAGTCTTAGTTCAAGACTCTTCAAGTTCTTTGTATTTAGCAATAGCAATTCTAGTTTATTTCTATCTTATATCCATTTTTCTTTCAATGATCCAAGAGTATATTATCTTATCAAAATTCTATCTTAATTTATATCTTTGATAGTTTAATAAAATTGATAATTTATTATAATTATTTTGTTTAAGAAGTAAGTAGGCTATTCTATTCTTTAAGAAATGTTATTATATTTTAAAGGTTGTAGATTATCCATCTTTATACTAATATTTATTTATTTTTATTTTTTGACATTGATTTTTTTCTTAAAGAAAGTAAACTACTCCTCTTTGTGGCAATTTTCATCTGGTATTAGAGGTTGTAGATTACTCTCCTTTAATTTGATTTTTGTACTTGTTAGTATTTTCTATTTTATATCTAGATCAATTTAGATGGAAGGAAAATAAACTATGGATGCTATACTTAAAAGAAGTGACAATAAATTTATAACTATTACAAATCTTTATAAGATTTTTAATATTTTTTGAAAAAAAATCTCACATTTTAGTAATTTCAATCATAGAAGTCTTATTACTATGCATATAGAAGAAGTCAACAATAAAGTTCAATATTTATATCAAAAAGTTGTACAATTCAAAGAAGCAAATACAAGTGGACCAACTTTACAAGTGAATTATAAAAGTCTTGTCACTACAAGTATAAAGAAGCCAAAGATTAGTATGTCAAAGAAGTTTGAATGAACAAGATTAATATTTTGAGGATTTCTATAATAAGCCAAGTTTTTTTATATTTACATCTTTCTTGATATATTGATGGCATCACTTAAGCAAGATATATAAACAAACTTTTATTTATAAATACTCTTTTTAAAATTTGTACCTTTGATAAAAAATGACTCACAACTTTTGAATGATTTGTATTTATTTCTAAAAGTATTTACAATTGCATTTAGAAAGAATGACAAAAAATGAGTAAGAAAAATAATATTCCAATCTTAATAATAAGAATCACATTCAATTGTTATTTATGTTGCAAAATTTCAATAGCTTTCTTGGTACATAGATTGGAATAATAATATTCTTATCAACCACTTTTAATATGATTTGAAAGATAATGTCCAAAATCTATTGTTGATAATACCAAAGGCAAATTCATTGAAATAATTTATTATTTATGAAATTACATACAACAATCAACTTTTTGAAAGATGCAAAGAGCAAAGTTTTAGTTGGAGAAGTACAAAGCAAGTGCTCACAACAACTTCTTGGTCCTCCTAAATCTATTTATTAAGACTAGAACCTATGACATTGATACAATCCAATTCAAACAATTAACACCAAGGAAAAAAAAGATGTAAAAATTTATACTTATATTGTGGAAAATTAGGTCATAAAGTATAAGATTATTGCATTAAATCAATTAGATTTTAGACACATAGTACAAATTAAAACATAAAAAAGTTTTAAAAAAAAGATATTTAATTACATTGAAAACCTTGAAACTAGACAATTTGAGTCCAAAACCATCAAATATAAGTCTCATGCTACTATTAGATTTCACACTTTATTTTAAACTTATAATTCTTAAAATTTTAACCTATAGATTTTTAATTCAAATATATTTAGATATTAGAGCTTCAATATGTTTTATGAATAAAGACTTTAGATTGCAACAAAAACAGATAATACTAAAAAATATTTGATCAACTCTAGTGGAGGATATTAATGGATGATCAATTATATTTGGATGTTATAAAATAAACTAAGTAATTAAAAGTGGTATTAGAAGAGTAAATATTTAATATTATTTTTATCATTTAGTATTCTTCAAATCTAATGACCCTTGGCCTTTTTTGGTTTGAATTACATAATATTAATATTGATTGAAATTTTGGTAAGTTACAAAAAAAAAAATCCATTTATCATTTATGTAGCACCAAGTCATCATTCAAATAGAGATTGTAGTAGAATCTTAGAATAATTTAAATAATATCAAGATATATTTGAGAAGAAAAATATTGATATATTGCTAAAATATTAATATTATGATTGTACAATTGATCTTTAAGAAGGAGCTAAACCACCATTCTTAAAGATTCTACTTGTATAGTATGAAATATACATTTGGACCAATTTACAACTTGTTATAAAATAAATTTACTCCTTTATAGGAATATATTAATAAAAATCTTATAAAAATATTTATCCAATATTCAAAATCTCATGCAAGTGTGCCAATCTTCTTTCTAAAGAAAAAAGATGGATCCATGTAAATGTGTACAGATTATTATAGAATCAACAAATTAACAATTAAGAATTGTTATCTTTTGCCTTCAATATTATATCTCCTTGATCAATTGAGTGAAGCTAAGATCTATATTAAAATAAATCTACTAGAAACTTATAATTTGATATGTATTAATAAAGAGGATGAATAAAATAATACATTTTAAAGTAAGTGTGGCTATTTTGAATATATTCTCATGTCTTTTGGATTTACAGATATTCTAAAAAAAATTTAATATTTAATGAATGATATATTTTATAAATTTTTAGATAATTTTTTTATATATATTTTTGGACAATAATCTTATATATTTCAAGAATATAAAAAAACATAAACAATATATTTATCTTATATTATAAAAACTTAGAGATGTAAGATTTTACGTTGTTGTGGTAGAAAGAATTTGCCTCAAGAAAGTGCAGAGCTTTTGGCTGCTACTAATTATTCAACCAAGATCCAAGTATAACAAAACTCCCAAATTTACATAAAAGATTTCTTCATAAGGCTATTACATCCAATATACAAGTCTTAATTCTTCAAAATACTCAAAATATAACAAATATTCTAAAACCTTCATTCTCCTATAAGGAGGGAATTCTTTCCAAACTTTAATAATCCATAATTTGTAATCCAACCATCCAAATCCATTCATAATTTACATAAAGTACTGATGTATACTTAAACACTATCACCACAAATTTCAACCATTGATTCATTACTGATCTTTAGATATCACCAAAATCCTATTTATTGATCTTTAGATCTCATAAACTAAAAATCCAAATGCTATGAAACTTTGATGTATAGCTTCTTAACATAATACTACACCTTTTTAGTAATTTTTAGACATAAATTCATTTGGAAGCTCAAGATATGGCAAAAACCATCACTATAAACAAAACAATCTACTTACTGCGTTAGAATTTGATTTACTATTTTTGATTTCCAATATCTCTTTCTTCAAAATTCCAATTGTAGCAATCCTTCTACATTAGATGTAGATCTTAAAATCAACTCTCTAGTTGCACCTTCCAATCTCCAAAAGCTCTCATATAATTCCTTCAATCCTCAAAAGAGTGACAATATGTACTATTTGTACACCTTAACTTCAAGTGTCTACTTCTCCCTCATAAAAACTCCAAATCTCTCAATTTTTGTTCCAAAATTGTAGTACAAAAAACAAGCTTTCTAACCTTAGTCTCTAATTTTTAAATGCTCTCCTTGAAGTTGCCAAAACCCTTGTTCTTGTTGCAGGCAGCCTCCTCAAAGCCTATTGGGCATGACTATTGACCAATGGAAATGAAGAACTTCACCCCTTTCCTTCATTTATCCACAATTTGTCTTCATCCTTCCAAATAAGCCTCTTTAGTAGTTTAATTCTTCTTTTTTGGACCCCAATTGCTTCTCAAGGCTTTATACTAAACATTTAGGTCCTATATAATTTAAACCCCATAACCAAACAAAATAAAAATCTAAAATAAAGTTTCTTACACCAACTTTTTTCAATTTATTTTTATAACCATTCTAATACATATTAGAATCTATGAACATATTATACATTTTGACTGGATTTTACATATTCTAAGCAATTACAATATAACAATGTCAAGATAGAGAAATGTATATTTTACATTACACAAGTAGAGTTTTTGGAATATATCATCTGAAATAAAAGTTTGAAAATATATTCTAAGAAGATATGGACTATTATAAAATTGACAAGTTTAAGAATTATATATATTATCTAATATACTTGAGATTTATAAATTATTATTAAATATTTATTAAAAATTTCTCTCAAGTTATTGTTGTATAATATAATTATCTTCTAAAGATAAATTAAAATTTAATAAGATATAAAAATAATATTTTATAATTTATAAATAACTTTTACTTTAATTTCTACTTTAAGTTGTCTAAATTATAGAAATAGATGCATTAGACTTTACATTAGGTATAATTATTCCACAATTAAATATATACAATAGACTTCATCTTGTTGCTTTTTATTTTAAAAAATTCTTAGCAATTAAATTTAATTACAAAAATTCTAACAAAGAACTTCTTAGGATTATAGATTCATTCCAAATATGACATCATTACCTAGAAGGCGCATTTCATCTTATCATAGTCTATACCAATTACAAGAATCTGAAGTATTTTGTATTAGCACATGTCTTAAATTGTTGCCTAGCTTGTTGGAGCATGCATTTGTCACAATTTATATTTAATATTATACATCATCTTAAAAAACAACAAAACTTGTCAAATGCCTTATTTAAATATTCTTATCTTGGACCAATAGAAAGAAATATCACATATGATCAACAATGGACCATTCTTTTAAAACTAAAGCAATTTCATTTTTCAACTATTAAGTCAAAATTCTACACAATTAAATTATTCTTATATTTATTTATTATAATAATTTAAAATTATTTTTAATAATCCTTGGTATTTAGATTCTAAAGTTATAATTCATGTGTTTCTTATTTATAATTTAACCTAGAATCATCCTCTATTAAATCTACTTAGTCAATTTGAGCTTGGTGATAAATTTTTATATTAAGAACCAAAAATAAAAACTTTAATTGTTATATTGTTTATTAAACAAAATCTTAAGATTTTAAATATTTTTTATATCTATAGCCTAAATAAAAATTTATTCTCAATTGGAAAATTAACTTAAATAAAAATTATAAATATGATTTTTTTAAGCAATAGATATATAATTTCCATTTCAAATCCAAAAACTAACATTTTGATTTCTTTAATAGTTGAT
The DNA here is from genome assembly GCA_036785485.1 of Physcomitrellopsis africana. Taxonomy (NCBI): domain Eukaryota; kingdom Viridiplantae; phylum Streptophyta; class Bryopsida; order Funariales; family Funariaceae; genus Physcomitrellopsis; species Physcomitrellopsis africana. The sequence goes on along the minus strand of JAWRVF010000163.1, from coordinate 494,712 downwards.
AAATTAAAAAATCTTCATACACTAAATAAGAGCATCATACTAAATAGAAATAAAATCATAAAATATTACTATCTTTTGCTATTGGAGCCTAACCTGCTTAAAGAGCAAAGCAATTATATTTAATGCAAAACCAAATAAGATTGGACCTTTTTAGATTTGGGCAAGTACCTATTATTTACTAATTCTCAAGTCTCTTTTATTTTACAAAAAATTTGTAGTATCCATGATTTGAATCTATATATCTAAAATCACAAACTATTAACAATTATATGAACTACATCTTGACCATTTAATATTGTATGATATATCTCTATTCTCCATATATAAAACCACAAGGAATTCAAATTTTAGATCAACTTGTTTTGACTTGGCTAATATGCAAAACTTATGGGATTCAAATTTTCTTGCACAAAAAATAGATATGTACATGATTATACTAGGTCCAAATAAACAAGGCTGTATAAATCAAGATTCAAACCTATTGCACCATTCCACTAAAAAAAACTACCAAGATTGAATAAATGAAGATTGAATAAATGAACTAGAGTTTGAATTGTGTTGTGGAAAACTCTTACAACATCACCCTTTGACTAAATATATTGCTCTTGCAGCCATCTTGGTAACTAATTTAAACTAATACCCTTCACCAAATACTTAATACCATATTCATTTCACAAGCCTCATTCGGAGCACAATATCAAGAACGAAACTCCAAGACTAACAAGTCTCATGAGCCAGAACATAACATTCTGACACTCACGTACGGTGAAGCTTGTGCATATTAGGAACAGTGAGAAGGTACGTTGCGCACATTGAGTATACTTGCAACGCCTGAGATCAATTCTCGTCACGACTGATGTTACTTCTTCTCTACCCGTCGTAAATCTGTACGGATCGTTCGCGATTTCGCCGCGAATCGTCACACGGCGACGCCGCTGAATCTGATCCCCGGACGTTCCAGTGCGCATCCGTCAACTCACCCACCTGCGTCTCGGCCTTCGCACACGCTCCAGCTGACCACCGTCGCTGTCGCTGCACGAATCACGCCCCTGCGTCGCTTTTTTCTTGCGTCTCCCTCCCGCCTGACTGATGATGTCCATAGCGCGGTATAACAGGCCTGTTCAACGGGTACGAGTGGTGACCTTGAGGACCACACTGCCCGACTCGCTCCCCCGTGCATCGAGGGGACATTAGTCAACCACCGATTCTGGACATGACCATATCGGAACAGCGACCAAGAAGTCAACCAATGCGCTTTTGCAGGCCAGCCGTTGTCGCTTCCTCTGCTCATTGGACTTCACCCATGGCTGGATCAGAAGTAGCGGCCACGAATCTTCACGTAAGTGCGACCTTTATGCGCAAGCAGTTACACCATTCGCATTTGCTTCAAACGCAATTCCAAAAGCACGAAGATCACAGTTTTACATATATTCGCTCATTGCTGCACTGCCATGATGCGAACTCCTGGTCGCTGTGACTTGTTCAAGTCATGATTGCAACTGGAAACAACCTGAACCGTTTCAAGGGTTATCAGATTAGGCCCACCATGAGAGCCTGAGCCTTACAAAGCCTCAGATGCCCGGAAGGGCTAAATTGGGTGTCAACTTGCACGCCAGATATCGCTCATGTCCTAAATTTAGAAAGTATAGGTCGGAGCTGTGGCACTCCCCTTGTTGTTCTCTCAATCCAAGGTAAGCGATATCGGATCGTGATACTCCGCGAAAACGAACTTATCGTGCACTAGTGACGACCTCGATTTTGTGCGACGAGTGGGATTATGCCACGCCGAATGGGCTGGTGTTGAAGTTCATTGTAAAAGTGCTCAGATATTCCAGAACCGACCGGCGCAGGATTGTGGTAAAGAGTCACTGTCACTTGAAGATTGAACTCAGTGATTAAGCCACTGCAGACACTGAACTCAGCGAATTATCCAGTGCAGAAATTGAACCCAGCGGCATGCAAGAATCGGGCAAGCTCCAGCTACTACCCATCGTCATAGTTGGGCTTTCAAATGCGATCGTTGCTCATTGAGTCGAAGCTAAAATGTAATCATAATCCAGAACATCCATGTGAGAATACCCAAGTGCTGGCCAAAGAGTGGTCTCACTCAAAACAAGACGACGCTGGAAGTGTTGACGACCCCGCCATGGACAATTTGTAGTGCGGCTGTAATGAGCGCAGGGAAACCCCTGTGCGTGTGAAAGAGGTCGGACCAACTCAAGCTCCACTTGAGGAAAAGCCAGGCCTTCACACGAATTTCCTTCGACGATGAGAATAATCTTGGATGGCTAGAAGCATTGTAGGATGCAGAGAAGGGGCAGCGATGGAACTCCAAAATTCCACAGAGGACTCATCATTCAAGCGCCGCCCGAGGGCTAATAATTTAGCTGGTGATCAGTTATACGCGGCCCAGTTCTATCCACCATGAGGGTTGGTAAGAGTTCATAAGCATAGTGTTTTTCTTTATCTTTCTTAACTATGCGACGGATTTTCCCCAATTATGTCGAAACAAATTCAAGAGGTTGGACCATCTGACAAGCCTAGTTGCTGCCTGTTGAGTAGGTTGTCCGTCCATCGAAGCCCTGAAGTGTGTTTGACAAAGTTGACTTCAGCCGTTCGATGCTCGCCCCGAAGTGCTCATGTGGGCCCTGGAGTCAACACCATCCAAGTGGACCTTCTGTCTGCCTGCACATCCTCGAAGCGCGCGACCTGTGGTTGTTGAAAACTTTTATCTCCAATCCACGATTCGAACAGATTGACACTCCGATCACCGTGCTTCAATCCGCGAATTCGCCAGTGGGCAATACCCACAAGTCAAACCCAGCTGATCCATTGCAGATCCTTCCCCCCTGTCAGCCCACATGCCGGATCGGGTGGAGCACGTCTCTACAGCGTTTCGCAGCCTGAGTCCTGGCAATGATCAAAGCATATCCTTCTCAGTACCCCCGAAAGTCGTTCACTGAACTCCGGTGCCAGATGCATGAACGTCGGACACCCATACCCAGTTGGATCTCTTCCGGGTGCATATTGACGGCGGGTGAATAACTGCGGCGTAAATGGATCCTCCCCGGGTGAGGGTCAACGCCGAGCTGCGAGGTGGACACATCTGCATGTTGCATCACACCTGACCATTCTCAATTCTGCCTCCAAGTTCAGGTTATCACATGGGAGTTGAAATAGTCTTCTCCGAAGTCCAGTCTCAGAAACGTTGCAGCATTTCATCTCTCAGGGTGTGCCAATGGGGCGCTTCGGCGTCATCTGAAATGGTCGTTGAACTTGGAAAGAGTTTCTTCAGCAATGGGCATGCAACGGATTCCCTCGCTCCGAATTGACACCTTGACAGTAAGTATCACCATCCCCTTTCCTACAATCGTTTGGATCGGCAGACCACTCCTCACCCACAATCCTCCCTCACGAGTCTCGCAGCCTCAATCGGCGATGGCCATGCATACGACATGTTCACGAAGTCTCTCCAATTGCACCAGGGTTGCTCGGTCAACGTCAATTCTGAACGAAACCTGAGGGTGATGCAGGGCTAGGAGTCCCCGGGTTGAGGACTGCAGCTGTGGAAGTTCTGTTGAGCATGCAGATCACGAGGTGATGCAGTGCTAATGCTTGCCAACTAGACAAGTAGCTGATTCTCCGGCACCTCATCCATTACTTTCTCGACACACCCCAAAGTAGGATTGCGGATTGTCTGACACCTCGTCCACCACAATGTCTTGTCCCGGCGTCCACTCATCCACGCCTGAGTGGAGAAAATGGAAAGCAAGTCGATCCATGCCAATAATGGCTTTTCACTGTTATGCTATTATTGATTTTGTTGTTCTCAGATATACACAATGCCCTTGAACCGTCCGGTTGTCAGAAGTGTAGCTGAGCATTGTTCAACCTCGGCGCAGGGATGAAACTGCAATCGCCTTCACCAGTTTCATCTCTCTCTCCGTTTTGCTTTTCTTTATTTTTTTATTTTGAAACACAACATGGTAGTCCTCTTTACTGTCGATTGTAGAATATGCTTTTACGTATTCCAGAGCCTTGATCAAGCCTCAAGTAGGGGATAAGTAAGACGAACCTTTGTGTGTGGGATGTTATTCCACACAACAACATTATTTCTAGTTTAATATTCTTAGATTGTTCCCTCTTACCCAGGTATTACAAACTTCCCAAAATATTGCTGGCCTTTCAAGGGCTGTTTGTAAGAACTTTTCATTTGTGTTATACCGACTTGCTGTTCACAAGTTCTATAACACAGTGCAATATCAATACTTCCATTTTAACCTCGGAGAAGGTTTCATCCTCCAAATCATACCGTTCCATTGCTCCCAGATTGTCTGTAAGCACGCCCCAACAAGCAAGGGCCAGAGAAATAACATATATTGCAACCTGAACCACATTTCAATTCTTAAGGGGTAGGCGCAGGCCGCTCAAAGCATAACTGTATACAAGGCAAGAATCGCCCTCACCAGCTCAATCCGAAATCCAGACAGCTCGGCCTGCCCTTTGTGTGTTGCATCAAAAGAAAAAGATTACCCCTGGCCACGGACGTCGAGGATTGCTGCGGATTGGTCATCCTTGCACGATCCCGAAACTTAAGAAAGTCTCGCTCTCCCAGAAGCACGCTTCGTTGAACATTACGACGTTTCCGGGGACTGGAACGTTCCTTGGCAAAAGTCAAAGCGTGCCCATGCCAAGTTTCTGAAGTGTGGTTCGACATTCTAGCATTCACGGCAGCCCAGCTAATCCTGTCTTCTCGGTCGTCCGGGCACATATTCTGCCCGAGGGCACTGTTTCGTTCCTACCAAACCACCCCTCGAGCTGCATCCTCCAGTTCACCGGTGAAAGTCAAAATAATGCTATCCGCGAGCCAAATCTTCCAGTTCACGCACTTTACTGTCAATGCCAGAATTACCAAAGATGCGCAGATGCCCCAAGCCCGGTTCACTACATAAGCAGCGGCAGCGGGCATCACAGTCACCAAAGCGTGCCCCTCCCCCTCCGGTACGATCCAGCCACCATTTCGTTCTGAGCTACTAAGTCGAAGCAACCTTCGGTGCGGACCTGCAGACGATCCTGCTTCTCACGAAGATGGCGATCTCCCGGCAATGGAGACATGCCGGCCTCTTGGTGGCCGCCACTCTGGCAATGCTCTTCATAGGTGACGCACCCACTCCTCTAGCCCAGCACTGACCCGCATTGCATGAGCTCACTGCATGATTCTTCTGTGTTGGCACGAGGGCCCATCCGTTCGGACCCAGCGATCTCAGGATGCATCCCAATGGATGTAGCAATGCAAGTGCTGTACTGATCCGATCCAAAAGCCATTCCACATGCTTGCGTCGTTTCGACTCGTTCATTGCATGCTGAAGCGATAATGTGTTTTCCGCCATGTCCATGCAGGCTCTGCCGACGCCTGGTGCAAAGAAGGCACCAAGGATTGCGACTACAACTACAAGAACGGGTGCGAGACTAACGTCTACAACGATGTGAAGAACTGCGGCGACTGCGGCAAGAAGTGTGAGTGCGGCCCGTACGTCGTCCCCAAGTGCAACAAAGGCAAGTGTGAGTTCTCCTGCAAGGCCGGCTGGGCTAACTGCAACAACAACTGGAAGGATGGGTGTGAGAAGGACGTCGGCAAGGACGTGTTCAACTGCGGCGGCTGCGGCAAGAAGTGCGAGTGCGGCCCCAATGCCATCGCCAAGTGCTACGGCGGCAGCTGCCAATACAGGTGCAAGGCGGGATGGGCCAACTGCAACGGCAACTGGAAGGACGGGTGCGAGAAGGACGTGAGCAAGGACCTATACAACTGCGGCGCGTGTGGCAACAAGTGCGAGTGCGGCCCCTACGCCAGCGTCAAGTGCAGCAGCGGCAAGTGCCAGTACACGTGCAAGTCGGGTTGGGCCAACTGCAATGGCAACTGGAAGGACGGGTGCGAGAAGGACGTGGGCAAGGACGTGAACAACTGCGGCGGGTGCGGCACCAAGTGCCCCCAGCCCAAGTACTTTGGCGGGGAGGCCACCTGCAACAACGGCAAGTGTGGCGACCAGTGCAAGAAGGGGATGAAGTTCGACGCCCACAAGAAGTGCTGCGTCCGCAGCTACTGATCATCGACCGAAGTCGGGAGCAGCGAATCCGCTTCGTCCCACTTGTGCTGCGATGTGGTGTGCTGAATAATGCTGCTTTCTCGCTGCTGTGGTCGGTCCGACGACGGCGCGAGCAATATGTGCGAGTGGTCACTGTGTGATGCGGTAGTCGAGTTGGAAGAATAAGAGGCTGCAGTGCATCATCTCGATGCAGAGACCCAGCCGCTGATGACGAGCGTAGAGTGTGGCGGCTGGAACGCCTCGGTCCGGGTTCTGTACCATTGGGCTGACCAATGTAGATGTGTAAATTGAACTCAGGAGCTTGTTGCAATTGGAATTTCCTACAATAATATGAAGAGAAACTGAATGACTCAACTCGAGTGGGCTTGTTGTGGCCAAGCTTTGTGCATCGCATGCTCTGTTGTGTTCCTCGGGAACGTCGCACATGTCAATGTTGGTCGTGTTTAGCAGTCGGGGGCGCAGTGTCGAACACATGTGCGTGGGGTGTGTGGCGCTGCAGTGGATGCTGTTTTGTTTTGTTTTGTTTTGTGGCACTTGTCGAGTCGATGGAGCTGTGGTGTTGAATCACTTCTCCATCCCATCCGCACTGTGGGGGCGTGAGAATGCAGTGATCATGTTTCAGATAGAGTGTGCTAGGGGAGGCGTGTTAAGCAGCGTGGGGCGGAGCTATCAATCGGGCGCGGCATCCTGAATTGTGCATGTGCTCGAGTGTTCATGTCACAAAGGCCAGGTTCGGATGGTGCGTGTGGAGATCCGTGACCAGCGCGGATGACTGCTGGGGAGGTGTGTCACCAGCGCTTCTGTTGTGTGCATGAGCAGTTCCATTCTCCGGTTGACAGTCTCGGAAGATGGCCACGGGGAAATCTCGAGCACATGTGTGTGGTCGGAGCCAGGGTCTAAGATGTTCTTTATTATGCTAGAGGTGAAATTTGTTTTTTGGGCATTTTTTGGTTGAAAGCATGGCCAACGTGGTACTTTATCAATTTGTGATGAAAGAGAGGCTTGGTTTGGTGTGCAAGGAGTCGTTGAAACAGCACAGATCAGGGACCTTCAAATGAGGACGATTTTTGAATTGTTTCAACCGAGAAGGAACAGAGTTGTGAATTTGAAGACATATTCTGTACTGTTGGTGTTTTCCTTGTTGGAAGTAGTTAGTTTTCACCTAAACCACACTTATATTTATCAACCGTGGTTTCTACTATTCCCGACTCTCTACTAGGAGCATTAAGTAAGAACCGTGTGCAAGTTGCGTTTTGTAAACATGCAAGGTGGACTAATGTGTCATCTTTTGCCATCGAAGTTCTCATCTAGATCTTCATCAAAAATTCATCAATAACTCACCACATCTTATCTGAGGCTCTATGGGCAAACTGATTCTTGATGGTTTTTGAGCAGTTGGTCTGCTGCAACATTCCTCAAGATACATTCACTGTATTAAACTACTCTTGAGCTCCAACATGGCTAAAGGACGCATATTTAAAGATATTTAAATCTAAAGACATATACAATAATTCTATAATTTAGCACAATAATATTGTTAATCTGAATGGGAGAGTCTTGTCATACTCACAACATGGCTATTTGGAACTAATGGCAAAGAATCTCACATTATTTCTAGTCCTAAAAAAAGATGGAACTTCTCAGATTAAAAACACTTCTAGACTACTTAGCATCAAATATATTTTTTTTAATTTGTTTGTACAATAATTCATTAAATCAAATTAGTTAAATGATTAAATAATAGATTTTATATATAGCTTTTAAAATATTCTAGTTGTTTTTAAAAGGTGTTGTTAAATCAAATCACAACTATCTATATATTTAATATTCAATAATTTCATATCAAATAAGATAATTATGCACAATTATATAGTTATTTGTATTGCTGTTGCATTCTTATCCATCCTTGACTTCTATGTAACTATGCTTTATCACTAGCTTTGAATGTTTTTTTTTTTTTTTTTTTTTTTTTTTTTCTAAAATTATTTCTATTGAATTTTTAGCATGTTTCAACTTCTTGTAGTTGTATCTTTTTTATTATATGAGGCTTTGCTATTCTATCAGCCAAATTCTTTGTTGCTAGAATTTTAACTTTTAAAAAGTAAAATATATTAAATTATAGATGATAATTATAATTTACAAATATTAAACGATCCAATTAATTAAAGGCAGTTTAAAAGAACTAATCTAGCAAGGAGATATGGACCAATAAGATCTAAACAATAGAAGATAGATTGAAGATATCTAATCCAAGTAAGAATCAAATGTTATTAAGTCTAATTAATTAAAGACAATTTGGTAGAATTGATCCAACAAAGGAATCTAGACCAATAAGGTCCAAACAATAGAAAGTACGTTGGAGATACCTAAGACACATTAGAATTAGACTAAAAAGATCCAATGAGTAGGTTGGTTAAAAATATCCAATCCACATAAGAATTAGACCAATAAGATTTGGACAATAAAAGGTAGATCAGAATTATTCCACTAAAATATTATTATATTTTTATATTAATATTTACAAATCAATATTTAATAAGAAATATAATCATCTAGTGATGATTTAGAAAAATGAATAAGCTTTGTCCAAACCAAAGTTGAGTTTAGAAAGAACCTTTCAACTTATCAAATTTTAGGCCTACCTATATTTAAAGTATTAGTACTTAGACCTTAGATCCACTAAACAATAAGTTTTTATTTTCTATTTGTAATAACATATATTATTAAATTAAATGATTCTATTAACTAATTTACTATTCAATCAATTTAATATCTAAAATTAATATTTGGCAATTATGCTTTAAATTTTAAGTCTAGCACCTACAACTCTAACCACAACAATTATACCATTAAATGGCCAATAAGCTATGCCAAGCAAAGACAACCACCACTTAATCACTCGCGCTTGCATCCACAAGTCTAAAGCCACTCTTGACTACTAAACTCTAAACTGTAATACTGCTAATTGAATTGAAGAGCCTTTGGCATCTTTTGTACCACTACCTATTCTACAAACACAACCATCTTTTTCAATGGCTCACCTCATGGATTCATTATCTTCTTACTTCTAAGACAATTGACAATTTATTCTAGTCAAACACAATCTTCTTTGATCTCCTACACATCCTACTTTGTAATATCATGTTGTAATATAGCTATAGGATAAAAGAACAAAAGAAGATATATATTATAAAGGACATTAATTGTAGATTTAGTAACAAAATTATTTTAAAAAATATAAATAAAATTTAAAGAGGTAGTAAAAATATTAAGTGATAATGCTATTTTTTTAAAAATAAAAACAGCTTTTACTTACTTTATAGGACCATAAATTAGACAAAATAAGATAGATTAGCAAAAATAATACTATAGACATTTTTAGATCAAAGCAAAGGGTAGTTTCCAACAAAACTTACTTAAAAGAATCTTAGATTGATACCCAGAGAAGGCTAGTTGTGAACTAGGATTAAAACTAGATAATAAGGCACAAAACCATGTGCTTGCAACAAAGAAGGAGTTCTTTTGTTGATTGGAGAGTAGGATTAGAAAAAAACTTGATAAGATTTTTTTGAGCATTTGTTTCAAGGTTTTTGAGTTTTTAATAATTTTATAAGAGCTATGCAAAGTCACAATTCTATTTGGATGATTCTAGTTATTGAAAAATAAAGTAGGTTCAAATTTTAGAAAATTTTGTAAATGTTATAGTAGATCTTTAGGTGAAAAATTGTAAATTTATGAATATAATTGTATTGAATATTTTTTTTGTGAATTTTAGCTTATTTTATTAATTAGATCAAAGATTATTAGAATTTAATTAAGCTAAAATCTCAAAAATTAGATTTTGAAGGTCAATGAGGATTTTTGTGATTTTGAGTAATTTTTTAGTTAGATTAGAATGGCTATTTTAAACTAATAATTTACTTAATTTTTAATATTTTTATAAAATTTTAAAACATGTGAATGGTACAAAAAAGAGCTATTGATGCTAGAAAATTTACATCAATATTAAAGAAGGAAGATGACTAATAGCCAAGCGGATTAGAAGCTTTTTCTTCTAATCTATATATTCAACTACTTTCAAACTTTGTATGCTTGTTGTCAACTAATATATTAAGAAGTGTACAAATTTTAAATGAAGATCAATGATTAATTTAATAATTATTGAAGTTTTAAATCTGCTATAGGATTTGATTAAGATTTTGTTAGGATTTATCTAGGATTTATTTAGGATTTCATTAAAGATGATTAAGATTTGATTAGGATTTATTTTAGGTATATTTTAGATTCGATTAAGATTGGTTAAAATTTTATTAGAATTTATTTAAGATATCTTTAGGATTTCATTAGAATTATTAGGATTTTATTAGGATTTCATTAGGATTTGATTAAAATTTGATTAGAATTTGAATATAATTTTGTAAGAATTTACTTAAAATTTGATTAAAATTCAATTAAAATTTATTTAAGATTTCTTTAAAATTGGTTAGGATTTGAATAGGATTTCATTAGGATTTTATTAGGATTTTATTAGGATTTGACTAGGATTTGACTAGGATTTGACTAGGATTTTATTAGGATTTGATTAAAATTTGATTAGAATTTGATTACAATTTTATAAGAATTTATTTAAGATTTAATTAAAATTAAAATAAAATTTATTTAGAATTTCTTTAGGATTGGTTAGAATTTGGTTAGGATTTATTTAATGTTTCTTTATGTTTTCTTTAGGATTATTTTAGTATATATTTGTATTTCTTTATAATTTTTTTAGGATTTCTTTTGAATTTTTTAAAGATTTTTTTGTGATTTCTTTAGGATTTTTTTAAAGATTTCTTCAAGATTACTTTAGGATTTGATTGACATTGTTAGATTCTTGGTTAGTTACAAAATACAAGTTTATCCTCTACAGTCAAGTGCCTACTGTATTTTCAAATAAGACAACACATAATATAACCACATATATAATAGACTCTAATAACAATTGTATTGCCCATCAATACTAAAAAGACTGTCAACATGCCCATATACAAAGACAATATGTTTCAAACTACTTACGTTTATAAGTTCCATAATGCCATCAATTTTAATGGCAAAAGTCATAAAATTATTAAACTTGGCTTAATTAAAAATAGCCTCTAAGGTACTTGAAATTGCATATGGTTTGTGAAATACATTACAATGAATCTAACTCATTTATTTAAAGAAGTATTAGCCATCTTTTAACTTTGGTACTAAAATATTTTTAATGATAATCTAACGTATATTCAATTTTGTGAGCTATATCCAATTCCTTCTATAATTATTAAAAATGCATAATGTTATTAGCAATAAAATCAAAGATTTTACCCACTAAGGCATTTTTACTAACTAATTTTTATTGTCAAGTTATATAAATTCTAGCTTAGAAATACATTAAATATTTAACTATAAAAAAGATTTATTTAATAATCCAAAAATAAATAAGGTGTTTAGAAATACTAGTCTTGGCAATCTTAATCCTCTTAGTAATCCTAAATTCTATCAATTCTAAATTCTATCAATTCTAAATTGTAAATATAAGCAATCATAAATAATTTTTAAAAAATCCTAAATATGTTTGAATAAAGTCCTAAGAAAATTCTAAATAAATTCCAAAAAATATTAAATATATCCTAATAATCTCTAAATAAATCTTCAATAAATCTTAAATAAATTCAAAAAAATATTAAGTACATTTTAACAATTTCAAATCAAATCCTATTAAATCCTAAGTAATTTTTAAAAAATTCTAAATATATTCTATTAAGTACTAAGAAAATCTTTAAAAAATCCTAAAAAAATCTTAAGTATCAAATATCAACTTTGAGAAGCTATAATTTTATATTAAAATACTCATTTTGCTTCAAAATTTATATATTTTATTAATTTTTTAATTAAAAATAAAATTAAAAAATTTAAAAAAATTTAAATAATAAATTAAGAAATAAAACAAAAGAATTGCTTAGATATTTGGTGGCCTTCTTTTTTAATTTTAATGTTGAATTTTTAGCTGCAAATTCTTTTCTTTTCAATATTATTTTATATTTAAATTTGGCATAATTCTTTCATTTTAAGTTAACTACTATGATACAAATTTATAGCTCAATCCAATTGACAAAATACTAATAGCCTTATTGACCCTCAAACTATTGGCTATTGGTACCCTTTTGTACTTGAATTTTGATAATTTTTAATCTAATCAACAAATTAAGCTAAAAAACAGTATAAATACTTAATATAAGTATATTTTTAAATATAAAAAATCAATTATATATCTATTATAAATTTTATGATATTGATAAAATTATTAATTTCAATTTATAATTTAGAATAATGTCCTAAAACAAAAATCTTGACTTTGATTAGTTCTCATTGAGTTTATATGAATCTAATCCATACACATCTAACACTTGTAGAATCTTCTTAAAATTCTCTTTCTAATCCTATTTATTGATCAATAAAAAAACCTCGCTTTTACTTTAAGTACCTTTTTTATGCCTTAGGATTTGATTTTAATCTTGTATCACAAATAATCCTCCTTGGATATTGATTTAATCTTTTTTTAATAGAATTTACTAAAAACTACTCTTGACTTTCATCTTAACATGTTTGTGATGGTTTTATATCTATTTTAATATATATTGTCTTATTTATGGCCTTACAAAGTAAGTAGAAGCTCTTTTTATAAATAGAGCAATATAAAATATCATTTCTAATCTATTAGCTATAATTTCTAAAAAAATCTTTATTAATATTTTAATTAATTTTTTTATAAAAATTAATTTCATATGCTCTTTTATCTTATAGCTGCGTCATACAACACAATATCATATGTAATTACTTGAATATATCTACATCACTATTGTCAACCTTCTACATGATATCTTATTCAATGCCCTACGCTACGCAAAGTAAGTCAAAGATAGATTATTTAAACCATACTTATTTTCAATCATTCTTTCATTCAATGCCTCATGCAAAAAATACCATAGCTACAATAAAACCAACTATATATGAATATCATACTTTCAAAATTTGACTTCTCAATACAAAAGATTTAAAGACATGCCTCCTTCCAAATCAATGACTATCACAATTGTCTTGTCACACAATTAAATTTAATCTAATCTAAAATGCACTAATTACTAATAATTTTAGAAGTTCCACCAATATATCTTAATTGGTGGATTTGTTAGAATTAATATGTTAACATTATTTAGATAAGAAAATATTAAGTTATAGGATTTATTTGATTGTCTAAATATTGATTAGGATTTAAAAGAATTTATAAGTTATAAGAATCTTATTTAATAAAAATTACAAAAATATATTTTTAATAGATTTTAGATATAATTATCTTAATTATATCAAGGATGTGAGACAACAAATTAACAAATGGACAAAGAAAAAAAATACAAAAATAGATTGATTTTAAGAACAAAAAACTAGATGGTTGACAAGAACAAAAACTAGATTGATATCAAGAAACAAGACAATATTTTGAATTATTCCAAGACTTGTGTTAGCAAGATAGAGGTGTATCTTGATCTTATCTTCTATGTATATTGTAAGGTCTATGTCCTATCAAACCTTCTACAGAAGCTTTTTCAACTTGATAGAAATATCTATAGAAGATTCTAACTATAAAAGAAACTAGGAAGTTTTTAGAAGTCTATGAAGCATCTATAGAAGCTTCTAAGAATATCTTAGAAGATTTTAAAAGATTAAATAATATTTTAAAAGATTAAAGAAGATTCTAGAAGATTAAAGAAGATTTTAGAAGATTTTAGAAGATTAAAGAAGATTTTAAAAGACTACGGAAGGTTTTAGAAGATTCTAAAATATTTTGGAAAGTGATAATTTGGAGTATGTCTATGACATCACCTCTTCTTTTAGTAACAAGTTCTACAAGGAGCCTAAGTATTTTGATGAGCAAATTACATGTGTAGAAAATCTATAATTCATTGGAATAAAGAAGCAACATATTCCGTCCTTTGTTTGTTGATAACGGGTTCTACAAGACCCTTAAAATGGCATCAATGGCTTTCAAATATAACTTTTGTTGTACCAACGTCCTATTTGAGAATATACTCTTTGTTGTGACTTTTAAAACATCCTTCAAACATTATTTTTGGACCAACTAAAATCACCCTTCCAACCTTAAAGAATATCATTAGAGCTTGGGCATTTGAATCAAGATTTTTGTAATGAGGCCCTACCTCCAAAGATTCCAAACGTGGCCCTATTTAATATTAGAATATTCTTTTTTTATCTTGCCCATATTCTTTGAATCAAATAGATTGTGAAAGTTGCAATAGTTCACTAGATGCTTCTATGGCAAAAGGATTTTTTAACTCCAATTTCTATAAGTTCCTCAAAACACAAAGATTTGACATAATAGCTAGCAAGCTTCTAACAAGATCTATTCTACCTTAGAAAAAATGACTATATACAAGTGAAGGTCTTAGTATGGCTTTTTTTCTTTTATCTTAGTCTTCTAATATTGATAGAAAAACATCATTTAAAAGCCATGAAATATTGATGTCTACAAATTCTTCAATGGTGATTAAATCTAGGTTTTTAAAGATATTATTGAAGGAATTTTTGAACTTTCTTAGATATATTTTTAAAATTATGTGAAGATTCATATGTTCTTTTTAAAAAAAAAAATTATATAGCCTTTTTAATAGATGAAGTATTCCAATTGTCCTTATCTTATATGCAAATCTAATATTTCATCCACTTTGTATTTAAGCTCTTGATTGATTTCAATTGGAATTGATAATAGAAGAATTCTTTGAGAAATATTTGATTCATAATAGGTTTTCAAAAGTAACACATAGAAGATTAGATAAATACACATATTACTTGGTATATTCAAGATAAAAACTTATTAAATTTATTTGGTGTAGAATTATAAATGGTCTAAGTATTTGATAATCTTTGCCTTCTCTTGGCTTCTTCCATGCGCTCGGTGATCGACTTTGCTGCAACACTTGATGGCACAAAAGAAATACTTGCCTTCTTCATGTCCTCTTCATATGTTCTCATTTTCAGGCCAATGAGTTTTAGCTTCTGAGAGTCTAATAATGGCACCTTTTTGTTTATAGTCAAATCATACTTAGCATTATATTTGCTCCTTTGTAGTAACAACTTCTTTTCATCATCAGACAATGCTCTGTATTCTTCTCTCTCCTGAAAATATTCACGAATATCCAGTATGTCATTCCATTCATGAATATAAGGATGTTTGACTTGTAGCTCTTTCAATGAGTTATATTCTTCTTGTGATGTCATACTTTGTATAGCTTCCCACGTATTCTGAACAATGCCATCCTCTAGTACTGGATATAACCTTTCAACAACCATTCTACATTTGATGCCTAGAGTCTTACAATAGTAAGGAACCAATCCAGACTCTTCACCAGCTCTTGTCTGATCTTTGGTAGGTGGTTTATCAAGTGTCATCTTTGTGACCTTTTCCTCCTCTTCTTTCATCTTTACAGCCACTCTCAGCTTTGCTACTTGTTGCTTCATCTCTCTAGTCAGGTTCTCGATATCACGCTCATTTCTATTTAGATGGGTTGAAGGTACTGCTATGCACTCGGGAGGTATCGGTACTTCTACTTTCTCTTCTTTGAGCCTTTCGAGATACGGTTGAGCTTCACAAAGTTTTCTTATAGATTTGTCCACATCCTGGAGGGTAGCAAATGCTTCTGGTACTACGTTTGCACCATTGAGGTGGTAACTTCTATGGACGCCACAAAAAGAGGAGTTTTATTTTGCGGCATGTTCGCACTCCTTCTTGTATATTGTACTATTATAAACTATTGCTTTGCAGCGTGGAGGTAGCTGTAAAGAACCATCTTTGTTTACTGTAGCCAGTTTGTTATGGCGACCATAGAAAGGTATATTATCCTTTGCTTTGTAGGAGCATTTTGATCCTTTGTTGGCTCTTGTGGTGAGTGCTGCTTTAAAATAGACATTTGATACTGGTACCTCTCGTGCTTTGCTCTTCTAAGGATTTTTGATCATATTACTAAAGTACTTCATCAGTTCATCGTATATCTGCTGCCTCATCTGAACTAGAGCCTCTTGAAAGTGCTCTTGAAGTTCATCATATATCTGCTGCCTCATCTAAACTACACCTTTATCAAGGCTTTCTTGAAGCTTGTAGAATGTCTTCTCATTGATATCATCAAGACCAGACATGACTTTGACTCTTGTAGGACCTATGACACCTATAAGACCTATGACACTTGCTTGACTTATAACACTAAGTACTGAATATAGCACTTCTATATAGAAATGAGCAAATATCATTTATTCTACTATAGAAAATAAGAAAGCTGGAAACCTACAAAAGGCTTTTTTTTAGATTATTTTTTTTATTTTTTTATATCATGTTACTTTTTTCTTGAATTTTTTTGTTTATCTGCTCTTGAGCCTCTGCAAGAGCTGCCTCTCGTACTATTCCAAGGTCATGTTTCAGCTTATCGAGAGATGTGGACACGTATACAGTACTGCCACTTATTATAAGTGCCAGTTCGTCCACAGTTATTTTCTGTACAGTCTCATGAGGATTACAAGACGTGATCACAACAACCTCGTCTTTGTTGTAGTGTATATCCTCATCGGTCTTATTAAATACAGCATTGTCAAGTGTAAGAGAGAGCCTCTCAAACAGTGTATCAAGCTGAGAGACGGATCTGTTACTGCTCTCACTTATGCTTATATCAAGCAAGTTTGTTACATATGCCAGATCATCACGAGAAATTTGTATAGCACTATCCAAACCTCTCTGTAGGTTTTTAACAATATATTTTTAATGATATTACTAATATTGTCTATAGCTTTTGCTGTGGAGTTAGCACGTGCTTTGAACATACTCACGCGTTTATCAGAGGATTCGATTTTCTTTTCAAGAGACATTATTCTACTCTCTATTGAAAAAAGCTTTGCAATGACAGCAGACATACTGTATTTAATCATCTATGTAACCATTCAATCATCTTACTGTTAATTTATACTACAATAAAGATATTGTTTCAAGATCTGATTCACTTGTTTTGTTTGACCATTGATCTAAGAATGATAACTTGATGAAAGACTGATCTTGATCTTCAAAAGTTGAAATAATCTTCTCTAAAAATTTGATACAAATTATGATCCTCAATCCAAAATAATGTCACTTGGAAGGCCTTATATTCAATAAATATTATTAATAAAAAACTTGGCCGTTTCTTCCTTAAAAATAGTCTTGTTGCATGAGATAAAATATGCCATTTTAATAAGATGGTCTATTACAACAAAAATTAAGTCTTTGCTATTAGAAATGAAAAAATTTGTAATGAAATCCATAGATAATAATTGGCATAGGCCCTTCGGAAGTGGAAGTGGTTGAAGAAGTCTATATGATTGGTATCTTGGGATCTTTGCTTGGGCACAAATTTTGCATGATTGGATAAATTCCTTCACCAATTTCCACATTTGAGGCCAATAATAATTTCTTGATATTACTTCCAAGGTCTTATTGAAGTCAAAATATCTAGCTATTGGAAGATCATATCATGCTTGAAGAACTTGAAGTCTTGCAGGGCTTGGAGGAACATATAAAAGATACTTGAAATACAGTGATACGTCTTTGAATTTAATTTAATTTTTATTTTTTTTTATTTTTTTTTATTTTTGTCTTTTTATTTTTTAGATGTTGTTGAATGCTATCTACAAATAAATCTATCTTCATTGTTGTTTGGATTTTTGACTTGAAAGTTATATCTATATAAGTAGCTATTATCTAAGTCTTTAATTACAAATTGGACAATTTTAATGTGACTAATTTTTGCTAATCCAATATAATGTTTTTTTTTATTCTTGGAGCAAGATATGAATATTGAAAAAGGACATCTGATTTTTCTTAGAATTTTCTCGGAAGATATATAATCACAAAATCAAATTGAAATAATGACTTACTCCATCGTGTTTGACAGCGGTTCAAAATTTGGGCACTTATAAAATACTCTAAGTTTTTATAATTAGTATATATTATGATCTTATGTTGAATTCCCTCTAGCAAATGGTGCCATTTTTTAAAAACATTAACAATTGCAAATAGTTCCTTGTCGTGGATCTTATAATTGATCTTTGCAGCTAAATTTTTTTGAGAGTAGAATGCTACCAAGTGAAGTTGACTATCATCACCAATTTAAGAAAGCACAAATCTAAGTACAAAATCTCAGGCATTTGTTTCCAAAATGAATGGTTTTGTTGGATCTACATAAATAAGTATAAAAACTAATATAAAAGATTCTTTTAGCTTCTCAAATGCTTCTTTAGCCTTGTCGTTTTAAATAAATTTTTTCTTTCTTATAAGTTGTATTGATAGAGCTGCAATCTTGGAATAATCTTTGATAAAGATTTTATAAAAATTTACAAATTCTAAGAAACATTATATATGCCTAATTGATAACAATTGTTTCTACTCTATAACAATTTGTATCTTCTTTAAATCTATAAAAATACCATTTTTAGATGCAATATATTCCAAAAACTTCATTGATGATTGATGGAAAGAGCACTTTTCTAATTTGGCATACAATCCACTTTTTTGTAATTTTTCTAATACCATATGTATGCAATGTTCATGGTCTTATTTGTTCTTAAAAAAGATCAAGATATCATTTAGATAGATGATTACAAAGTCATCTAAATATTCTCAAAAGATACTATTTATCATATGTTGAAAGACTGCAGGTGCAATTGTAAGTCTAAAAAGCATAACATTGTATTCAAAATGTCCAATCCTTGTATTAAATACTATCTTCTATTAATCTCCTTCTTTGATCTTGACTAGATTGTACGTAATTTTTAAATCAATCTTTATTCATTAATTTCAAGTGTCTAATAAAATTCTTGGCTAGATTTTTATCAATATATTCTTGTAAGGCTATAAGCTTTGACTGTGAGAGATTATAAATTGGACCAAATGGAGGTTGAGTTCCATCTTGTAATTTGATTGTATAATCACAAGCACAATATTATGATAACATGTCTATTTTTTTCTTCTCAAATACATCTTTAAGATCATAATATTGATTGAAAATATCTTATTTGAATTGCATAGTTGGATCTTTTATTGAAATAGCATACAATACAAATATATCTCTTTTCTTTATAGCCTATATAAATAGTTTAGCTCTAAGAAATGAAGTCGAATTTTGTTTATTTTTTTTTAATGTTTGAATCTTAAAAAAATCTTTTGCAAACTTCAATCAATATCAAGATTATATAATTTAAACCAAGGGAGTCCAATGATAATAAGATTTGTTGGACATCAAATGATGTTAAAGACAATGTATGATACTTGATCTCTTAATATTTCTTCTAATGGTTGGATTTCTTCAATAACATCTCTTGATGCAAGATTTTGTCTATCAATGACTTCAATAGGTATTGGATGGATCTTCTGTACAAGTACTAAATTATACTTGGTTGCAAAATCTTTATTTATAAAGCATATTGAGGCTCTAGTGTCTATAAGGACTTTACTAGAAATCTCTTGTCTTGAGGTTCTTATATATACAAGAAGTGTAAAACAAAATATTAGATTCAAAGGTAAGAAGAAATATTTTTTTGGTAATTTAAATTTAAAGGTGTCCAACCACAAGGTTCTTATTGTGATTAGATGTCTTTTTTTTGACCTCTTCAATTCAAATATTACACTTCATGCCTTAAATTCACTAGACTTGTTTAAACAGCTTACTGCCTTGTGATTAGATCTTTTATAATATAAACATAGATTCTTCTATCAATGTCTAATCTTCTCTATAGGTGTTAATGGCTTGAATTGAATTATAACAATCTGCATGGGTTTAGGATATATTGATGGCTTCTTCAATATTCTTGAAGATCTAGCAATTGTATCTTGATAAGCATTACTAAAAATTGATTGCTTTTCTTATCTCAATTCAAATAGATAATTGTTATAAGTAATAACTTGAGATATGAATTCTTCTAAGATTTCAATTTTTGGCATTATCATCAATAAATTTTTCACGTTGTCCTGTAGGCCATAATAAAAGCCTTATTGTTTTAGTCAAGCTCATAAATAAATTGTTAAAATTTTATAGCATAAATCATAATTATATATTATTCTTATCGTAGGTTTTGGATCTTCTTTTTTGCTATCCTCTCTTAATTATTATCTCTAAATACAGCAGTAAATATTTTTATAAAAGCCTTGAAATTGTATAAGATTGAAAAATTCTTTTCTAATGGTGGAACTGTCAAGGATATGAACTAGAAAAAGATGCATAATCTAATAAAAATTATATCAAAGAAAAATCACAAAATATGAATAAGAAAGTATATATATTCAAAGAGAAACTCGAATGACTATTGCCAAAGATTAGAAACATGAAGACTCTTGAAATTAGACTGGAATCAGGAAAAGAGTTCACAAGAGTGAAGAAGCCTTCACTCTTGTCTCTATTTATACTATCTATCTAAAAGTTACATGGCAGTATTCTATAGGACCTCTTACACGTGTTTAATTTGTAAGACACATATCAAACTTGCACGACAAGTTTCTCACATGTACGCCACGTGCTTGGCTTGTTCCGCAAGCTACTAACATGTGCGACACATGGCTAGCTTGTTCCACAAGCTACCAATATGTGCGCCATGTGGCTAACTTGTTGACCAAGTTTCTAACCTATCAATCACCTATAGATATATATAAAGGTGATTCCATGTCTATGAAGCTTCTAGGAAGCTACTCTATCCGATATTATCGAATCAACTTATTTTATCTACTTCTATTGATCTATATTAATTAGATAATTACTGGAATAAATCTTGTATCCGTGATAGGAACAAACCATGATTGAATATTTCCTAATAAAAAGATGTCTACAAATGCAACTTGAGTAAATCTATCTAGATAATATGAAAGATATAATCATAAATAGAGCCGTACTTATTGCACAAAACCTTAAAAGTTGAATCTTATTCTATTAAATATATCAAAGATACTAGCCTTTGGCTCTTTTATAACAATCTTTAGAACTTCTGTAGAAATCATGTGCATAGCTTGTCTACCACATGCTTTCTTTAATCAAATAATTTCTTACTGCAAACTATAAATCTTTTATTTAATTTTTTTGAATACTAATTTTATTTAAGGTTTCTTGTTTGGATTACAAAAGAAAGCCATTTTTTTTTTATACTATCTAAAAAAGCTTGAAGATCTATAAGAATTGCTATTCTATTTTTTTATTTGTGAAGATGCACCTTTCATGATTTGATTTACTTCCATATTGACAATGAAAAAATCAACAAGCCTTTAATATAATATTTTTTATATTGAAAAAAAATATCACTAGATGATTTTAATTTATAAGAAGATAATTTGCAACTTCTAAAATATAGTGATACATCCTAAGAAAGGAATAATCTACTCTTTTCAAAGTAAGATCAAATTGCAATAAATAAGCATATTAGTTTAAAAGGAGGTAATCTGCACTCTTTTAAAATATAATAGTATATTTAAAAAGAAGGATAATCCACTTTCTATCAAGAAATTAAAGCTTTGATATGATTATTTAGTAATCTTATCAAAATATCAAGGATATAAAATAATGGATTAGCAAATAGATAAAAAAAGAATATAAAATTAAATTAATTTTAAGAATAAAGAACTAGATGGTTGACAAGAACAAAAAATTAAAAAATTAATAAAAACAAGAATTAAATTGATATCAAGATATAAGACAATTTTTTTTAATTACTCTAAGACTTGTGTTGGCAAGATTGAGGTGTACCTCAATCTTCCTTCCTATTTATATTATAAGATCTATGTCCTATCAATCCTTCTATAAAAGCTTTTTCAGTTTGATAGAAATATCTAAAGAAGTTTTTAACTACAAAAAAAAACTAAGAAGTTTCTAGAAGTCTATGAAGCATCTATGGAAGCTTCTGAAAATATCTTAAAAGATATTAGAAGGCTGAAAAAAAATTTTAAAAGATTGAAGAAGATTCTAAAAGATTGAAGAAGATTTTAAAAGATTAAAGAAGATTCTAGAAGACTATGGAAGATTCTAGAAGGTTTATTT
Source organism: Physcomitrellopsis africana (assembly GCA_036785485.1). Taxonomy (NCBI): domain Eukaryota; kingdom Viridiplantae; phylum Streptophyta; class Bryopsida; order Funariales; family Funariaceae; genus Physcomitrellopsis; species Physcomitrellopsis africana. The sequence continues at coordinate 472,478 of JAWRVF010000163.1, read as the reverse complement.
GAAATAATCTTTGATAATTAATAATATTTACTAATAGATTAAGCAACAAAATATAATAGGATTAAAATTAGTCTTACTAGAAACAAGATTGAATAGGAAGTACTGCATTAAATTTGATCAAATAAAGATAAGAATAAATTTATATTAGCATATAATAATCTCCAACAAGATAATTGGTAAAATATAAATAAATTTGAATTAGTCTTGTTTAGACTATCTAAGAAATATATGATCAATTCTAATTAAGTAAAGACATGTTTAGATTTAGTCAAATAAAGATTAAATTTAGATTTAGGATTTAATTTAAAGATTAATAATATATTAAAAAATCTTAAAAAAAATTTAATAATATAAAAGAAAAGAAATTATTTTTTATTTTATTAAATATTTATATTAAATACCATTCTTTTAAAAGATCAAGTTGTGTCTTAAGATGTGAAGTTTGTATTTAGAAGTTTTTTAATAAGTAGCCAATCTATCCAATTTTAGATAAGTTTTGAATATATAATAGTCTTAGGTTAAAAAAAATTGTTTTTTGAATTCTTTCTTTGAAATTCTCTTTACTATCATATTTTTTTTCAAATCAATAATTTAAGTCTTTTATATAATTTATTTTATATTTTATAATAAAGAAGAAATCTTTCTTTTAATTGTACATTTTGTTTGTGGTTTTAGAATCCTTTTAGTTATAAGATTAAAATTAATAATATAAAGAATAGCTAAGATTAATTTTTTAGAATTCCAATTTTTATATATTAAGTCTAATCTCTAAATTTGGTGATTCTTTCTCCTAATCTTATTAATTTTCTCTTCCCTACACAATGAATATGTATAAACAAGAAAATAACTCCATTAATAGTGAGCTCTATGAGGACCAAAAGAGATATAAAATAACAATTAATAACACAAGTTTATAAAAAAAAAAAAAATACAACTTTTTGATGCCTCAATAGGTTGCCTTGCCAAGGGCTCAAAACAAAGGTGTGAAAGAAATATATATAAATAGATAGATTGGTTGATAGATGATGAACAAGGCTTTAAAAGGGTCTTATATATTCAAGCCCTCAAGCCATTTACTGACAATTATCATTGCTAATAACTTGTAAGTAATAACTAATTAAAGAGCAATAGTATAATTTGTATGCCATCTTATCTTATTTTAAGTATTTTTAATTATCAATTATTATTTTTAGTACCACTTGTTATTAAAAAGTCAACCCACATCTCCCATGATCTCTAATTAGTGCTATTTGTAGAAAAGACCAATGGTCGGCATTCATTTGCTATAAGGTGATGATAAATCACCATGGATATCAGTTAATAGATAAGTTTTAATTCTTAATAATTTAATTGGCTAAAACTTATATAAAATAATTTATTAATTTATTAATAGAAATATTAATCTTTAAGAGGGATTTGTTAAAAACTAGCTTGATTTGCTATCATAGAAGTAATAGTTAAAGAATAAAATAGCTCTCCATCTTTTTCCTTCACCATTACTTGTGGCTTCAAGAGTAAAGTGGTTCTCTATCTTCTTCCTTCACCATCTTTTATGGCTTCAAGAGTGGAATAACTTTCTATCACTTTTTTACCATATTTCAACTACAACTAACTTTGCATTTTCTAACAACTTCATTTTAAACAAGAATTAATATTTTTTAAAATCTAATTTTTATAATCAGATTCTATTAAAATCAATTTGATAATCTAAGGCCTTAGTATATAATTTAGACCAAAAAACTCTATTTTCTTATAATTAATAAATAAATAATATTATATCTTATCAAAATATCAAAATTTAACTAAATAAAATTTTGGTGCATAATTTAGGAACTCACAACATGGATGATTTAACTATTCTTTTGAATACCAAGACCCTTTTTTAATCTTTTTTTTAATAAGATTTATATAATATATACTTTAAATATCAAATAAAAGAAATAAATTAAAATTTTAAGAATCACCAATGTCTAACAAAGATGATTCAAAATATATAAAAGTTATTATTAATATAAATTCAACCTCAATAGTTACTATAAAAAATAAAAATAAAAAAATAAAAAAATAAAAAATTATACAAACCTCAATAGTAGCCCTTTTAAATAGATTCCTTCTAAAGTAGTAATCTAATTATATTTTATAACCAACTAAAATCTATTGATATTGATTTTATCCAATTGTATAATAAATTGTATATTAAATATAAATATACAATATTTTCATATGGTGGCCAAACTACAATATGACACCATTGTTCATGCTTAGAAGCTTTACAATGCCATCAAACTAAATAGTAAAACTATTGAATCTATAAAGATATTTTTATTTAAAAATAACCTCCAAGATGTATACAATCACAACTAATATGTGACTCACTCGCTCTTATATGTTGATTGCATATTAGACAAGGTCTTTAAAATCTTCTAAATCTAGTATAAAAATATATCTAATAATAATCATAATAATCAATAATTTAAAGTATTCAAATAATATGTTTTGAAATCTCTCTATGATTAATATGAATATATGATGTCTTTAGTAATGAAATCTATCAAATGCCCTACTATTGCATTATTATTTAGTAATTTTTAAGCCAAACTTTTAGATTACCTTGGCATTGCCACCATTGAGCTTGCAACATCCTTATAGAAGTCCTAGAATCTAGTACACAAATAGATAGATAATAGATAGATTGCTTAAATCAAGACCTATCACATTTTTAATCTTTAATAATAAAATATATAATTGATGTTGTGATTGCAATTACATTGGTAGTATATGACCAACTTGTTATAAAAACCTAGATAACTTATATGGATGGAGCAAAGAATAATATCTATTAATAGTAAAGATGGTAGCTATCACAAATCCTTCTCTTCTATCAAATTGGAATTAACAAAGAATACACTATTGTTACACTTATATCTTATGTGAGTCCATAGATCATCAATTTTATTAATATCTAATGTTATATCTTAAAAATAAAAAATAAATATATTCTAATATATTTTAAAAAATAAAGTTATCTTATCCATTTGGCTCTTATATTAAACATGAGCATCCATATAAATTAAGAATTGTCAAAGATATAAGATATTCTAATATAATTGGTAATGATCTCAAGCTTAAGCACTTTCTTATATCAAATAGAATCAAACATGTAAGATTATGAAATATATTTAAAAATATTATTTATACTAAAAATATCTTTTTATATTTGATTTGGTCTAAGATATAAAGTTTTTAATTTCTTTAAATTTAATATCAAACTTTAGCACCTATTCATTCTAAGTATATTTAAAATACAAGTACTAGTCTTAGAATTTCCTTCTACAGAAACAAACAAGGATCTTGGAGCTTAATTGATTTTAAAATAATTTTTAATAAAATAATATCTTATTAGAAAATCTTGCTTAGAATTAAACTAAGATAGAAAGACCTAAAAAAGTTAGAATATTTGTAAAAAGAACTAACCTCAATACACATGAATTAGAATTCTAAAGTTTAATCTTAGATATTCTTTACAATACCAATTTTGATCTTATAGTTAAAAAGATTCTAAAATTATAAGAAAATATATATAATTAGAAGAAGAAAACTTCTTTCTCTTATTATAAAATAGATAGTAGATTATATAAAAGAATTAAGTTTTTGATGTAGAAAAAAACTTCATAGTAAAGAAGATTCAACAAAAGAAATCTAAGACAATCATATATTCAATATCAATTTGTAATATGACATATTGGCTATCTGTTAAAAATTTCTAAATACAAACCTTATATCTTAAGAATAAATTGTCATTGGGAGAATAGTACTTAGTATTAATGTTCAATAAAATAAAAGAATATTTTTTCCATTATTGTTTTGAAACATGGCTATAAGATAAAAGAGCAAAAGAAGGCAAATATTATAGAGAAGCTTAATTGAAGACTTAGTAATAAAATTATTTTAAAAAATATAGGTAAAAAATAATAACATAATAAAAATATTTAATATTAATACTACCTTTTTATTAAAAAGGCTTCTACTTACTTTGTAGGGCCATAAACAAGACAAAATAAGATAGATTAGAAAAAAAAATACTATAGACTTTTTTAGATTAAAGGATAGTTTTTAATAAATTTGCATAGCAAATTTAGGATGACTTTGTGAAAGCTATGCAAATTCTATTTGGATGACTTTGGTTGTTGAAAAATGAAGTGGATTCATATTTTGGAGAATTTTGTGAGTTTTATAACAAATTTATAAGTAAAAATTTGTGGATTTGTGAACATAATTGTGTTAAATATGTCTTATAAATTGTAGCTTAATTGGACAATCAGATCAAAGGTTTTTAATTGTTTAAGTGGGCTAGAGTCTAAAAAATTAAATTTTAAGGGTCAGTGAAGGTTTTTGTGATTTTGAGCAATTTACCAATTAGATTGTAATGGTTCTTTTTTAAACTAGTACTTAACTTAGTTTTTAATATTTTTATAAAATTTTAAAATACATAAATGGTGCAAAAAGGAGATATTAGGATTTGAAATAAATCCTAATACAATGCTGGAAGATTGAGATCAAGGTTGGAAAAGAAGAATGACTAACATCTAAGCAGATTAGAAGTTTTTTCTTTCAATCTATAATTTCAAATCCCTTCAAATTTTATATGCTTATTTTTAACTAGTAGATTAAAAAATATGAAAATTTTGAATAAATATTAATAATTAATTTTATAATTATTGAAATTTTAAAATTTGCTATAAAATTTGATTAAATTTAGATTAAGATTTGATTAGGATTTGGCTAAAGTTTGATTAGAATTTACTTAGAATTGTATTAGGATTTCTTTTGAATTGATTAGGATTTAGTTAGGATTTTTTCAAGATATCTTTATGATTTTTTTATGATTTTTTTATGATTTTTTAGAATATCTTTAGGATTTCTTTAAAGTTTTTTTTAGGATTTTTTAAGGATTTTTTTAGGATTTTTTTAGGATTTGATTAGGATTTTTAAAGATTCAATTGGGATTTATTTAGGATTTTATTAGAGTTATTAAGTTCTTAATTAGTTGTAAAATACAAGTTTATCTTCTACATCGAAGTGCTTGGTGCATTCTTAAACAAGACAACACATAATACAACATCATCTTAGGTGGACCTTATGATACTAAGTTTCTATTCAAAGTGGTTATTTGTTCCTACAACTTAGGATCTTACTTAATTTTTAATATAAATTCTAAATTTAAATTTGATCTTTATTTGACTAGATTTAATCATATTCTTATTTGACCAAGTCTAGTCCTATACTGATTGCTTGGTCCAAATAGGGCCAATTCAAATTTATTTATATTTTATTAAATAATTTTTATAAGAAATTATCACATATTAATAATAAAATTATTCAATTTATTTAATAATAATACCAATCTTGAGCACTCATATAGATTAAGTTGAATCAAAGATGTAAGGTTGTCCAATTTGTTTCGCAATATTGTCAAGCCTAAGTACCAAGATAAATCAAGTTGAGTCAAAGATGTAAGATTGCTTAATTCATTTGGCAATGATGTCAAGCCTAAGTACCAAGATAAATCAAGTTGAATAAAAAATGTAAGATTGCCTAATTTATTTGCCAATGATATTAAATTTAGTCAAATATATAAAGCTGCCTAATTTATTTGGCAATGATGTCAATTTTGAGCATCCATTTAGATTAAATTTAGTCAAAGATATAAAGTTTTCTTCTTCATTTGGCAATAATATTAAACTTGTATACTTATATAGATGAAGTATAATCAAAGATGTAAGATTCTTTAATTCATTTGGTAATAATATCACTCTTAAGCACCTATTTAGAGAAAGTTTAGTAAAAAATATAAGATTGTCCAATTTATTTAGCAATAATATTAATCTTAAGTACTTATGTAAATTAAGTTTAGACAAAGATATATGATTGTTTAATTCATTTGGCAATGATGTCAAAATTGAGTACTTATATAAATCAAGTTTTAATAATATATTGATCATAAAAATACAAATTGAAAAGTTTGTCATAAACCAACAATTTCTTAATTGAAAGACAATCAAATTTTTACAATTTTTTAAAATATATTTTTTATTTAGTATTTGTGATATTTGATCAATTAATATGAAATTGATTAGAAATAAATATTCTAACTTATTACATTATTTTAATAATATACAAAAAAATAATTATACTTCATTGATTTTTCTTGATAGAATTGTATTAATATCATATCTCAATAATTGCAAAGAAGAAAAATAAGTATTTTTATTTTTTTTCAATATACTAATATTTTTTCCATTGTAGAATAATCCTTCCAATTATAAAACAATACAATTAAAAAAAAGGGACAATAGAGTTACCACATTTATAGTTCATTTTACATACTTGCAATTTTTTGCTTTTACAAGCTTTGTTTTAGAACATATATAAATACTTTCTTTAATTAAATTTAATTAATAGAAATAATAACAAATATTGAGTATTTTATTTTTTTATTTTACAAATATTATTTTAAAAATCTAAAAATAATTAAATAAATATTTTAAATATATCCTTTAACTATACCATATTAAGATGATTATAGTTTTTAATATTAATATCTTATATGCTCTAAAAATAAATTATAAGTCTAACACCTTTTTTAAAAATCTATTTATTAATTATATATTTATGTTCCAAATTCATGTGCCTTTGTATTTTATATCAACTTCAATAATCTATTGATCCATATCTTGTAGTTTATTATGTATTCTTATTACTCTATCTTGGTCTATTTTCACCAATAATTTATTAATCAATACATCTAATATAAAATCTATATTATATTCTAAATTAATTTCTTTATTGTTGATTTATATTTGTAATATTCTTTCTATTAGCATACCTTTTGAATACACATCATTACAAAAAAAATAACATATATCCAAAAACATGTTTTTTTCTTCAACTTTCAATCTATCAAAGTTTATTTTTAAAATATTCTAAGTCTTATAATTATTATTTTTTTAAATCTCTATCTAAAGTTTTTCCTCTTTTCAATCTTTGTAAAGTTTGTTTTTAACATCTTAGTCTCTTTTGTCTCTTAAAAAATGCACCTATAACTTTCAAATTCAAAGATAGGCCACTATAAGCTTTTACAATTTTTTTGCCAATCTTAACAAATTTATTAGAGAACTTGTGTTGTTCTCGTTCATCTCACTTACTCTACCAATACTGCCTAGAATAAATCTGTAAAGGGAGATTTGAATATAGGGAAAGACTATCCGCATTGAATTAAACTATTAGGGTCACATAACTAACTACATACTGAACATTAGAGTCCAATGCAAACGTACACGCTTTTCTCTAAAATACTGCCGTCCACTCTACTGATTCTGCTATTCCGCAACTAAAGATACTTCGTGACACAATCCTCCATCAATACTCCTATTGTAATCTTCTGTCTTCTTCCGAATTCATAACAACAATTGGCAATGTTGCACCATTTCCACAGACTGCATACACCCGCTTCTTTTTCCAATCACTGGAAATAATTCCTCACCTACAACATCTCTCGAAACAAATTGTTACTCCAATATTTTCCACCGCTCAACTTTCACAGTCAATACGGCATGACACTCACATCCATAATAACCGAACTTCATTGATATAGCCGGTCTTCAATCTCCAATTCACCGCAAAGAACTTCACGTAACAAACAATCATAATTTCTTATTCATCCACATATATATAAATTTTTTATTTTATTACTGTACTTCATAATTTACATGGTATAATCCTTCGAAATAGAATCCGGATCTTCCACTACAATCTAACAAAAGAAAAGAGAGAGGTAGCACCAAGCTTACTCCAGCTCAGGACTATCACAGTCTGGCCCCGACTTCCCCGTATCAAATCAATTTATACTTGCCCCGTCTATATTAACTGCTTCACAACCGATGATAATTACTTTTTCTAACTTCGTCATCCATTTTGCCTTCTAAACTTTCTGCCTATTCTTAATCCTACAAATTATGTATTATAAATCCTAAAATTCCTACCCATTTTACATAGCGCCACTCCTAATTGCGCAATGCCCTCGCAAAGACAGAATTGATAAAAAAAAACATTTGTTATGAAGCTAGCTCTTGAGATTAGAATGCTCCTGGATTTGTAGGAGGTTCCTCTACGTTTGGCCCTAATGGCACGTCCTCATCCTCCTCCGATAAATTGACATGGTTACTCTTCAATTGTATTGATAAATCATCATTATCCGCTCCTAATTTCCAAACTTGAGCCTCCAATTGTAGAATCCTGGCATCTTTCGCCTCTAATTGGCGCCCTTGTTGCTTCATCTTCTCTTCTAGCTCACTAGTATTCAAAACTTGTGGAATAGATATCTGTGGCCAAACGGCATTGGCCAAGTCGCCCTCCAATTTTTCCACTTCACCTTTCAAGGCACCAATTTCTGCCTGCAACTTATCCGTTCTAATTCTATATTGGTCTCCCAATTCTACCTTTTTCTGTTCTAATTTTGCTGCTTTCTCACGTTCTGCCTGCAACTGACACTTCAACACATATCTTGCGATTCCATATTCCATATCCTGCGATTCTCTATTAATTCTTGCTTTTGACCGTTCAGGATTCTTTGAATGTGATCTTTATCATCAGCCCAATTTTTCTTTTCCTCCGTTAACTTCCGCTCCATTGCCAACTTGGATTCCGTCTTTGTCCTAATTAGGTGACCTTGTTCCACAATTTGGCGGGTTTTTTCTATTATCTCCTTCCGGCTTGGCTCCAATTGTTGTCTTAAATTTCCTTCTAATTGACCCACTGTAAGCTGCAATTGAGAAATTTGATCCAATATTATTTCCGTGAGGTTTCCTCCTTCCAATATTCCAGTGTTCAAAACTAGAGCCTCAGTCACCCTTTCAATTACCGCACAAATTGAAGCTTGCCCTGGTATCATCTCCGAGATAGCTATTCCTGTGATCTACTTGAATCTCCAATTTTGTGCACCACTACCCCTGGACCAATTGGTAAACTCTGCATACCATGTTGCGGTATTGGGGAAGGTACACTCTTCTCCCCTGCTGGTTGACTTAACGTATGTGCAATAACGGAGTGCACATAGTTAGAGCATAGCAAAGAAGTGAATTTACCCGTTTTTTGCTTGGCTCCTATTTTTGTATGGATACGGGTTGCTACAAAGGCTGCCCAATTAAAGACCATGCTTTCAAGTGTTTCAATCGTAGCAAATAACAAACGCTTGGACATGTACGTGGTATGCCGGTTCAAGCCTAGCCGCTTTTGAACGAACTGCATCCACTCTGCAAGCTCTGAAGTAAGTGCCTCTGCCACTTTCCAACCTTGATTCTTCTCAAAGCACGTCATGTCGCCTTTGAAATAACTTCCCGGTCTGAAGTCACTTGACACTTTAACTCCTATCGCTAATTCACCTATTGGTAAATATAATACCTTTTGTAAGATACTTTCATCGATCCCAATTATTCTCCCTTTTACTATACTAGAACCATCCTCTGGGTTGTAATTTTTTATATACTCTGCCACTAGTTCTACATCAATTAGAGGCAAATTATCCAATCCTCGCAAAAACACGTACATCTGTGCATTTCTAAAATCTTTCTGTCTTTGTGGAGACCACCACGAGGGACGGCGATTGCAAATTACTCTTATTTCTCACGTTTCAGACATTCTCCTCTCTGTCCGTAATTCTCTTTGATCTTTCCATCGACATTATATAGTGCTGACTACATACTCTTTGCTCGGACTAATCGTTACTTTCTGACAGCAGAACACTCTATACTTCAATAAGCATACACTCGGACAACCAAGCTCAAAACAAAATGCTAACAAAAACTCTCACTAAGTGCCCCGCTCCTAACCTTTTACTCGGGGTTTAAAACAGCAATCTTTAAACCAATGTATCAAATCATCACTTTTGATTTGCATGACTAGGCCATATTAAGATCTAAAACTAACCATCAGCCGTCTTTTCTAACCATCATGCACCTTCAATAAAGGTAAGCTATCATGAACAGATACACTCTCTTCTCTCCAGTTTTGAAAACTCGTCCTGGATTTACGTAAAATAAAGACATAAACGGTTGCCATTAACTGGGGTGGTAAATTGAGTACCCATAAAATCTTCCAATTGAACTGAACCATTAGAAAAGGCTTCAATTACTCGATAGGGTCCATGCCAATGGACTTGGAATTTTCCCGAAAAATAGTGAAAGCGACTATCATAAAAAACCACTAGATCATTGGACATAAAAGATTTAAGACGTAATTTACTATCATAATAACTCTTATGGCGGTGTTGTGTAGCTTCCATAGTTAAAAGAGCCGTAGTCCTAACTTCATCCAATTTGTCCAATTGAACTAACCGATATTGGAGAAATTCCTTGTCACCAAGATGTTCATCCAATGCAATTCGTAAATTCAAAACTTCCAATTCAATTGGTAATATTGCTTCTTGCTCGTACACCAATTGGAGTGGGATGGAACTAGTAGTCACTTTATACACAGTACGATATGCCCACAAGGCTGCAAACAATTTTGTATATCAGTCCGTTCCCATACCAGACACTGTTTTAATTAAAATTTTATACAAAATACCATTGGTCTTTTCAGTCTGCCCATTGGCCAGAGGATAATATGGGGTTTTTTTTTCGATGCTTGATCTCGTATTTATCTATCAAAGCTGCAATTGTAAAATTAATAAAATAGATTCCACGATCATTAACTAATTCTTTGGGATATCCAAATCGAGTGATAATGTTCTCATATAAAAACGTGGCTACAGTATTGGCATTATCAATTTTTGTTGCCATCGCCTCCGCCTATTTTGTCACATAATCAGTCGCTACCAAAATATATCTTTTTTGCCTATTACACAAGGCTGGTGCGATTGGTCCTACAAAATCAATACCCCATTTTTCAAACGGTGCTTGTGCTAAAATTGATACCAATGGGATGACAAAAGTTCTTGTAGGTCTACTAATATGGTGACAAGGATCACAACGTTGGACGTATTAATGTACATCTGAGAATATTGTTGGCCACCAATATCCAGCCATTAAAGCTTTGTGGGTAGTGCTGTCACTAGCAAAATATCCTCTACAACTATCTAAATGACATCCTTCCAATATAGTATGTACTTCACTTTAAAAAATACAGTGGCGTAGAATTCGATCTCTCCCTTGCTTATATAAGGCGTCTCCAATCATCGTATACGGAGCACTTTTCAAAATCAAGCGATTCTTAAGTTTCTCACTATATGTAGGTGGAAATGTCTGAAATGTCGGATATTGGATCAATTCACTATATTTTGGGGTGATCATGTCGATGACAAATAATTTTGCATGAGGAAGTGTATCATTGATAGGTTTGTTACCGAATATATTGGACAATCGAGATAAATGATCTGCATTGGCATATTTCTTTCCAGGTCGAACATTAATAGTGAAATTAAATTTTTGAAGAAGTAACATCCATCGAGCAATGCGTCCACTCAATTGAGGGTTATTAATTATATATTTAATAACATCATGATCGACATGAAATACAAATGGAGAACCAAGCAAATAATGCCGAAATTTTTGGACAGAATAGATCATGTCCAAGGCTTCCCGTTCAATCGTAGTGTAATTTCGTTTCGCAGTAACAAATTATCGACTAACATAATAGATAGGATGATCTCAATTCTTTTCATCTTTCTAGCTTATCACGGATCCAATAGCAACATTTGAGGCATCAACATAAATATGAAAGGATTTTATCCAACAAGGTGCAACAAGTACTGGTGTTGACACCAATTTTCGTTTTAACTCCTCAAATGCAACTGTACATTCCTCAATCCAAATTGGACTAGATCCATCCGATGGCGGTTTTTTTAAGAGATTTGTTAACGATTGATATATTTCTACAAATAAATGAATGAATCGTCTATAATAACTGACATGGCCTACGAAATCTTGAACACCAGACACTATTTTTGGCTTTAATAAAGTCAATATATGAGTAACTTTATCTGGATCAGTAGCGATACCAGCCACAAAAACAATGTGTTCCAAAAGCTTTTCCGATGGTACGCCAAATTGACATTTCTCAAAATTCAAAGATATCCCATAATTATCACATTGGTCCAAACACTTACCAAGACGTTCCAAATGATTCGCTGTTGTATTGAATGTGCAAAAATCATCTAAAAATATCTCCATCGATAATCATAAATAGTCCTGAAAGGCTTGTATCATTATCCTTTGAAATATAACCGGGGCGTTATATAACCCAACTGGCATCACTTTATAAGCAAATGTGCTCCAATCTATAGTAAAAGTAGTCTTCAACTAGTCCTCTTCTACAATTTTTATTTGATTATAACCCGAGAATCCGTCCAAAAAGGAATAACATTCATGCCCAGCTACTGCGTCCAGTATACTATCCATAAAAGGTAAAGGAAAATAATCCTTCTTGATAGCCGCGTTTAATTTACGGAAGTCTTCACACATACAAATTTTTCCATTTTTCTTCACGACTATCACAATTGGTGAAATCCATTCACTATATGGGACTGGATATATGAAGTCCACGTCTAAAAGTTTATCTACTTCCTCCTTGATCATGAGAGAATTTATTGGATTAAGATGGTGTTGTCTTTGACGAATTGCTGTAGCATCTTTTTCTAAGGTAATTCGATGCTCACAAACTTTGGCAGGCATATCTTTTAAATCCGCATATGACCAAGCGAAAGCAAATTTATGATTTAGAAAGAATTCTTTCCAATTTCTTAGTTTTGTACCCGTAATACCAGTGTATACTTTGATAATCTGGGGTGTTTCATTGGAATCCAAGTTAATGGATTGGCACACAGGTTCCTCATTAACCCCCAGATTGATTTGCCCCTTCTGCTTTGAATCCATCATATAGTCCGGCAAATCGGACTTACCCAATTCTGGTTCCAATGTACCGACTTCATTTATCGTGCGATTATTCATCCCGTCCGCGATGACATCGTTAGAATTCTCTGCACTCTTCTTATACAAAAAATATTCTCCTAGCCCTCCATACTAGTGTAATACTCCTTGTTTCCACATGTGAACGGGGTGCTTATCAACTTGCATCGCATTATTAACTTCGTCATACTCTGCCTCAAATTGGCCCTCATCTTCAGATGTTGCTTTTGTGCCCATAATTTGAGACTCCCCATGATATTGAACTGGGTACATCTGTAAAACAATCTTGTCATTATCCTCCCCAATAGTTAACATTCCACGGCCCCAATCATTTCTAGCTTTGGCTTGATATAGCCACGGTCGACCCAATAATATTCGATATGATAAAGTGGAACTCTATGATCGGAAAACAATATAATCAATTTCATACGTAATTCCCGCAATTATAGTATTAATACTGCGTAAGATATCCATTGGTTTTACCCTACTATGATTTGCCATTATTAGTACCAATGTCGTGGATACTAATTATTTTAAATCCAACTCTTCCATTGTATCAGCGTTCATTAAGTTCACACTAGAGCCACCATCTATTTGAACTCTAGGAATGAGAATACCATCAATTGATACATCAATAGTTGATGCTCCTAGATTGGGATTCAAACTAATCTCATAAATTTCTTTATTACGAACTCTACGTCGTATTAACGAGGAATTCAATGTAGAACGACATTCTAGTGCAACTGCTAATAATTGCTTCATTGTAATAGAAGGTTTAATTTCATCCAAATCTTTCATAATATCATATGGTTTTATATTGGCAATGATTTCCAAGGCCCTTTTCTTTTTCATGGATATTAATTTGACCCCTTGAGATAATTTTCTTACAAAATTTGGAACTAAAACTACTAAATGGACTTTGTCGTAATTCTTTTCTATGAGAGGATCTTTTAATGGATAAGGTAGCTCCTGAAACTTTGAAGATATTGGTACTAGTTTTGGTTGAACCAATATCTTACGGCTAAGGACATCCTCAAGTTGCATAGACGAATTGGATCCATTTTTTGATAATACCTTTGATACTGGTGTTAGATTTGGAATACCATTCAATGGATTATATTGGTCCGCAACTGGTACTTCCAATTATTGAATTGGATCTTTTTCCTTTTGTTGGGTCTGAGTAAGTACTGCATGGACGCATTCCACCCAGTTTACTGCAGAATCTTGTGGAACTCGATTATTGTCTTCCATCTTACTTTACAATTGGATACGCTGATCTCGGTTATTAATATTAAACGGATCATTGCACTACTAGTAAATATGTCTAGATTGTTTACAATTTCCACATATTGAAGCATAATCATTATTGGTTCTAGGATTGGAACATTCACTACCACAGTGTCCTAGTTGCCTGCATTGATAGCATTGAAGTGGTCTTCTTCCTCCTCCATCTGGAATATGGGGTGTCTCGACTGGTATATACCGACTAGGCTTGTTCCAGATTTGATGGATAAAGGATCCCGGCTGACCAATTGGTATTGTAGGATTTGAAATTGGATTCTGAATAGGTGGATATTGGGGTTGTCTTTGCTGATTTTGCACAAAACCTTGAGAATTGAAATCACCTTCTTGGTTATATTCAAAATTTTAAAAATTATAGAAATTTCTATTTTATTTTATATGACGATTCCCGTTCCAATCAAACCTATTTCCTATCTAAACTTGATTAACATCCCACGAAGTTGGTTGAATCATAGTCTGATTTCCTAACTGTTGTTGCCTTCTTAAATTCCAGCAATTGGTGGTTACATGATTACCTCCACAAAATATACATTGCACAGTCATTTGAGGTGGTGAAGGGCACTCCGTTACTAAATGGCCTTGCCCCTTACAATTATTACACCAAATATTGGGATGCATATTAGTCGGTTTATGCCTCTTTTCCTTATCTTTTGTCAGGTTAACAGCCAACTCGTCCATCTTCTTTGTCAAAGTTAACAACAAAGTCTCATTTGGATCCTTTGATACTAGTTCATTAGGTAACTCCTTTATAGATATTGGTTTTTGATATGGAGAATATGAGAAATACAGAACTAGAGTTGTTGGTGGTACAGCCTGTAATAGAATAGCATTCACTATCCTTTGCGGATTGATACTAAGATTTGCGCCGTAGTCAACTGTCTTTGCGTAACTATTCACTGTTTCATTCTAGGTTGGTATTTGATACCCTCTTTGAGATGGAATCATTTTGGCTCCTATCATTAAGAATTGGTCATGATGACATTCTTCCCATACCTTAGCTCAGTCAAGTGAGGCAACCACAGTCGCAAGTTGGACCTCCTTTACAAACATCTTCAATTTTGGTGGATATAGTCCATTAACTAATATAGACATAACAAACGAGTCTGGCATTTGGTTATTTGGCCATTTTCAAAGGATTTCTGCTACTTGGCCAAAATATGATTGTATCGCTTCTCCCGGTAGCATTTTTCTATTCATTAATCTTTCTGTAAGATGTTCTTCAAATCCTATTGATCAAAAATGAGTCAAAAATATATTTTTTAATGCCTCCCAATTAAGAAATTGTTCCACAGGTTGGCGATTATACCATTCAAATGCCGTGTCTTTCAAAGTTGCTGACAACCATCTTAACCAAATATATTCAATCACCGTATCATACATACCGGCCGTGAATCGAGACAAGGCCGATTCCACCGTCCGCGTGTATTGCCGCGCCACGGTATGATCGAGCGACGTGCCCAACCACGGTTCGGTGGTGGCCACAAACTCCTAATTGCATCACGGAACGCCCTACCGCTATTAGTGGTGAATGAAATGTTCTACTTCCTTGTTAAAATAACTGCTACCTCCCTCAATTGTTTTTTTTTCTACCCAATTTAGATTATTACTTCACCAACGCCAGCACGCCCGCTGAAGTAGAGCAGAACGCAAGGGAGGTGTACGACAGGCTAATTGGCCCTCATCGGCAAGCAATGACATCTTATCAAGAATCCGGTACTGCTAGAATCGGCTCTATCCACTATTGAAAAAGTACCCAATGGAGTATCCAATTCAGTGTATTCTTCTTCCAAGTATTATCAACTTTGTTACATTGAGCCTACTTCCCTAATTACCATGAGCGCTGGGCAATTTAATCTGCAGAGAGTACGTCTCGAATATTAAAGATCTTTCATGTTCTTGGTATGCTCGAATGTGCCGACAAGCATGCAACCATGGTTTAATCCAACTCTATCGACGCTTCCTTTTTAGCTTCCGTTCTTGCTCGTCCCGTAACAAATTTCTTACTTGTGCTCTCTCTTGTCTTCCTTTCGACTGACGTATTTTTCTCTGAGTAATGTTTTCATTCTTATTAACCATAATCTTTCATCATCTATTATTGACATTGCTTTCCATCACTAATTTAACTACTCATTCGGCAGTTAATTCCTAACATTCAATTCTTTTGTCAATCCCCGGCAGCGGTGCCAAAATGTTGTTCTCGTTCGTCTCACTTACTCTACCAATATTGCCTAGAGTAAATTTATAAAGGGGGATTCAAACACAGGGAAAGACTATCCGCATTGAATTAAACTATTAGGATCACATAACTAACTACTTACTGAACATTAGAGTCCAATGCACACGTACACGCTTTTCTCTAAAATACTGCCGTCTACTCTACCGATTCTGCTATTCCGCAACTAAAGATACTTCGTGACACAATCCTCCACCAATACTCCTATTGTAATCTTTTGTCTTCTTTCGAATTCATAACAACAATTGGCAATGTTGTACCATTTCCACAGACTGTATACACTCGCTTCTTTTTCCAATCACTGGAAATAATTCCTCACCTACAACGTCTCTCGAAACAAATTGTTACTCCAATATTCTCCACCGCTCAACTTTCACAGTCAATACGGCATGACACTCACATCCATAACCGAACTTCATTGACATAGCCGGTCTTCAACCTCCAATTCACCGCAAAGAACTTCACGTAACAAACAATCATAATTTCTTACTCATCCACATATATGTAAATTTTATGTTTTATTACTGTACTTCATCATTGACATGGTATAACCCTTCGAAATAGAATCTTGATCTTCCACTACAATCTAACAAAAGAAAAGAGAGAGGTAGCACCAAGCTTACCCCGGCTCAAGACTATCACAGTCTGGCCCCGACTCCCCCATACCGAATCGATTTATACTTGCCTCGTCTATGTTAACTGCTTCACAACCGATGATAACTACTTTTCCTAACTTCTTTATCCATTATGCCTTCTAAATTGGCCATTTATTGGCTTCCTGCCTATTCTTAATCCTACAAATTATGTATTGTAAATCCTAAAATTCCTACCCATTCTACAACTTGTCTTAATTTTCACTAGAATGAATAATGAACAACTTTAAATTTGAATCTTAGTCAAGCTCTTCAATACTTATTTTGTAAGTCATTATGGACTAAGGTTCCATTGATTTACAATCTTGAGTTGTCACAATCAATATACTATCATTGCTTGTACACAAAACATCTACAAAAACAATACTCTCAATTTAATTTTTGTTCTTTATATTGTCAAAGACCAATAAAAAAAAAATTTGATAAATTTTTTATGTGCAAATTGCTTCCACTCTATGAAATAGTTACGTTTGCTTATTCTATTGTATTTGGTTAGAAATATTACCTAAAGTAATATAATTTTAATATTCTAAAAAAAAATTAAAATTTGATTCCTAGATTTAATGACAATAATCAATTGTGTTTAAAATTTAAGATTTTATAGTACAAGATTATAGTTTTTTAATATAAATATTGATTAGATATTAATCAATCATATAAAGGAACTAATATATTTATTGTAAAAAAAATTGTTTAGAGATATTAAAAATAAGTGGTAGTTATACTAAAAGATGTATTTATAATTTTTAGTAAATAAATTTTTATTACCATTGCTTCATGTATATGATTTTAGAAGAGAGAAATAAAATATAGATTATATATTAGATTTTTTATTTTTTTTATTTTTAAAAGACTACATCTTAGCTCTTAAATCAGAAAAGAAAAAATAAATAAATATTTTTATTCAATAAAATAAAATAAATATGTATTTTTATATAATAAAATAATATAAATATATATATTTTTATTTCTCTTATTACTTTTTTCTTTATTTAATTTGATAAATTTTTTATTAGAGATGATAAAATTTAAGAGCTTGATATATGTGTGTGTATATATATATATATATATATATATATATATAATATTTTTAAGATAATAAATATTTTTTCAATATGATATTAAAAAGAGATATAATTTTTTTTGATAATCATAATTAAAAGGGTTGAAATATAAATATTAAATAATTAATGTTACTTCAAAAAATATTAAATTTTTTTATATCAAATTAATATTGAATTAAAAATTTAAAAACTTAAAACTAAAAAAATAAAAAAAAATATAAAAATATAATAATATTTTTTGAAGAGATTTTTTTATGAATTATTTAAAAGACTATTTTTATTTATGAAAAATTTATAATATTTAAAATAAATAATCTGTTAAATATAATAAAATTTTATAAACCAAATTTCAACTTGTTTAGTTTAAAATATTTTATTTTTTAAAAATTAAATTTGGAACCAATAGTCAAAATTTTAAAAATGAATAAATATAAGAAGAAATGAAATTGACCAACTTCAAACTTAAATCAACCCACTTGTTTTTATTCTACTCCTCCTATACTATCTAGGGCTTTGCACTCCCTTATCAATCCAAGTAATGTATTGATTCTAAAAGTGGATGAAAGATATAGAGAATGGAAATCATAGGAAGGATTATAATAGAGTAGCTCGGAGGAAGAGTGGGCAAGATTGGCGATTTTATATTGAAAAAAAGTTGGTGAATCTTGAAGAAAGATTGGTAAGAAAGATATGGCAAGAAGAGAAGTTTTTAAGGGGACCAAATGATGAAAATGACTAATAACTATTTTGGTGAAGGTAGCAACTATATTTTGCTGAAAGTAGATCAATTAAAGATTTAGATGGATCAATTTAATATTCATCTATTTTGAAAGTGGTAATGTTTATGTCAATATTTTTTAAAAGATGTGATATATTTTAATATAAAATTTATTTTAAATTATGAAAATTTAAAATTAATTCATTTATAAAAGAATAAACAAATATGTTTTATAAGAGATATGTGTGTTTATACCAAATTATTATAGAATATTCTTATAAAATTTAAAAAACTAAAAAAATTATTTTAAAATTTAAAATTTAAAATTTAAATAAAATAAATAAATAATAAATATGTATTTAAAAATAGATATATATATCAATAGTATTTAAACATATATATATATATATATATATATATATTAGTCTCTTGCTCTCTTTCTCTTTATATATGTATAAAACTTAAAATTAAATCTAATAAATAATAAAAATTCTTTTTTATACTTTTTTAAATATATTAAAAAATATTTTAAAAATTCTTGAATTAATAAAGTTTTTATTATGAATTTACCACCAATGTCATATTACATTTGTAAATCAATAGAGAATAGTAATTATATTTAAGTATCTTGTGGTTTAATTAGCAATAGGTGGAATAAGTAAAGGGATATTTTTCCTTTACAATGTTCTCACCATTAACAATCTAACATACTTCTTAAAAAGTATTAAAATTAATAAAAATATCAATTGTAATTTAGACTATTAATGCTATTTTAGTAGTTTAACAATAATACTATTTTAGTAGTTTAATCAGAAATAAAATTTTAGACCTAGATTTAATTACTTTAATCAATTGTATTCAAAATTTTATCTTTTATAGCATGAATTTATAGTCTTTGCAATATTAACATCAATTGGATACTAATCTATAAATTTTTGGTAAACAAAAAATAGTTTAGAAATATTAAAAATAAGTAGTAGCTATATTAAGTGATGTATTTAAAATTATTAATATTTTAAATTTTATTGTTAAATTTATTGTAATTAAATTTATTAATTTTATTGTCATCACTCTATGTGTGTGAATTTTAGGAGAGATAAATAAATATAAATTTTATGTTAAATTTTCTTACTAAAAGAACACATCTTAGTTCTTAAATCTTAGAAGATTTTTATTCATTAAAATAAAATAAATATTATTTTATCATTATTATTTATTTTTTTAATAATTTCACTGAAATAAAAGGATATTAAAATTAAATATATTAATTGATAGATAGGTATAATTTAAACTTATATATTTTATTTTTAAATAATATATAAAAAAGATTCATTAATATTTTGATAAATATAATTAAAAGAGTTAAAATATAAATACTAAATAATTAATCTTATATCAAAAAATATATTAAAAAAATATTATATTAATTTGATATTGATCATATAAATTTAAAAAGAAAAGAAAAAAAAAGAAAAAAAAAGAAACAAACAAACAAACAAATTAACATCTAATTATAATAGTTTGTATTTTTTTAAATAAAAAATTTCTGTTAAATATTTTTTTAAAAATTAATTAATTTTTTATTACCATTTGTATATATATATATATATATATATATATATATATATATATATATATATTACCTAGTTTAATTATATGTAATGAAAGATATAAGAAATTCCAACCATTTGGTAATATATTCAAACTTGAACATCTTTAATTATCAAATGTAATTAAAGATGTAAGGTTGTCTAATCTATTTTGTATTGATATCAAAGCTAAAATTGTATAAAAAATAAGTATAATCAAAGATGTAATATTGCCTCATTCAATTGATAATAATATCAAGTTTGAATAGTTATTAGATTTTAGTATGGTTTAAGATATAAGGTTTTTTTATTTGGTTACTATTTATTTTAATTTTGAATTTGCAAAAAAATTTAAGTATATCTAAAGATATTGTAAATTTTATATTCTAAAAATAAATAAAATAGTTATATTTGATTATTTTAATATATTTGAAGAAACAAAGTTGTTCTATCCATTTGACACTTATGCCAAGTTTAAGCACCTATATTAAAAGTTGTCAAAGATATAAGATTGTCCAATCTAATTAGTAATAATTTTAAGCTTAAGTACCCACTTATATCAATTAGTATCAAACATATAAGATTGTAAAATATATTTAATAATACTATTTAAATTTAAGCATATACCTATATTAAATTTAATATAAGATGTAAGGTTTTCAACTTCTTTGAAATTAATATCAAACTTCAACACCTATTTATATGAAGTATACTTAAAGATGTAAGATTTCCTAATTTATCTAATAATGATATCAAGCTTGAGTACTCATGTAGATCAAATTGAATCAAATGTATAAGATTTTCTAATCCAATTAGCAATTATATCAAGCTTGAGCACTTATATAAATCAATTTGTTAAACATATAATCTTGCTCAATTTATTTGGATATGATGCCAAGCTTAAGTATCTATTTTAAGTAATTTTAATTAAAGATATATAGTTGCTAAATTCATTTGGCAATAATATTAAGCTTGAGCCCTCATGAATAATAATTGAAGTCAATGATGTAAGATTATTCAATACACTTGGCAAGGATTGCAAGATTGAGTCTACAAAAACTTTAAGTGTATTTAAATATATGACATTCTTATTTATATTATAAGATATAATTTTTGAATATTATAATTTTGAATATGATAAATAAAAATAAAATTATCAAATCTATTTGGCAAAAATATCAAGTTTGACCAATTATATAAAACTAATAAATTCATTGATTTGAAATTATCCAATTCATTTAGTAGTAATGCCAAACTTGAGTACTACTATAGATCAAGTTCAATCAAATATTAAAGGTTGCTTAATTTATTTGGCAATGATGTCAAACTTAGGCACCAATTTTAAAAAGTTGAGTCAAAGATGTAAGGTTTTTCAATTCATTTGGTAGTAATGTAAATCTTTAGCACAAAGTAAGATCAAGTTCAGTCAAAGATGTAAAATTGCTCAATTTATTTGGTAATGATGTCAAACTTGGATACCAATTTAAAAGAAGTTCTAACTTTGATTTACATGTTAAGTTATCCAAAGAAGAAAAAACAATGATAATGACAATAATAAAGTTGATGTAGAAAAAGATGTTAATAAATAAAATTTTGAAGTGAATAACAAAAATAAAGATAAAAAAGAGGATGCTAGTGAAGATAATTGAAGCAATTTACACATACATTTGGATATTTCTAACAAAAAAATAAATACAAATTATTTTAAAAATTAAACAATTATATATATGATCCTACTTGAAATATAATAAATAACTATAAATATAAAATTAAAATAATATGTATATATATATATATATATATATATATATATAATTAATGATGCAAAAAAATTGGTTAAAAATTTTGACATCAAGTAAGATGTAATAAAGCAAAGTAGGTTGTAATCTTGGATTTAAAGATTGAATTAGAAATAGAATTAAATATGATTTAACTTAAAATTTAATTTTATAAAATCCAATGAATAGATAGAATAAATTAAATATTTATTTTTATATTAGGCTTTTCTTAAATGTAATTATAGAAATATCTATTATATATACATTAATATAAGATATATATTAGTTTATTAAATCATGTATTAATTTTTTTTATCCTTTAATAATTATATATTATATCAAATAAAATATTAGATCATATATAAATTAGAATTTATTACCTATGTTTATTCAAAAATTAAAAAATAATATGATAATAAGGATCTTTTAATTCTTTTTATAAATAGTTAAATACTAAAATAATTTATTTTTAATAGAATTTTTCTAATAATTCTTTAGTGTTTTAAAAACGTAATTTTGATAGAATTTTATCTTTTTTGGTCAAGTAAAGATATGAGATTGCTTTAAGATATTGCTTGAGTTTTTTATAAAGCTTCTTCAGTTTTTTCTTTAATTCAATTCTAATATATAGTCTAACCTTTGTAAAAATATTAGTAGAATAAAATAATTATTTTGAGTATTTTGACAAAGTTACTTCTTGACCTGTATGTGTTTATATTTGTTTGATGTTTTTTACATATTGTATGATTCTAATAGTAGAAGGCACTCATTTTAAAAATAGAATTTAATCTTGTATTTTGTTCCAAGTTAATACAAAATTCTACTAATAAATGGTTTAATAATACAATATTTTTGTAAGTTTTGTATGTAAATAAAATTTTGTCATTTCTCTCTTAAAAAGTTGTCATGATTAACATGATATCTATTAAAACATACCACAATCCTTTTTTCTTTTTTTTTCTTTTTTTTATATGATTCTAACAGAATTGTATTCTATTTATAAAATTAAAGTGATCTTTCAAGTAGAATCAAATCTATTAGTAACACCAATAAACTTCCTCTTTTGTAAGGGTTGACAAACATCAGTATTAGGTTTATTTGCTACGACTTATTTTATATTCTATTCTCTATTTTATATTATATTCTTTATTTGCTATGACTCTTTACATTTCTTTTTACAAGGCTCTTACAAGAGAAATGAGAGGCAAGGTGATTATGATATATACTACGCTGAAATAAATTTTTGGTCTCTACGTAAGAAAGCTGAAATTTTTTAGTAGTCTTTGCAGTAATCAAACATGCTTGTGCAAAAAATTAAGATAATTCACCCAATGGTTCGCTCCGTCCCAGGTTGCTCAGCACGAATTCACCTCTAGCATAATAAAGAACATCTTAGACCCTGGCTCCGACCACACACATGTGCTCGAGATTTCCCCGTGGCCATCTTCCGAGACTGTCAACCGGAGAATGGAACTGCTCATGCACACAACAGAAGCGCTGGTGACACACCTCCCCAGCAGTCATCCGCGCTGGTCACGGATCTCCACTTTCATCGAACTGGCCTTTGGCCTGCTCGAGCATACGCAATTCAGGATACCGCGCCCGATTGACTCCGCCCCACGCTGCTTACGCCTCCTAGCACACTCTATCTGAAACATGATCACTGCATTCTCACGCTTACAGTGCGGATGGGATGAATGATTCAACACCACAGCTCCGTGACTCGACAAGTGCCACAAACAAAACAAACAAAAACAGCATCACTGCAGCGCCACACACCCACGCACATGTGTTCGACACTGCGCCCCCGACTGCTAAACACACGACCAGCATTGACATGCGACGTTCCCGAGAACACAACAGAGCATGCGATGCACAAAGCTTGGCCACAACGAGCCCACTTGTGTTGGGCCGCATTCAGTTTCTCTTCATATTATTGTAAGGAACCCCAGTTGCCGCAAGCTCCTGAGTTCAATTTACTCATCTACATCGGTCAGCCCAATGGTACAGAGTCCGGACCGAGGCGTTCCAGCCGCCACTCTACGCTCGTCATTCACTCTACGCTCGTCATCAGCGGCTGGGTCTGCATCCGAGGATGATGCTGCAGCCTCTTATTCTTCAACTCGACACCGCATCACGCAGTGACCACTCCGCACATATTGCTCGCGCCGTCGTCGGACCGACCACAGCAGCGAAAGCGGCATTATTCAGCACACCACGCTTCGCGCCAAGAGCAGGTTTGAGTTCGCTGCCAAACTTCGCGCCATCTGCAGCATGCTGGACATAATACTTCTTGTGGGCGTGAACTTCATCCCCTTCTTGCACTGGTCGCCACACTTGCCGATGTTGCAGGTGGCCTCCCCGCCAAAGTACTTGGGCTGGGGGCACTTGATGTGGCACCCGCCGCAGTTGTTCACGTCTTTGCCGACGTCCTTCTCACACCCATCCTTCCAGTTGTTGTTGCAGTTAGCCCAGCCGGCCTTGCAGGCTCACACTTTCGCGCTGTTGCGCAGGACGGCGCAGGCCGCACTCACTTCTTGCCGCAGTCGCCGCGATTCACATCGTTGTAGACGTTGGTCTTGCCTCTACTTGTGGTTATGGGTCGCAATCGCCGGTGCGCTGTTTGCACCAGGCGTCAGCCAAACCTGCATGGACATGGCGGAAAACACATTATCGCTTCAGCGCCACAATGAACGAGTCGAAACAGCGCAACATGTGGAACTTTTGGATCGGATCGGTACACTTGCATTGCTACATCCATTGGGATGCATCCTGAGATCGCTGGGTCCGAACGGATGGGCCCTCGATGCCAACACAGAAGAATCATGCAGTGAGCTCATGCAATGCGGGTCAGTGTGCTGGGCTAGAAGAGGTGGGGCGTCGCCTGAAGAGCATGGCAAGGTGGCGGCCGCAAGGCGGGATGTCCACTACCAGAGATCGCCATCTTCGTGAGAAGCAGGATCGTCTGCAGGTCCGCACCGAAGGTTGCTTCGACTTAGTAGCTCAGAACGAAATGGTGGCTGGATCGTACCGGAGGGGGAGGGGCACGCTTTGGTGACTGTGATGCCCGCTGCCGCTGCTTATGTAGTGAACCGGGCTTGGGGCATCTGCGCATCTTTGGTAATTCTGGCATTGACAGTAAAGTGCGTGAACTGGAAGATTTGGCTCGCGGATAGCATTATTTTGACTTTCACCGGTGAACTGGAGGATGCAGCTCGAGAGTGGTTTGGTAAGAACGAAACAGTGCCCTCGGCAGAGTATGTGCATGGACGCCAGAGGGAATAGGATGAATCAGCCTGCAGTGAATGCTAGTATGTCGAAGCACTCTTCAGAAACTTGGCATGGGTACGCTTTGACTTTTGCCAAGGAACGTTCCAGTCCCCGGAAACGTCGTAATGTTCAACGAAGCGTGCTTCTCGGAGAGCGAGATTTGGTAAGTTTCGGGATCGTGCATGGATGACCAATTCGCAGCAATCCTCCACGTCCGTGGTCAGGGGTGATCTTTTTCTTTTGATGCAACACACAGAGCAGGCCGAGCTGTCTAGATGTGGGATTGAACTGGGGAGGGCAATTGTAGCCTTCTATTCTGCTCATGCTTTGACTGGCCTGCGCCTACCGTTCTAAAAGTGGTGTTTGGTAAAGACATTGGTGGTGTGCGAGATGTGAAATCTCTCTGGCCCTTGATTGTTGGGGCATGCCTTAGGGAATGTGGGAGCAATGGAACAGCAAGATGTTTCAGGATTAAATCTAGTCCGATGTTAAAATAAAACCATCGATATGGTATTGTGAACTTGTGAACTTGTGAACAGTCAGCTGGTATAACGCAAATGAAAAGATTTACAAACAAACCCTGAAATGCGAGCAATATTTTGAGACTTTTGCAAAAACTTGGGTTAGAGAGAACAAACTAAGAATATTGAGCTTGAAATGATATTATTAGGTGGAATAAAACCCCATGCACAAATGTTTGTGTTACCCACTGCTAGGGTCCTGGTCAAGTCTTCGGATTATTTAAAAGCATACACTATAAACGATAGCAAAGAGGTTTACCATCATATGTTTCAAGAAAATGAAAAGAAACTGGTGAGGACAAATAGTGGTATCATTTTTTCCTGTGATAACCTGAACTTGGAGGCAGAATTGAGAATGGTCTGGTGCGATGCAACATGCAGATGTGTCGACCTCGCAGCTCGTTGTTGTCCCTCAACGGAGGGTCCGTAAACACCGCAGTAGTTCATTCAACGTCAATATGCACCCCAATGAGATCCATCCTGGTATTGATGTCCGACGTTCATGTATCGGGTACCCAAATTCTGTGAACGACCTTCGGGGCGTGCATCGAACGGCTGAAGTCAACTTCGTCAAACACACTTCAGGGCTTCGATGGACGGGCAACCCCCTCTGAGGGCAGCAACGAGGCTTGTCAGATGGTCCAACCTCCTGAATTTGTTTCGACACAATCAAGGTATATCCGTCGCATAGAGTAGGAAGAAAAAGAAAAGCACAATGAGTATGAACTCTTACCAACCCTCACGCCAGATAGATCCGGCCCACTTAAAATTGATCACCAGCTAAATTATTAGGCCTCGGGCGGCGCTTAAATGATCAGTCCGCCCTGTGGAACTTCGGAGTTCCACCGTTGCCTCTTCTCTACATCTTACAATGCTACCAGCCATCCACGATTATTCCCATCCTCGGAGGAAATTCATGTTAAGGCTTAGTTTTTCCTCAAGCGTAACTTGAATCAGTCCAACCTCTTCCAAATGCGCGGGTTCACCCGCGCTCATTATAGGCGCACTGCAAATCGTCCGTGGCAGGGTCGGCGACACTTCCAGCGTCGTCTTGTCGTGGGTGAGAGCACCCTCTGGCTAGCACTTGGGTTTTCTCACATGGCTGTTGTGGATTGTATTCTCGTTTAAGCTTCGAGCCAATGAGGATTTGCAAAGCCGAGGGTCTCATGGTGAGCCTAATCTGATAACCCTCGAAACATTTCAGGTTGCTTCCAGTTGCAATCATGGCTTAAACAAGTCATAGCGACCAGGAATTCGCAGCATGGCGGTGCAGCAAGAAGCCAATGTGTGTAAATCTGTAACCTGCGTGCTTCTGCCACTGCGATTCGAACAAACGCGAATGGTGAACTGCTTGCGCAGACTGGTCGCACTTACGTGGAGAGTCGTGGCTGCTGCATCTGATCCAATGTGCAGAGGAAGCGGGGCAATGGCTGGCCTGCAAAGGCGCCATGATTGACTTCCTGGCCGCTGTTACGATATGGTAATGTCCAAAATCGGTAGTTGACTAATATGCCCTCCATGCACAGGGGAGTGCTCCAGGTGGGGCTAATCTCCCCCCACACTGGGACCTGCGGGGATGATTAGTAATTTATTTATTTATTTTAATTTTCATCTATCTAGAAATTTAGGGCAGTCCGGTTTTATTTTGACCTGCCCGCCCACATAATTTGAAGGGTGGGTGAAGGGGATGAGGTGTTGCCAAAATTAAATTACAAATGAACATAGATCTTGCACGCTGTTAGGGCTCAAAACCACAAACCTCTTGGGAACAACAGATTGGTTCAACGAGCTCCATCAAACTCTCTATTCAATCCTGGATTTTAAGAATTTTGCAGTATGTGTTATCAAAATGGTACTGCCTAGCTTGTTGTCAAGAAGAAAAGTCTAGTTAAGTAACACAGAGTTAATGACTGTAACTTAATTGTTTTTGAAAAACAATTAGAATTAAAAAAAATTTAAATTTAATTCTTCATTTGTTAATATATTCCTTTTAATGAAAAAGGATAAATTTTAAATCTAATCTAAGAATCCTTTATAGCAACTGTTACACTTAACTTTCTTTGCATTAAATTTTGATTTATTTCTTGTGCACCTTGTGAATCTTATTTTAGTCACATCTCATCTCTTTTTTTTTAACTTGTTTAATTTATTTTTTATATTTTTATATTTCTATTTATTATTTTTATTTCTTAAGATTCTTCTTTGTCTAACTAAGACCTAGCTTAGTTCTTTAATATCATTTTTCTTAATAGTAATCAATTGTTCATCTTTTACATATTCCTATTTTATTTTAAAAATCTATTGAACCTATAATATATCAATTTTAATACAACCATTATTACCAAATCAAAGAAATAATATCTATGCCACGCAGTGTACAAAATAACTATCTACAAATTGAAATTGAATCTACAAAACTTTGTTTTTTTTTTTTTTTTTCCATTTGTCAAATGGCTATATTCTTCTATAAAATCTTTGTAATTTATTCACATTGTCCAAAATAAGAACCTTTACTAAAGAGATCAATCTAGTTATCTAAGTTATAAATAATAATAAAAAAGATTCAATCTTAACTACCTATAAAAATCTAATTACTAACATTTATATTATCTTGCATAAAAATTTAAAATATATATATATATATATATATATATATAGTAATAAATTCATCCAATACTAAAATAATAATTAAATATAATATATAAAAATACTTATAAGATATTTATTAACTATTTTTCTTATTTTTTAATTACATAATCTCAAACAATCTTGTCTATTATTCTATCATTCAAATACTCTAATACTTTTGCTAGATGATTTGATTTAAATTCCTGCATAATAAATTAGTTACCAACTTGTCTTAGCAATTGCCAATATTAGCTACTCACAAGTCTACATTCACCATCTCTTAAGTATATTGTATATTTCATCAATAATCTTGTAATTATAATATAAAAATTTATAATTAACTTAAGCTAACTTCTTGTAGATTTATTTTGCAATTGTCTTTCTTCTAATTCATGTAAATTGGTTGTGCACAAAAAATAAAGATTTAACATCCATTTTAAACTTCAAGTTTGTACCTTCACTTTTTTTATCTTCAAATGTAATATTTATGAAAAAATTATTTTCAAGAAACAACCTATGAATTATAAGACCTCTTTTTTACTTCCTTTAAAGTTTGTTTGTATAAATCCATTACTTCTAAAGAAAATGAAGCAACCAAGTAATAAGTATATCTACATCCCTTATAACAAGATATTATAATTATAGTTATATTAGCAAATAATTTACTTAATATATATATATATATATATATATATATATAATTTTCTTCTAAAAATAAAATACACATATATTCTAAAAAAAATCTATCAAATAAAAAATATAAGAAAGACAAAGAGAAAAAGAGAAAAAGAGAAAGAACTCTTTTTTTTAAATACAACAAGTAATTGCATTTTCTTATAATGACTATCTTTTTAAATTTGTTTCAAATTGATACCGTAGTTGATCAAAAGATATAAATCTAAAAAAAACTCTAAATAGATAATATACTCTTATGTTATTACAAGAAAGAAATTAAGCAAAGAAGTAAAAAATATACGATAGAAAAGAACTAGAATAGCCATTGCTAAATATAAAGAAATTAGAGAATCTTGAATCAAGACTGGAATATAAAAAAGACATTGATAAGATTGAAGATGACGTCACTCTTGCTTCAATATATTCTAACTACTAAAAAGATCTTATAGAAGCTTCTTAAAGACCATAAGACTTGTAATCTAAGAATCAAATTCCAATCCAACTTTTTAAAAGTAAGAAACTTATAAGATAAGTTTTAATAGCTATGTGATATATTTATAAAAATCTAAAAATTTAATTTACATCTACAAAACTTTTTCAAAGTTTAGTAAGGGATATACTATCTTTCTAACATACTTCTATTTATTTTTACTAACTTCTATTTATTTATATAATACAAGAATCTATTATATTATTTTTTCCTAAAAAAAAAAGTTCTACAAAAAGAGATCAAATTGTTTCATTAGTTGATGAAGTTCAAGATCTATCAAATAATATTAGCAACAAACTTTGATCTATATTCTATATGAAAGCAACTAATAGGTCCTTTGAATCATCAATAATATCTTATATTAGAATAAGAAAACTACTCTATTATTTGATAATTGTTGAGACTTGTATAACTACCTTCAAACAACACATTCTAAATTCCATCAAGTGTAATAACTACCTCTAATAGTATTATTAAATATCATGAGTTCTTTCTAAGATCATGGTATTATACCTATTATATTTCACAATTTATTTAAAAAAGTACATGTTTGTCATGATGATCTTCATTTTAATTCTAATATTATAAATGTTAAAACAACTTCATTGTTTCAATTAAAAATCTTGCAATAGATATTTTTAAAAATAAATCTTATGATTATTGGTTCTCTAAATTATATAAAAATTCTAAAAATCAATCTTTAAATTTGTTTTTTTTAATTTAATATTATCTTGTTGTTATTAATTTATTCTTGGTTTTAATGCATATTATTAATGAAAAGTAGAAATAAATTTTGACCTATTTGTAAGATTTTGAGATGGCTTTGATATATGTTTATTAATATCATATCTGCACAAATGTACAAGATATTCCAATTTCTTTTGGCATTGCACTGAATCTAAGACTTCTTCCACTATAGAATTTTTTTAGCAAATTAATAAAAAGAATTGACTAATGATTGTAACACGATTAATTTGTAATATAATCAAAGACTTGAATAATTTTATTTTTGCAATAATGAGTGATCTTACTTACTGCTTATATTTCTTGAGACAATTAAACTCTAATTTACAAAAGTTGGTAGCAAATTAGATTCCATTTCCGTGTTTGTATTTTTTTATAGTTAATTTTGTTTCTTTGATGCCAAGGAGATTTTAGCACTATATGTTGCTTGTGATTCTAAAGCTAATCCAACAAATGTAGGATACTAAGAATATAATGTGTATAATTGATTCTTGATATGGAAGATACTTGACTATGTCAACAATGTTCTAAGAGAATATATTGACTAAGAAAGGTTACAAGTAGATGATCAATGTACAAAACAAGAACTTGCCATACTTTATTGAATGGATTCCAAATAAGATGAAGTTGAGTATATTCAACATTCTTCCAATTAGACTAAAGGCATCTTTGACTTTTACTCGTAATTCAATGTTCATCTATGAGATATTCAGGCAAGTAAACAAATTATTCATTATGATGTTTAAGAAGAAGGTTTTCTTACATAGGTATATGGATAATGGCATGGAAATGCTAGAATTCACAAAAGTAGAGAGCAACATAATAAATTTGATTTTGAAGTACCAATAGTACCAAAATACAAGCATCAAAGAAAAAAACAAGTATGAGAAGGATTTAAAGGAGTCTCAAATATAATTTGGTGGTTTGCAATGTGGAATCGGTATCCTTTAGTGGTAAGTAAATCAAATATGAGAGTCTATTTGATTGCTTAGAGTGATTTGGTGGAAATTATAACTCATAGCAAATTACTGAAAACCACTTATCTAAAACTCAAATTTTCTTTTATTAAGTTGCTTATATTTCTAGATGGACGTCTTGTCCAAACATATATAATGATATTAATGTGTATATGACAATGATATTATTATATGTATGCAAAGGTGTGTGGCAAAAGATGTCTATACAATAAAAGAAGGATGTCCACCTAGCAATTTCTTAGCTTAAATAAATTAGCAAGAAGGTTATAAGAACAAACTTTTAATTCAAGAAAGATGATATTATGTACAAAAATAATAAAAATAGTTATTTTAAAGAAAAAATATATAAAAAAAATTAAATTTATAAAACATAATTCAAAAATATATTTTATAATAATATTTTTTGAAATAAAATATTTAATTTATAAAAAAAAATTATTTATGTTAATTAATTTTATAGACCTCAATTAAAAATTATATCTTATTAAATATTATTATAAAAAGATATAAAGTCTATAATTTTATTTAGATTCTTAAGAATCTTTTAATAATATCAAAATCATATTAATTGAAATTAAAATTAAAATTCTAAATTTAAAAGAAAAATTAGAATAAAAATAAAAATATCACAATTTATTTCAAAGATAAAAATTTTGATTCCTTACAAAGCTTAAGTTATATAAGTCTTAAAAATATAAAATAAGAGTATATGAGAAAAGTTTTAAAAATTATTATTTGAATACTATCTATACTTAAGATTCACAATTATATATGAGACTATTACATCCAATTTTGTTATTTATTATTGATTATATTAATTTCTCCTTGAATTTGATGTTTTTTTAATAAAATTTTAACTTTACCATAGTAATAAAAAAAACATCCAAATAGTCTAAGAATCTTATTTGTCTTTCTAATTTTTTTAAAATTTTTTTAATAGCTTCCAAAAATTAATAATTTCTTGTCATTTCAAAATTTCAAAATTTAGATCTAAATTTCACTAAATTTACTTGAATAAGTTATAATAAGTCTTCTTATAATATATTCTACTATCTTTAATCTTTATTAAATTTATTTTTTTATATTTATCTATCATATTTAAAATTAACTTTAAATTTCTATTAATCATATAATTTATTTAAAAATTAATATATTATAAATATTATAAATATACTATTTATAAATATATATATATATATATATAAAATGAAATATTAAAGAAATAATAGATATTAAATTTTCTAATCTAAAATAATTAGAAATAAATACAAAAAATATGATTTTAAATTTTAATAATTATTATTTAAGATAATATAATTTTATAATTAATATTCAACCTTTGTATAAAACATATAATTTCTAAAATACTTCTAATTTCTTAGAGATATTTAAAATACTTAAAAAACTATATTTTTTATTTAAAATATTTAAATTTAAAATATTAGTAAATTTATTATTTTTATTTATACTAATAGGATTTAAATATTAATAAAAAATTAAAATAAAATGATTTTAATATCACATTTAAATATATTTTTTTATCAAATTTAAATAATAATTTATAATTTATAAAAAATTATCAATTTAAAATATTTATTAATTGAAATAATATTTTTTTAAATCACTATTTTTTAAAAAAATATTTCTTTTAATTTTTTTTTCTAATTTCTTACAATAGCCTAGGTGTATTTATATCTTAGAAAATGTAATTATAAGTAGATTTTTTTAAGATTGATTTTAAAGAAATTTGATTCAAAATTGCTTTTAAAATATTTGATTCAAAATTGCTTATTTTAAAATATTTAAAATCAATCTTTAAAATACTTTTAAAATATTCTCTAATCTTCTTAAAATTTATATATATAATTTATTAGAATTTTTTATTTTTTAGTTATTAATTCTTTTTACTCACAAGTCCACTTGATACTAGCTATGTATTAATTAAATTATAGTTATAAATCAAAATACAAGTCAAAAGTTATATATGTATTATTTTCATTCTTTAAGTTTAAATTATATATTAAACAATATAGTCAGGTTGTCATTCTAATTTGAGATTACTTCTTTATGTTCCATAATTTACTTTTTTTGACAAAGACTTTGATAATACTTTGTATTACAGACGTAAGATTTATTCTAATAATTATCTAGGTAACATAGATAGATAGAAGTAAGTAAAATTAATTTGATAATATTTTATAGAAAAGCTTTTTAGAAGCTTCATAGATGCAGTTTCATCTTTATTCATGTCTATAGATGATTGATAGATTAAAAACTTGGCCAACAAGTTAGCCATGTGTTGTATATATTGGTAGCTTGTAAAATAACCTAATTACATGGTGCACATATAAGAAACTTATTTAACAAGTTTGACACATTGTTGTATTACGTGTTGTCCTATTTGGGAATGTGCCAGGTACTTGGTTGTGGAGGGTAAAGTTGTAGTTCATAAATACCCAAGAACCTTTAACAGATTTCATCTATTTAAGAAGAATATGATTTGAATATCAATATAAGAGTGCTTAAGTTAATACAAAGTGCTTAAAAACACTCTTCTTAATAGCTTCATCCACATATAAATCACATTTGCTTTGTTACTAGTCACAATCAAGCAACTTAGATTTTTCTTTGTAACTCCTAATCTTACTTAGTGAATTTTAGTAAGTTATAAATCTTAATTTGATTGTTAACCTGGTGTGAAATTTTGCACACAAATGAAAAAATAAGTCTTCTATATACTTAGAAAGTTTCAACCCAATTCAATATACAAATTGTTGAAAATTAATCAAAAACCGCACTAATGTCACTTGGCCGCCAACTTAGAAGTTGAGGTATATATTCCAGCAGTAATTTCTCCTTTTCCAATTATTAACTTCAGCTAAATATTGGTATATAGCTTGTCCTTTAAGTCTTCTAATATTGTGCCAAATTTCACCTTAATTCAGCAAATAGACCTTTAGATACCGCAAAAATCCTAAATAATCCTAAATTGCCAATTTTTGGTATCTCTTCATACTAAAGATCATGTAAATGTTGATTGCACTATTAAATTGTTACAAATTTTTATTCAATCTTAGCATACTCAATCATCCATACACTATCAAATTTTCAACTATAGATATTATTTCAATTGCACACAATAGCTAAAAGTACTGGTCCTAATTTTATTGCATAAAAATTTAATTTCCAATACAAACCTTGATTTTAGATAGCAATTTCTAAGTCCTCCTAAATCCTACAAAAACAAGTCTAATGCTTCTAAAACAAGCTTAAAGCTAACTCTTCAGTCCTAGTCGTTAATCTCCAAATGACTTGATATCTTGTCCTTGGTGGCTATTTTTGTGGTTAGAGGTGAGATTTTGACCCTATGCCATACGTGGTCAATCCTTGGGTATCAATCTAACTTATTCTAAGGATTTTTAAGCTTAATCCTATCTTCAACTTTAGTCTAGTATCAACCACATTAATTATTTTCTTCTTCTATACTATTTTTATTAACTTATAGCTTTGTAAAAGCAATGAAAGAGTTTCTACAACCTAGAAGGAAAATTTAATAACTAACTTTTATCTATTAGCTAATAAAACAAGAAAATAATCTAAAAATCTTTCATAAAACCTTTCTCAAGTATCTTAAGTTCCTACTAAACTAAGATATTTAAATATTAAGTAGAAATCACTATTATTCATGTTTTTCACTATATAAACGTGATACAACATAACAACATGTCTTACAAATTGAGCATATGTTGGAGGTCCTATAAAACATCACCATATAGCTCTTAGGTAGATAGTACATATAGAGACAAGAATGAAGCCTTTTTCACTCTTATCAATGTATTTTTTATTCTTAGTCTTGTTTCAAGAATCTTTATTCTTCTTGACTTTGGCAATAGCCATTCTAATTTAATATTATATTATCTTTGGATGATTCTTTACTCCTTTCAAATGACACAAGAATATTTTGATATTTTGGTTGTTTGTGTTTCATGTCCTCGATAATTTGATTAAAGTACTAATTTATTTTTTTTATTTTATATTTTAGAATTGAATAGATTATCTTATTTTTATTTTTATATTTAAAGTTTTTAAACTATCCACCTTTAAATTAACATTTTTTGCTTTCTAACCTTGATTTTTTCCTTAAAAAGAGTGGATTATCTCTTTTTGTGGAAATTTTTATTTGATATTAGAGATTGCGGATTATCTTCCTCTAATTTAAATTGTGGATTTGTTAAGTTATCTAAGATGGAAGGAAAAATTGTAGATGCCACTTTTAATAAAAGTGTGAATAGATTTGCAACTATCGTAGATCTTTAAGAACTTGTCAACACTTCTAAGGTGGAAATTTCATGCATCACTAATGTCAACCATGGAAGTATTATTCCTATATCTATGAAAGAAGTCTAGAGTCTACGTCAAGAAATTGTATAATTGAGAGAAGTAAGTAAATTAGCTTTCTAACTAAATCTAGGAAGTCTTGCTTCTATAAGTATGAAAGAAACAAAGATTAATATATCTAAGAAGTATAATAGAACAAGATCAAAATTTGAAGGATTTTTATAATAAGTCATGTTTTATCTAGGATTGCATGCTTTTCAATATCTTAATAGATTTATTCAAGTTAGATTCATAGGTGCACTTTTATTTGGAAGTTCTCTTTTTTAGTTTGTATCTTTGATAGAAAAATATTCATATTTGATAGAAATATTTATGGCCATATTTTAAAAAAATGATTCAAAAAGGATAGCAAAGACTAAGCTCTTATCTTTACAATAAGAATCATGATTAGCTATAATATATGCTATTGAATTCTAAAATCTTGTATATGATGTAGAATTATCAAATATATACAAATATAAAACAAGAGACTTAAACTAAAAGAAGATTTTAAGAAGAAACTAACAAGAATTTGAATTATCTAAATGAATACATGAACAACATCAAGAAAGGTGAGCTAAAATTCTAAGAGATGCATTCTTAAGACTAAAGAATTCTTCAACCTTGAGTATTAAAATCAACACTTGCATGGTTAGATGTTGCTCCTAGTGGCTCTAATCATGCTTGTATTTGATATTGAAATATATTGTCTTCACTTTGTTCAATTGAAGGCTGTGAAAACTATACTGATTTGTTCAAAGCTTGCATTGCAAGTGAATCTTCTGAATCTTATTCTGCTAAATCTTTCAACATTTAAAGGTTGGACATAATAATTGACTTATTTTTATCATTCTATTCTATCTTAGAACAGATGACTACATATTGATGAAGCATTTAGTTTTAACTCTTTTGATCCTATGAGTATTCTTCAAATCCAATCTTCACTAAGAAATTATCATTGAATATGTTTGGATTTGTGAAGATAGACTTGATGAAATTTTTATATCTTTTAAGATGCATTGGCAAGATTTCTAGTTGATTTTTATGTGCATTCATTAATATCATAATTGTGCCAATGAATAAGATATTTCAATTTGCTCCATCTTTGCCATGAATCAACTATCTTTTTGATCTTGTATTCTTCATGATTTTTAATTTTAATACTAGGTGGCAATTGTTGTACTCTTCTTGAAATATTCAACTCTCTATAAGGCTCCAAAAGAAAGACATAGAAAACTAGATGTACCTTCATAGAAGATAGTAATTCCAAGTAATATGCTACTGGATTAATTTACTTCTAGATGGAAAATGGTCCTAATTTCTAATAGTCCAACTTATCACATGACCACTTAATCTTAATATTTTGTCAAAGAAGCCATATTTTATTTCTAATATGAAAAGCGAGCAGTTGATTCCTAAATTTAATTATAGATGCCTTGTAAGTATCTTGAGCTACTTGCAATTGAAGCTTTAAAGTTGTTTGATATTGTGATAGATATTTTATTAATTCTTTAATTACTAGATTATTATTTTTTAACATACTCCATAGATCAAGCTTTGAATGATATCAACGTTGAAGAATTCTTTAGTCTTGGTTTTAGAATTCAATAGCATATATTATATGCTATTGAATTCAAATGTTGTCCAATGAATTGGATGGCAATAGATCCGTAATTAAATCTATTGAGATAGAAGACCATGACTATCTTAGAACAAGCAAGGACTATAAAAAACTATAAAAATGATGTCAAGGATTTTTGGACCTTGAACAGATGTCACAAGAGAACACAAAGTCCTTCACAACCTTTCACATTTGAAGCTATCAAAAATCTTAAGAAATAAGTCCTAAGGTCTTTTTAAATCTAAAGTGATGTACAACTAGAAAGTCATAGGGAGATTGAAGATTACATAGTTGTGTTGGTCCTTTTGGAATATATAAACGTTGTTCAAAATATTAAAGTTTTTTTTTAAGCTTGAATTTATTAATATTTTTATTAAGGCAATCCTTGATATTAAGGGCCAAAGCATCATTAATGGTTATAGCACATACCTCATTGAAAAAACTAAAATCAATAGGTATCAATATAATAGCTGTATAAAGGTGAAATTATTCTAACTTCTACAAAGTTACATATTTTTAATCAGACATTGCTTCTTTTATCCTTGATATAAGATATGATCTCTTTGATAAATCATCAAATAATTTTTGTTGCTTCTTAGATTCATAAATAATAAGAAAATTAAATTAAGATAATGGCATATTCCATTGAGCTTGAGAGCAATTAAAAATCCAAGCTAACATAAAATATTCCAAATTTTTATAATCTATATATATATAGTTACAAGATATATTGTTCTTTCAAGAAATTGACGCCATTTTTTAAATGAATCCATAATAATAAGAAGTTCTTTATTATAGATTTTATAATTAATTTTGATAATTAAATTTTTTTGAAAATAAAATATAATAGAATAGAATTTATTGTCTATATTTATTTTTGAAAGTACAACCTCTAGTGCAAAATCCCAAGCATTAGTCTCCATGTAGAATGCATTTGTAAAAACTAGATACATCAAGATTGGAATTATAATAAACAATAACTTGAGATCTTAGAATGTCTTTTCTACTTGATGTTTTTATTTCAACTTATCTTTACATGTCAATCAAATTAAAAAGGTGGCAAATTGAGAGTAGTTTTTTATGAAGATCCAATAGAAGTTAGCAAATCCAAGAAAATATTGCACATCTTTTATAGTCTTTGGAATAGCCGACTACATAATTGCCTCCACTTTTTTGGGATCCATCATGAAATCTTTAATAGATATGATGTATTTCAAAAATTTCATCTTTGGTTGATGAAATATACATTTCTTTAGCTTGGCATATAAACTTACATCTTGTAGCTTTTTTAATACTAACTTTATATATTATTTATGTTCTTCTAAATTTTTCAAATAGATCAAGATATTAAGATAGTTCACTACAAATTTGTTTAAATGCTCTTGAAAGATATCATTTATTATATGTTGAAAGATAGCAAGTATATTTGTTAATTCAAAGGGCATGACATTATATTCAAAATATTCATATCTTATCTAAAATGTGGTCTTTCATTTGTCTCATTCTTTGATCTATATCAAGTTGTATGTTCTACAAAGATCTATCTTAGTATAAATCTTGGCTTGATTGAGTTATTCCAAAAGTCTTGAGATTAATGGTAGTAGATAATGATTCTTTATTATTGTCTTATTCAATCTTTGATAATCAACGTACATATACAAAGAACCATCATTTTTCTTCACAAAGAATATAAGTGCACTTGCTGGAGATTTGGAATACCTGATGAAGTTCTTTGTAAGACCTTTATGAAGAAAAATGATCTACTTTCATAAGAAAGATAAAGCTCTAATATTGTGATGAAAGAAATATTAGTTTAAAGAAAAATAATCCAAAACCTCTAAAATGCTAGTATACCTTTAAAAAGATAGATAATCCACTCTCTAATAAAAAAGATTCAATTTTGAGATTTAAGATGAAGTTAGCTTTAACAAATTGTCCAAAATATAAGAATACAAAATAAGAGACTTGAATTAGAAAGACATTTCAAGAAAAAACCAACAAGGATTTAAATTATTTAGATGAATATATAAATAATACCAAGAAAGATGAGCTAGAATTTCAAGAGATGTACTATTGAAGCTAAAGAACTCTTCAGCCTTAACTCCAATATATATCCATATTTAGAAAGCTTTTTAAGTGGCTTTTATCAAACTAGGAAGCTTCTTCAGCGGCTTTCATCAAACTAGGAAGCTTCTTCAGCGGCTTTCATCAAACTAGGAAGCTTCTTCAGCGGCTTTCATCAAACTAGTAAGCTTTTTGAGCAACCTCTATTAACTTAGAAGCTTCTCAAGCTTCTTCTATTAACTAAGAAGCTTCTCGAGCTCCTTCTACTAATTGCAAAGCTTCTTGAATTACTTCTATCAATTAAAAAGCTTCTCAAGTGACTTCTTTTAACTATAAAATCTCTAAAATATTTTAGAAGATTCTATGAACTTTCAAAGTGTATATCTTTAATAAGAGTAGAATGATAAAGCCGTTATCAATCAATTTCATTATGGATTAAAGGATAATGTCAAAGATTTGTTATTAATATTGCTAAAAGTAGATTTTTTGAAATAATTTGTTGCTTAAGCCATTGCATATAACAATCAATTATTTGAAAGGCATCAAAAATATAGATTTGGTTGAAAAGGAATAAGTCAATTAATGACAACAAGTCTTAAATTTTCAAAAACTTATTTGACTAAGCCAAAACCAATGCAAATTGATACAATACCTTTTAAATCTTTCACCAAATAAAAAAAGATTCAACGTTGTCAAGAGAGTCTATGCTTATATTGTGGAAAAATTAAATTCATTACTCAATATTATCTAAAAAAATAAGAAATATCTACAAAATGAAGAGCATATTTGTTAGAAAAGATAATGTATTAAAAAATAATTTTTTTTAGCTATAATAAAGACCGTGCAATTGGAATCATGTACAATATCTAGTAAAGGTCTTATTTTTTCTTCAAATCTCTTACCTTATTTTATAATAGATGTATTTTTAGGTCCTAAAAATCACAAAATCTTTGTTTTATTAGATTCAAAAGCCTTAGCTTGTTTCATAGACAAAGATTTTGTCAAAAAATAAGAAATATCTTTAATTAAGAGAATTAAATTTGTACACGTAGAAGTCATAGATGGTTGTTTGTTATCTTTTGAAAATATCATCCATGAAATTATTTCTTTAAATATAGCAACTAAAGAATATAATAGTATATTAATATTTAATATGATTAGATTTTTTTTCAATCTATTTATTTTAAGATTATTATCGTTAAAAAAATATAATCTTTAAGTAAAATTAAAATTTTCATAATCTTGATTTTATTTGAAGTTTATTTCAAAAATCTATTAATCAAGTGGAAATATATATGTCTAATACATCCAAATCCTTATTATTAGGTACAAAAGCTTTCATATATGTGACAAAAGAAGGATCTTTTGCTATGTATACCATATCTATTTTCAATGTTGAAAAGATTATAAACGGTATTTCTAGGCAGTATTAAGATTTTTAAGATATTTTTGAAAAAAA
This sequence comes from Physcomitrellopsis africana, assembly GCA_036785485.1. NCBI lineage: Eukaryota > Viridiplantae > Streptophyta > Bryopsida > Funariales > Funariaceae > Physcomitrellopsis > Physcomitrellopsis africana. Next base: position 431,353 of record JAWRVF010000163.1, on the reverse strand, counting down.
AAATATAGATATTCTTCCAAAGCATCAGCTTTATAATTGTTTAATTGATCTTCAAAAATGAGCTCAATCATTATTTGGACCAATCTATAATTTATCACAAAATAAGTTGGCTGCATTAAAGGAGTATATTGATAAAAATTTAGCTAAGAACTTCATACACTATTTAAAATTCTTACTAAGAACTCTTATCTTATTTGTGAAAAAAAAATATATTATTGTGGATGTATATAGATTAATAAAGACTTAATAAGATTATCATTAAAAATAAATATCCTTTATCTTTGATTTCAAGACTTTTTGATCAACTTAGTCAAGCAAAGATCTATATCAAAATAGATTTCCAAAGAATATACAACTTGATTCATATCAAAGAAGGTGATGAATAAAAGACTGTATTTCAAACTAGATATGGATATTTTGAATATAATGTCATGCCTTTTGAACTTACAAATGTACCAACTACTTTTCAATATCTTATAAATGATATTTTTTATAAGTTTTTTGATGATTTTGTTGTTTGTTATTTAAATAACATTCTAATCTATTCTGAGAATATAAAAAAATATAAACTTTATGTTTGTTGTATGTTACAAAACTTAAAGATATAAGATTATATGTAAAGATGAAAAAGTATATATTTCACACTACTTAAGTTGAATTTTTAGGATACATCATTTCTAATGATAATCTAATGATAGGTCATAAGAAAGTTCAGACAATTATGAATTGGAAAATTTCAATAACAATAAAAGATATGTAATGTTTGTGGAATTAATCAATTATTATTAGATCTTCATCAAGAACTTTTTTCAAATTACAACTCCACTAATACGCTTAATTTATTAAAAAAAATTCAAATAGAAAAAAGAAGCAAAAATATTATTTGAAGCTTTAAAGATATCTTTTACTTTTATATTAATCTTATATTGCGTCAACTTTTTTAAAGCATTTTTTTATAGAAACAAATGTATCTAACTTTACCTTAGATGCGGTATTGTTACAAGTGGGAGTAAATGATAAACTTCATTTAATAGCTTTTTATTCAAAAAAAAATTCAGCAATCACAATTAACTACAAGATTCAAAAAATATATATATATATATATATATATATATATAATTATAGATTACTTTCAAGAATAGTGTCATTATCTAGAAGGTACTTCCAATCCAATCATTATATATATAAATTATAAGAATCTCAAATATTTCATATCAACATGTGTTTTGAATTGTCACTAAGCTCATTAGAATACATCTTTGTTAAGTTTTGAGTTCATTATCACTTATTGGCCAAAAAATAACAAGATTTGTTTGATGTTCTTTTTAGATATTTTTATTTTATACCAAAAAAAAGAACTATAGCTTTTAATTAATAAAAGATGATTTTATTAAAGTTAGAATAATTTTATTTTTAAGCAATAAAATTGATATTGACTGTTGATTCAATTTTTTTCAAGTTAGTCCAATCAAGTATGTCTTCAAACCCTCTTATTCATAATATTAAGAATAATTCATCTAAGTCTCATGATACTTTCAAATTTAAGTTCAAAAATAATCTACTCTATTTTGAAGGACGCTTGTATATTCTAAAAGATAAAATACAACCACATGCTTTTAAAGATTGTCATAACTTCTTTATAGTAGAATATTTTGGATACAATAAGACTTTTGAACTAATATCAAGAGATTTTTGATGGCTTCAAATATAAAAGGCTATTAAAGAATTTGTGCAATTATGTAATATTTGTTCAAGATCAAAAATTCTTTATCATTGACTATATAGATTTTTTCAACCATTATTTATATTAAAACAACCATGGTCTTTTATTTCTATGGATTTTATTATAGATCTATTAATTTTAAGTTCATATAATTTTATATTTGTGATTGTAGATTGTTTCATCAAAATAGCATATTTTGTATCATATATAAAATCTATCATAGGTGAAGAAATAATTAAACTCTTTCTTGACAATATTTATTGCTATCTTAGATTATTAAGGGATATTATATCAAATAGAAGGACACAATTTATATTAAAATTTTGAAGAATCTTTTTTAAAATATTAAAAGTGGACATAAAACTATCTTCAGTCTTCTATCTTTAAGCTGATCAACAAACAAAATAAGTAAGTTAAATTTTGGAAGAATATTTTAGGTATACCATCAATTATCATCAAGATAATTGAATAATTCTTTTACCATTGGCAAAATTTGTTTATAATAGTTTAATATATTCTTCTATTCAATAAACATCTTTCTTGTCAATTAATATTATCATCTATGATTTGATACTTTTAATTTTTTAAAAGCTGATAATCTTATGGTAGAAGATTTAGCAAATTGATTATCAAAGCTATATACAATAATAAAGGCACATTTAAAAGAAGCTCAAGAACGAAAAAAGACCAACATAGATGTCTATTATAAAAAAAACAATCTCAATTCTATATTAGTGACAAGATATGATTACTTCATCATAATATCAAGATTATTCGTCTTTGTGACAAGTTGAATTATTGTACACTTAAATAATTTTTTATTTATAAATAAGTCAATCTAGTTGCTTATCAATTACATCTACCAGAGTCTTTGAAGATCCATTTTATATTTTATACGTCTCTACTTGAGCCATATAAAATAGTAGATATATAAAGAAGAAGACAAATGCCTCTACTTCCTATAGAAATAGACAACAATGAAAAATATGAGGTAGAAGAAGTCTTAGATTTGAGGTGACACTAAAATAGATTGGAATATCTTATACATTACTATAGATATGATATTAATGAATGTACATGGGAGCCATCTAGGAATCTAGCAAATGCATCAACTAAAATCAATGCATTTTATCAATGACATCTATCAAAATTAAGATGAAGAAAATCTTTGCTATAAAACAAAGCAAGTTCAATGGAGATATTTTATATCATTTTTTGTTATTTCTTTGAATTTTTAGCACTAAAGAGATGAAAAATCAACTAATATATTTAGCTTAAGGGCTATTATTTATTAACTAATCAAATAAAATATTATATCAGTCAAAATCTTAAAGACAATAGAATAGATATGAAGATCCTCAAGAATAACACATTCTTTCTTGAATTGATGGAAAAATATAATATATTTGATATTATAAATTTATAAAAGACTCTCTATATTTAATGATATTTTTAAAAATAAAAACTACTTTTGATGGTGTTTTAAATATTTTTTTGAAAGAATTTATGAAAGCCTCAACAATGATCAAATATGAAGGTGATATGGCATACTATTGATATGGCATACTATTCATAGTTGAGAGAACCTATCAACTACCTTCAAAGAGAATAAAGATCAAAATATGTGGCAAATACAATTTGATGCATCTTTGACTTCCTCAACATGTAATCACTACTCTTCGTGGAATTTGTTCCTAGAAAAAGGGATAATATTATAAACATAAGATTTATTCTACTAATTACTTAAATAATATTGATAGATAGAAGTAGATAAAAATAGATTAATTTGATAATAACTTATAGAGAAGCTTCATAGATATGGTTTCATCATTATTTATGTCTATAGGTAATTAATAGTTTAGAAACTTAGTCAACAAATTAGTCATGTGTTGCACATGTTGGTAACTTATAGAATAAGCTAATTACATAGCGCACATATAGGAAACTTATTTGGTAAGTTTGATATGTATCTTGCAAATTGAACACATATTAGAGGTCCTATACAACATCACCATGTAGCTCTTAGATAGATAGTATATATAGAGATAAGAGTCAAGCCTTCTTTATTCTTGTCAATACCTTTCTTGTTCCTAGTCTTATTTCAAGAGTCTTTATTCTTCTTATCTTTAACAATAGCTATTCTACTTTAATATTATACTATCTTTGAATGATTCTTTAGTCTTTTCAAGTGACATAAGAGTATTTTGATACTTTGGTTGTTTGTATTTTATGTCCTTAATACTTTGTATCAATGAACATATATATATATATATATATATATATATATATTTAATAAAGACAAATATAATTTTTTTATTTTTTATTTATAAAAATATCTTATAAATTGAATAATTATCAATCTATTATTAATTTAATAATCTAATCTTTCAATCTTACCTACCTAATTTTTTTAAGAGTATCAAATTTTAATACATATATATATTTTTTATTTTCTAAATGAAAAGATTAATTTTTAATATTGTATTTAAATCAATTATTTATCTTATTGATTTAAACAAAGAATATTTTTAAAATAAAATTATTTTAGATTTAGTATTTAAATTAAATTATTTTAATAATTTATTTTTTTAAATAATTTATAAAATTCTATAATTGTGCTTTGAATGCTTAATCCTTTAAAAACTAATAATTATTAAATTTATATTTAAGATTATTTTTCTATTATATAAAATTTTATTTCTAAAATTTGAAATTTATTAAAAATTATAAATCTATATTGTAGGCTATATTAATTGTATGGGACCTTTAACTCCTTCTCAATAGTAGTATAGATTGATTTTATTTGTTATCTTTTTATTTCAAATGAAAATTATAATAAAAATTTGAATAGTCTTAAATTAATTAATCAAGCCATAGTTTAGCTATTGCTAAGTCTTTACAAATGCTAAGATATAGTTATTAGTATCTTATTTATATTCAATTAAAAACATCTTAATCTTGTACTTTATTTAATATAAATATTGGTTTCAATGGTTTTTATTTGTAACAATTGATACATCTTATTAACACCAAGAATTATTTATAAATAATATCAAAAATATAATTAAATATAATACCATATATTTTAATTAGAGATATAAAATCAAATGGCATAGTTTGATAAAATATAATATTATTATTAAAATATATATATAACAAAATTATACAATTTCTTGTTAAAAGTGCCAAAATAATATTATAAAAAATAGGCTATTTTTACCACATCTAAGTTTATAACAAGATTAGATTGATAATTCTACATAACTATAATTCTACATAACAATTCTATATAAATATAATCAATGTAATTATTATAATCAATTATTTTTAATAAATGTATTTTTTTTTAAATAAACAATAATACTTAACATATAAGATTATAACCTAAACATTGGAAGTAGTCTACATTATTGACAATTGAGCCAACTTAATATCACTTTTTGAAGAAGCATTTTATTCTTGAATACTGACATGTTCATCTTTGTGAATAATTGTTGCATCCAAACAAGTACTTCTCTAATTTTCCAACTTGTCTAATTTTGCATCCAACTCTTAGACCTCATGATACATTAAATTTACCAAGTTGTGTATACTCACTGAGGTATCAAAAAAAGGATTCCAATTCCACATCCAATGTTCAGGCAGAAGACTTGAATCTACAAACGTAAGTTTTGTATTTTTCCAACGAAATGGATCTTAGTAGAGATAAGTTCTCAGCTTCTTCCGGATGTCCTTGTGAAGAGGTTGTGGAATCTTTTTGTGCATTCTGGCGACCAAGGTTTGTTGCTACTGCCATTGGATTACTTGGTTCTTCCGGTAACCTTGTATCTTATAAATCTGCCTTCTGTTCGACCATGCCTTTAGTCTTACTGGTAACTAAGCCCTTTTCTACTGTATGCAAGAATTTAATAAAGCGATCTTTCGGCATCAAACGAGCCACTCAGTGCACAATGTATTTCTTGCTAGTTAAAGCGGCTGAAATTTCCCTCACGCTCTATCCTTTTTGAGCAAGTTTTATCAAACAACTAACTCCTTTCTTCTACACCAAATGCGAGTGTATCACAGGCATTGCTCTGCTGGTGTTCTTCCAAACAGCCTCCAACATGCCCAGACCGTGATCCTCGTATATCCGCTCTATGAACCTCAAATTGACAGGACTCATCCACTATAGGTAAAGCCCCCACTTTTCCGTTTTGCTACTCTTGCTTCGCGGTGAATTCACCGACCACCTTCGCCGTCACTGCCGTTCCCTCTGGCAGCATGTCCAATTCAAACCAATTACCTCTACACCGGAACATGCTCTCCTTGTACTGGTACTTCTGCATGTGCTTGAATAAGAAGTACTCACTCCTGGATGTCACCAACCACCCATCTGTCATTCAGCACCGAGTTTCTCAGCACCATGCGATGGCTAGACAACGGCCAATGATAATGCTTTGGCAGTAGTTGATAACTAGAAGTGCATAAATTAAAGTTTAACAGATCCAACTCTAATATTGGCTAGGTCAAGTACTTGTCTTTGTTTGATGCCCCCTTTTGACAAACTAAAAACCAGGAATGGAAACAGTACCTCATGTACTCAATCTCCATACTAAATGGTCCTCTTTACCTTGACGTGCTTGTAATCAAACATTGATCTTTTTTGTCCAAAATCCCGTCCCAGACTAGCAGAGCTCAACTTCCTTCAATTTGTTAAAATAGGCCTAGATTCTTCTCTTCTTTTCCTGGTTGTTAACAATGACACTGATTCAACATAAATCTACAAAGAACTCCGTGATACTAGCTCAGTAGCTGCATGCAACGTACTACACGTATTGCTTCTACTCACTTATTTCTCATTTTCCATAAAAGAAAATTTTCTATCAAATCACAATTTATCATTCAATTCAAGCCTAAAACACACTTGTGATAATCTTTCTGCTTCTACAATTGTTAAATGCAATCTATCCTGAAAATACTAGATGTAAATAGGAAAAAAACAAAAAGCACTATATTTGGTGATTTTCTGATATGAATTATTATATTTTCTATTTTAAAAATTGATTTATTGTCAAAGATGTAGCAAAAATCTTGGCTTTTTGTAGAATTTAAAAAATCATATTTAGAGATTGTTAACCTAAGATAATCTCTAATATGTTAATTGGCAAATCCAAATAGGTTTTAACCAATCTTGTTTAGACCAAATAAGAAGTACAAGACCAAATCCAATCAAGTTAGGACAAGACTAGATCTGGTTAGACAAAGATCAAATTTGGATTTAGGATTTAGGTCAAGAATCAATAAGATCTTAGGTTGTAGGAATAGACAACTACCTTAGAAGAAAGCTTGATAGTATAAGGGCCACCTAAGGCAAAGAAAACTCTCTCTTATTTTTTATTGAATATTAATATTAAGTACTATTCTACCAAGCCCAAGTATTCCTCTTAGATGTAAGATTTGTACTTAAGAATTTTTTAGCAAGTTGCCAACTTATTTTATCTAAATTAGATTTTGAATATAAAATTATTTTAAGGTTTGAAAAATTATTTATAAATCTTTTTTTAAAAGCTCTTTTATTATTATAAGTCCTCTTAATATTCTTTTTTTAGATTCTTCTTATAATTTCTTTTCATTTTTTGCTAAAAAATAAATCCTTCTTTCTTATATACAATTATTAAGGTTGTAAAGTCCTTCTAATTCCATATCCAAAATCAATATTGAGATAAATTCTAAGAAAAAAACTTTTAGAAATCTACTCCTTTTAAGTTATTTTTAACTTCGAACAAAAAGATCCATCCTCTAAGACTTCTAATTCTTGCTGAAAAATCTAAAATAAGATTTGCTAATATGATTTAGTCCTATTAATTGTCAATTATAAATATCTTTGATTACAAGATCTTACATGTTCTTTAGGTAGGAGTTTTTAAGATTAACAAATATCAAGTTTGTTAGAAAATAATCAAAATAAAAAATATTAAAATCAAAATAAAATCAAATATTAGTCAATCTTAACTAATTTTACAGTTGCTAGTTATTCTAATATGTGATATTTGTACTCCTTTATAAAAATTTCTAAATTTTAAACTTATAATAGATTAATAAAATTAAATCTCTATTCTAACTTGGTTCTAATTTTTATCTTCAATTCTTCTATTTATTATTAAAAAAAAAAGGCTATCTTATCTTATTATTTTATTATTTACTTTTATAATTTCTCTCTAAATTAATAATTGATCTTTAATTTTAATTAAAATTTATATATATATATATATATATATATATTTATTTATTTATTTATTTATTAATAATAGATTCTAATTATTTAAAAAAATAAGATATCTTACAAAAGATTGTCCTTATTTTATTATTCTAACAAACTCTCTTCTAATCTTATAATTTTTTTATATGTTTAGCTCATTTCCATTCATTTGCACATATCCTTTAAATCCACCATTTTCTTATTTTTTCATTAATTCTATATATTCTAATATCTAAATTTTTTTACTTACACTTTCTTAACCTTCTACTCTTTCTACCTTAAAACTCCCTAAGACCTAATTGCAAAAGATAATATCTATTCTATACTAATATTATTCATATCTAAAATTATATTATATTCTTTATTAGCTTAATTTGATTAAAAAAGATTAATAAAAGTAATTTATATCAATTTACCTTTAAAAAAGTATCTAAGTTTCCATTGCAACAATTTTGTTATTATATATTTTTAAAAATATTCTATAAGATTTCACTTGTTTTTTTTAATTATTTTTTATCTTTATACTTTTTTAAAATTTAATAAAATTTATATGAAGAAAATAAGACAATAAAAACTTTTAAAATTTTTATTTTCTTCATATAAATTTTGAAAGACTTATTGTCTTATTCAATAAAATAAAAGACATTGTATTCTATTGTATACCATCCAATTCTTATATTTTACATCTAACAATGTATTTTCTTTTGGCTGCACCTAAACTAACCAATACATAAAATGCTTCTAGACCTAGTACCAAAACACTATTATAAAGCATATGTTTATCAAATTTAGATTCTAAATATAAAATAAAATATATTAAATTATTATATTTCTAATTTAATAATACTATATAGGCAAACTTTTGAAATTAAAAAAGATGGTTATTGACCTTTCAATTTGTCAAATCAAAGAATTTTTTTTTTCTTTTTTTTCTTTTTTTTTTGCTTTCTTTCATTTATTCTATGTGTCTTAGATGGATTATGTTGTTATGCTTGCTCCTAAAATTTACTGATATTTAATTTTTTATATAATTTTACTCCTTTAAGTTGAATTTTTTAAATTTTATATTTAAATTAAAAATAGATTAAAAATGTAATTATAAAAAAACTTTGTAGCTATAGCTAATTAATTATTATAATTTAAATTCAACTATCTTATGATACTAATTTAATTTTTTTAAAAAATTAAAGTACTTATACTCTTTTTATATACCAACCACATACAAAATCTTAAACCAAACTTCTAAAATATACTATACTAATAAATATGTCATAATATAAAAAATCATATATAATCCGAAGCAACATTATTTTTAAAGTGAATTCTTTCATTTTTAAAATTAAATTATTATTATTATATATTAGCACTTCTTTCCACAAATCTAAAAGTATTTTGACTAGCAATTCAAAGTAGACATGTTTCTTAAATTGCCTCCAAAACTTGCAGCCATTCAATTTTTTTATAACTAGCTCATTTGTTGTTTTGTTAGTCTTATACTTTTTTTGTATTTTTTTTACCATTTTTCTATATCACCTTGTATTGATTATATTTTTTATTCCAAACTAGTTCAATTCTTCTTTTTGATTTTTCTTTTTTTTATGGCTTTTTTTGGCACCATATTATTTTTTATTTATTTTATTTTATTTTTTCATTTTCTTAGCACATTTTTTTGTTTCTTGGAAATTTATTAGATTATACATTTTGTTTCTTTGAGATTTTTTTAATACTTTGGATTTGTGTTTTTTATTATTTTTATTATATTATTATCTTTGTTTCTTGTATTGATAATCATTTGTTAATTGATTCCTTATTATTACTTCTTACTTATATATAATATAGTTAATTTTATCTTATTTTTTTAGATATATTAAAAATATATTATATTTTTAGATTTTTTACCTATAATACTTAATTGTATTCCACATTACACCTTATTGTTAATTAAATTGTAGATACACTCTTTGCTTGGTTTTAATTTTCTTTAATCCTAGTTTTTCTTAGTTGCATATATTTGATTAAAATATATAAAATCACAGAATTTTGGTAATACACATATCTTAAATTTTTACATACTATCTTTTCATTCTAATCTAATTATATCAACCACTTAATTTATTTTTCATATATACTTATATTGCTCATTTTTCATGAACTTCTTCTCTTTTTCTTTTTTTCTTTTTAAAATTTCTATTCTTTATTCTTGTTTTCTAGCTATTCTATTCAACTTCAATTTTTTTTTTAATTTTTTGATATTTAGATTGGCGTCCCAATTAATATTATATAATATTCAAATATTTTTTTTTATTCTATCATATTTAAAATGTTTTGATAAAAATATTATTTTTTATTTTAAAAAAAATATTATAGTTGATATCTTAATCTTGATTTTTTAGGATATTTTAATTGATACTTTGATTTTGATTTTTTATTGATGCTCTTTTAAAACACTATTACAAATCTTTTTTATATTACAACCTTCAATACTATTTTATTTAACAAATACTTTACACTATTCTTCTATTATTATATATTATTTTATACTATTCTTTTAATAACTAATAGTTTTTTTATTCAAATTTTATTATATTAATAATCTTTATAAATATTTTTATTTAGTTCTATAAATAAAAACATATATTTTTTAAGATTAGATTTTTTATTTTTTATTTTTTTATATAATAAATAAATCATAATATAAAAAATTATTTTTCTTGAATGATTTTTAGAATATAGATTATATATTTATTCATCTTTTTTTCTAAAAATATAAAAATATATTTTTATTTATATAATTTTATTTATTATATAATAAATCATAGCCATTTGATTCTTTTTATATCTTATATCTCCTATGTCAATTATATGCAAGAAAGTAGGCTTCCATCTCATTTAATTTGTATAATTTTTTATCAAATTTTGAAGATAGATAAGACATTTATTTTTTAGCTTAAAAAAATCAAACCTAAAATATTTTACAAAAAAACTAGTCTTTTTAATGAATTATTAAAATAAAATTATCTAAAAAAAACTTATATCTATCAATAATTTTGAAAGTTTAAATTTTCATACATACATAATTGCTAATAAACTCCTATTAATATTCTATAAAGATAAAATACATCCATCAATCTAAATTACAAAATGGCTTCAATTAAGAGTTACTTGTAATTGGTGGTGTAAAATGAAAGATACAATTAATAAGAAACAAAGAAGAACAAGAATAAAACAAGTGAAAAAATTGCAATTGAACAATTACACAGTCTAAAAACTAGTCACAGTCTATTCATTAGATTTTTATCTAATAAAATATAAAAATAAAAAATAAAAAATATATTTTTAAATAGATAATTTTTTATCTTTTTAATGACATAAGAATATTAAAATCCAAATTATTATGAATGTGTTATGATAATTTAAAGATAGAAGGTAAAAAATAAAAAAAATTAAATGAATAGGTTTTTTTTCAAAGATAATGTGCTTAAAAGATCAAGGATTTGGACTTCACCAAGGCTCACAAGTAGTGTATGTGGATGTCATGGAGAGGCCACAAGGCTTTAGTCTTATACTCTTACCTACATCTAAGGTGCTACAATCCATATAAGACATGTGTACTTCCTTTCCTACAGCTACTACACTAGCTGCTGGTCTTCCTATTTTCTACTAATAAAACCACTTGTTTTGTATTTTTGACTTTAATATGGTGTTCAAAAAATATCCAATTAGCCTAGAAATCATAGGGGCCTTCAAATCTTGCTCAAATTCTTCATAATGGCCTCCCAAGGTAGTAAAATCATTATTACCAAAGTCTTTAAAATATGCTTTAAAAATTCCTTAAAAAATTTAAATAAAAATTTAAAAATATTATTATATTTTTAAAATAATAATATCAATTTAGGACTAATTTTTTCTATCTTGATGATTTTTTATAGTAATAAAATTAATTTAAATCATCTAAAAATTCTATTTTTTATATAAATAATTAAAAAAATATGAGGTTCTTTATTATGCTTCTTATACCTATTAACTAATATTTATAAGTTTTTAATAAGTAATACATGTGGATAGAAGACCAATATAGATATTAGTCTCAATAACTAAATAATAATTCTCACAATTAAAAAAATATACTAAATCAACTAAGATAATTGCCTCAAAGACTTATTAAGACTCCATTTTTATGGATTTTTCTTTAATAAAACTCTTCTAACTTATAAACCCTTCTAAATTCTAATAAATAACTAAATAATAAAATAAACTCTTTAATCTTAGTATTTTTATATCTAAATAATTTAAAACCTTATTTTTAATAATTCCACCAATTAAGATGCATTGATGGGACTAATATATACATTGACAAATTTTAATGAACAAGTAAGTAGCTTTAAATGATAGGTTTTTTTGACAAATCTCTATTTGAGATGAAATTGTATAAAAAAACATCTATATTTTGAATAACAAGGAAAAAAAATTTAAGTGATTAGGTGGTAAATGGATTTGATGTAGAAATTTTTTTTTAATTACTAAATTAAAAGAAATAAATATTTATTTATATATATATATATAATTATAAAAAAATTATTTGAGATATTATATATAATATTATTTGGACATAGGAAGAACTAATATAAATAAGTATTATCAATAATACCATATATATATATATATATATATATATAGAGAGAGAGAGAGAGAGAGAGAGAGAGAGAGAGAATTTTTATTTTATTTCTTATTTTTGTTTGCTAAAAAAAAAAAAAAAAAAAAAAAAAAAATTCTTAAATCTTATAGATTATATTTTTTTTGAATATTCACAAATTTTTTAGATAAAAATGAAAATTTAATGTCAAATAATATTAACTCACTGTATTATTTTAAAAATTAGAATAAGATTATTGAATAAGATTATTAAAAAAAAAAAAAAAAAAAAAAAAAAAAAAAAATGAATACCTTTATAACAAAACAAGAGGATTTTCAAGTTATCTACTTAAATAGAGTCTTTAAAAAAAGTTACAAATAATTTATAAATATATTTTATTTTTTATTTTATTTAAGAGATAATTATCTTATATGAATTTTATATGCTATTGTGGGCCTTCTTATAATAGTTAATAGAAATTTTATTTTGAAAAGTCTTAATAATTATTTTAAAGAATATATGGTAATAAAATAACTAGACTAAACTACAAGATATAATATGTTCTTTTTACAATAGAAACAAGTATTTTACAAAGGATTGTATAACGTCACTTCTTTGTCTAAGTAGAATGTTCAAATATTCATAGAATCATGTTATTCTTTAGATTCAAGGAGCCTCTTAAAAATTTAAACTAAATGTAAGATCTACAATATTATTAATAATAAACCAAATTAATTTTTTAAAAATACCTTGGATTTGTAAAAGAATATTTGTCTTAAAGATCTTAATTGAGACTATTCTAATTTGAATAATTTAGATAGTAGTAAAGAAATCTACTTAAATATTCTAAGTATAATATCTAAAGATTAATTTTTATATTGATCTAACATGATAGATAATTAAAAAGAAATATATTAGTTCAAATTAAAGTATGCTTTATCTTAATTTTTATCTAAGCAATTTTGATCTATTTGAAGTAGCATAATTAAAGAATCTAGAAATGAAAAATTTATAATTTAAAATCAATTAACATCATTAAATATTTATATCTTTTGGAATTTCTATAATTTGGTCACCAAATGACTCTTTAGATTTCAATAATAAAAATATATTTTTTTAATTATCTATGAAATTTTTTTCTATTGACATATTAATAGAGTTTTTTTATCAAATACTTATTACAAGTAATTGTTGTGAATTTGTTCTTATTTACTATAGTTTGTATTTGGCCTTTTTCTATACATTGCACATATTAAATATTGTTTCCTTTGTTTTCTTTCTTTAAGAACCACATTTCTATTATTTAATATCTTTAATTTTTTTGATAGTTTTTAAAAAATACCTAAAACTTTTATATAAGAAATCGTAAATTAGAAAAATATTGATTTCTTTAAGTAACTATATTGGCTATTATAATAAATAAACTTTATTATTTAAAATCTAATATTATTAAAAAAATCTTGGATCTATTAAAATAATATCATAGATTACAAAATCATTCCTTTTCTAAGATTGAACTTATAAATTTTATAGTTTAATTAATTTTTCTTTTAATTCATCTATGATAATTTTTTTTTAAAAATCTAAGTAGAGTTGTATTTCTATTAAATAATCTAACAAGATGGTTTTTATTTTTATCTTTTGCATAATTAAATTTTGGAACATACTACTTGATTATGCACATTTTTACAATAGTTATATAAGATGTAAGTATTAGTGATTTTTATGTACATTCTCAATTAATATCTTTAATTAAAATATAACATCTAATTAAGTTGTAACTTTGAAAAAAAGTACTTTATATATCTATATATATAAATCTTAATTATTATTATAATTAAATAGAAAAAAAATATTTTTAAAAATTAAAAAATTATAATAAATTATTTATAATATTTTTATTTTTAATCTAAAATAAGTATATTTTATTTTATTTCTCTTTTTTAGTTAGAAAGTTAAAAATTATTATAGTTATAGGAAATTCTAGAAGGTAATTGCATACCAAGTTTTGGAATTGTTAGATCAAAATTAAAATCTTTTGAAAAACCTATAGACAACTTAACTATTGTTGTAATCTAAATATTAATTGTTTCTTTGTGTTCAACTTGATGTTGTTTTGAAGTCCATAATACCATTCTAACCTTCATAGAATTTATCATTGATGCACTCTAACTTCCTTATATCCTATTTATATACAACACCTTGTTACTATATACTCTTCAAAATTTACCTTAAATTCTAATCTATCTTATTTTATTGCACTCTTTAAATCTAATCATTAATTCTTATTATAATCAAAAGCATTATTAAACCAATAAATATTTATTTTTGGTATAGCTTACTAAATCTACTACTCAACTTGAAACCATACTAACTTCTTATACCCACTACTTTAAACTTTGTCTCAATTTCTATTATGCATTGATTCGAATTAGTAGTTTTCTATCACTTTAAACTATAATCCTCCCTTCCTATCCTTACTTCGTCAAATTTTATGTCATATTCATGTGTGAAATAAGTTGGTTATTCCAGACTCATGCATACAACAAGAGCACAAACGGAAGGCTCAACGCCATCTGCTGCGTGGGCAGTAAAAAGACGAATGATGGAATCGGAAGCACTCCGAGTCCAGAAATTAACGAATTTGCAAGAGCAGCCTCCTCTTCAGCTCAATTTCCGCGGTGCAAATCGTCACTTCCACTTCATGAAACAATATAACTTTCGCACAACAACGAAATCCAGGGTTTCGGGTTTAGAGTCCCGCCAATTGGATGGATGAGAACTGGGAATGGAACTTCGTTCAGGGGAACTTCGTCTTTCTCATATCTTCTTCTTCTAATTTTTGCAGTAGTCTTCCCTTGGTGCGACAGCTTCCCAGGATGCTCTCGGACTATTCACTTGTTTTGCTATTGCAATGTTATCCTGCAGCGCAAGCGCCAGTATATTGTAATCGGACAGTTGTTGTTTTCGTGGTGAGAGGATTTTTCGAGAAAAATTAGATAGTGGAATTAGAATTTGAAGAAATGGCGACGACGCTGGCTAGAGCCTGCTGTTCCACCAGCTTTGGCATTCTGGACCCCGCGTCGCTTGTCGATTCTCCGCGCTTGTTGAGCTCCCGCGTATCGTTTCTAGGAACGCCATTGAAGCTTAATGGACGTATGTGAGGCTTTTTCACGTTTTCCCCCTCCAATCCTCACGTCTATTTGTGAGGTGTGTGTGTATATATGAGATAAGGTGTTGCTAGATTATGTTTATGTGCCAATATGTTATTCTTGCATTCGACGGATTTGAAATGCTTCTTTTCTTAGATTTGAGACAGGTAAAGAGTGCATTGGTTTACTGCAAATGAGATTGAATTTGGTTGTCTGGTAATGGTCTGTAGTTTCAGCTTGTAATTGACTTGTAATCGTATTGTGTATGGCTGGCTTCGTATCAAGGTGCATCTGAACATGGGGGTTTCCTCCACACCGAGAGAGTCAGTCAGAGGCTCCAGGTATTAGCAGCAGTCAAGGAGGTGACTGGATCCGTAATCAAGGGCGAAGGTCTTCGATTTGGCGTGGTACGGTTTATTTTCGACTGTTCACCGAGTCAACAATTGTTTTAATTGAGTGCACACCCTGTAATTGCTAGCTCTGACTCTTAGGATTGTGTGTAGGTTGTTGGTCGCTTCAACGAAGTCATAACTAAGCCTCTGCTGGCGGGAGCTCTCGATGCGTTCCACAAACATCAAGTGGGGGAAGAGGACATAGACGTAAGTGTTCTTGCATCAACCTTCTGTTTGCTACTCCGACTGTCCAAATTTGGATCCTCGGTGATATTTTTTAAGTTGTTTAAACTCGATCAAAATCTTATGGATCTCTTTGAGAGCTAATAGGCATATGCCTTAACACGGTATTTTCGGTAGGAGATAATGTTTTGAAACATATTATTATCATAGATCTCCCAGGAACGGAAATATAGGGAATCGAGCGTTGTTTTTAAATCCAGTAAACACTCATCAACACGGAAGGTGTGAGACTAAAAGTAAAGAATATTAAGAGTTTCTTGAGTCCCAATTTATCCCTCCTCTGGTTCTTAGCAACCGAAGCCTTTGTCGAGCTCGGGGAATAATCATTATCAGGTTGCCAACTCTTTTAAAAATGATATGAATGCAGGTGATATGGGTGCCAGGAAGCTTTGAAATTCCGGTGGTTGCTCAGCAGCTGGCAATGTCAAAGAAGTACCATGCAATCCTGTGCATCGGAGCTGTGGTAAGCATCTTGCAACAGCCTCGTACTTAGCAAGTCGGTCATTAATGCGCTTGGGCATTCGACTAGGCTGATCTGCAAGCGCCTGAAGCATCACATGGTCGGGCTATTGTGCAGGTGAGGGGCGCCACCACTCATTATGACGCTGTTGCTAACTCGGCAGCATCAGGGATTATGTCTGCGAGTCTGAAATCAAGTAAGTATGTCGCAAAACGTCAAACCCTCACTCTACGATCACTATGTACTAAAAGATCTAGAGTACATGGTATGCGGTAAAGAGTATGAGAGCTACTTTTCTATTTAGGACTGCTATTTAGGAAACTGATTTGAGTAGTTGACACCGTTTGTGGTCTGTAATTCTGCACTAGTTTTCAAAATCTATGTTCACCGCAGAGTGTATGGATTTGTGACTGCAGACGTACCCTGCATTTTTGGTGTACTAACAACTGAGAACATGGAGCAGGTATTTCTATTTCTTTACTGCTATTTTTTCCCTCAGAATGTTCGCATGCGCCAAAGTATGGCATCTGTTTCGTACACATGTTGAAATTTGCTTACGTCTTGAGATAAGCCAACTGAAGCGTCTATATTTCTCTCTCTTGTTCAGGCCATTGATAGGGCAGGTGGAAAAGCTGGCAACAAGGGAGCTGAGGCTGCTATCACCGCGGTGAGTGTAAAAATATAGTTTAGTTTGTGAACGTTATGTCCTTAAAACATCGCACGTGTATTATTTAAGGAACTAATGGATTTCCCTTTGAATGTGCAGCTTGAAATGGCATCCCTTATTCAACATCATCTGGTTTGACTGAACCAGTGAATATGCATAGACAGATTTCTAGAGATGTGTCCTCACAAGTTTTTCGCCTGATGAAAACTTGACTTTTTTCCTACACTCGACAGGGACTGTCTGGTGATAATCCTATATGACGATTACATTGAATATTAGAATAATTTAAAGGATGTCAGCAAAAATGTAGATGAAGTTTCACCATCTTCTATTCAAGTGCATCACAGTAAGCACAACTACATGGTAAACATAAACATTGGGTCTCACAATACCACAATTCAACAATGGAATGACTGAAATGTTCCACCATATTTGTTTCAGTGTATTTGGATATACCACTGTTGATATTATTACATCCTTAGCATAGTATTTATAATATATGTTCTCCATAAGTTTTTTGATATATTAGCAAGGTTTATTGTGATTTATATTTATATTGTATTGGATATGCATAATATCTTACCAATTATGTTTAGGTTGGTTTTATATGTCTTGTACATTCATATTTCACCTTCTTATTTTTAATGCAAGAAAAAATTGTAATAACATATTTAGGTATGTATAAGAAGATATTATTTTTATATGCACAACATTGAATTTGGCAAGTTAAATTTTATAAATTTTTAAAAAGTTACAATGTACTAAAATAAAAGAATCTATTTTTGAAACATATCCATATCTAAATGAAAAAACAAGAATAAAGTGACAATATAATATCTTTTGGACTTATATAGTTGTAGAATTTAACTAATTGGTTCTTGTAGGTGGGAATTTTTGTTTTATAATTTGTATTTGTAATTTAATATATAAATTGCTTTATCTTTGAAAAATTGTTATCCTTGTAATTAGACCTCCCATAATATAAACACAAATCTTCTTAATCACTGTTATTCTTCTCTATTTGTAATATTGGCTTAAATTAAGTTGCATCAAGTTGCATATTTTATGTCCTAGAATGTATACCTTAAATAGTTATTGAAAGTGCCATAGAATTAAAACTTTAAAATAAATTGATATATTATTATTATTATTATTATATATAAACACATATAGTTTATTATTTTTTCTTGGATCAATGAAATAAGATTTTATTTTTTTATTTTTTTGTTTTTTTAACAAGGTAAAAATATTAAAGAAAATAAAATAAAAATCATATAATACTAGTATAATGTCAATTAAAAAGAAGGTAATCCATAAATTTTAAAGTATAATTTTTTTAAATTAAAAAATAAGACAATCTATAAACTTTTCAAAACAAAACTTTGATATTATAAAAGATAACCTTGTTAAACTGTCTTGCAAATAATTTGATTACACATAAATTCTATTATACAAAAAAGCAAAAAAAATACAAGCAAAAATAATAAAAATCCATACACAACCTTGTAGCAATTTATTAAAAATTTATAAATTTTATTTAATAAAGTAATTAAATAATACTTTTTAGATTAGAATATATATGTATATTTTATAATAATTAAATTATAAAGTTTTACTTTAATAAAGGCATCAATAGATTATGCTATAAAAGTCACCATTTATTATAATTGGCCTATTTATTAAGAATATAGGCCAATTATAAGACAAGTTATATTTAAATTTATTAAAAATATTGGTTCTTTTTTCTTTATAAATTTTTAATTACAATTGACAAATTTGGCTAATTATAAAATACTTACAAAAGAGACAAGAAGTCCAATAAAGTTCTATGATTTTTATTAGAATAATCAATATGTGCCGTATGCTACTCTAATAATAGTAACTGTTCTACTTTTGATTCTTGTGTTGTATTCATGGATTTTGCCTCATTTATACTTGTGTTACAATGTTAAGCAATCTAGCTTGCAAAGATTGTAAAAGACAAAATTGTTAAAAATAAATAAATAAATAATAAAAAGTTATAAGTTAAGAGCATAGAGGTGTAAGATTGTAGATGGAGGGTGTAAATCTAGGCTTCAAGAGCTTCACTAAATGTGGCCCAGACACTAATTGGCATTTCTACAATTTGTCAAACTTAACTCAGTAGGCAATGTTGCCAATCCTACTCAGCCACCAAATGGGCGGACTCAGTAATCTTTCGTTGCCTTAGAACTGGACTGAGGAACATGTATCACAACTTTTATACGAAAAAAATAAACTAAATAAAAAACTGTTGAGATTGCCAATGACTCTTCTAGGTTATCACTGATGTCCAGCTTCAAACAACAGACAATTACGTCAAAAATAGAAACCTATAACCAGTGGCTATGTATTTCTATCGTAAGGAATAACGTAACCGGCAGAATCATAATAATAGCTCTTAGCAGAGATTCAGAGCAGTCATACATAATCGGCAGAAGCATGACAGAAGCTTGACATGATCTGTAACGTTGTGGACGCGGAAAATTCTCAAGCATCAAATTCAAACGTGTACCCTTGATCAATGCTACAATCCTCTACTGTAAAATCTTGAGTTCCTTGCTAGCAGCCACATTTGCTAACCCCACAGAACTTCAAGCCCAGCGTATCCAACTCCCTCGAAGCATGTCAATTAGATATACGGAAAACACATTACATAAATTATTGCAATGTGATAAAAAAGAATATTCAGTCCCTTGCTACCAGATCAGCTTGAAGAGCAACAAAGACGGTCGGCACCAAAACATTCGTTAGCCCCACTGGTGTAAAAATTGAGACGGTTCTTGACGTGACGGAAACAACAACTTCAAGGATTAGAATATGAGAGTTCTTGAAGCAAATATAAGACAAACACCGTTATTTTGGCCCCGAAACTAAACTTTGCAATGCACCTGCTCTTCCTCGCAATGTCTGCTGTGGCAGTGTAATCAGAAGAGCTACACATTACTAGCTTCTCGCATAAAATGTCTTGATCCGATAGCCAGTAGACAGGACTTGGTATAGATCAGTGAATTCTGGAAACCAGGAAAACACGTACAAATGCAGAGAAACCTAAAAAAGAGTAGAATCAAACTCACGAAGTAGAACCTGCAACGTTGTGGACGCGGAAAATTCTCAAGCATCAAATTCAAACGTGTACCCTTGATCAACGCTACAATCCCCTATTGTAAAATCTTGAGTTCCTTGCTAGATCTAAAGCAGAAAAGAGATTTGAAACATCGACTACGTGCTCTAAATCCATAACCCTTGCCTGCTGGTCAAGACTTTCGTCATGCCCAGCTTCTGCCTGTTTCTACAAGGAAGTCTAACTATATCGGCAGCATAATCCTTTCATATTGCTGAAAGGTGAACATCAGCACACCCGAATAAGAACACCAGCAACTTAGAAAGAGCAGATCTAGAGCCAACATCGAGGAAAGCTTGCCCACATCGTCTAATTTTCAAAAAATAGACATAAAAATAAATCACAAATCTGGAGTCGGACATGCAAATTTGAAGCCATAAGATCGTCAACCTATATGTTATGGCTTTGATGTTAGAAGTTCACAATAAGTTTCAGTATCACGTCAACAGAAGTATCACCAAGAGGGCAACGTAAAAGAATGCACCTTGACAGGCTGCTGCCACAGAATCGGCCTACCTCACAAGCTGCCTGGTGAAGTAGAAAAGTACTGGATCCTCGCAACTAATTCCAAGACAATTGCTTGTAGCTCCTAAAATGGCGCTTAGAAAACTTCTAGAGCACTCTACCTAGCCCGTTAGAAACACTGGCACATGCCACATCTCTTGTGCATGGCATACAAGGTGCTCATGATTGTAGACCTTGACTTTCACTCAGAGGCATACTTTCATGTGCACAAACGAGACAGATTCAAGAAAGAATGACGTGCAACATAATCAAGACATAATCAATATAATGCCATCAGAGGATACCGCAAAACGCACGTAATCAAAAAACCAACACCTCAGCAGCCATAAACAACCGTAGAAAGAAGTCATTCAACACGCAAATAGACGTCGAAGAAACTAAAAGGTTACATGTTTATTTCAAAAAATATCTGTAATGCTGTTAGTTTCCAAACAGTTACTACAAACAGATCCCTTCCCTCAAAAACATCCAATTCAGTCCACAAAAAGGGCACTGATAAGTGGCCAACTGAGTGTTACAAATGCGGGTCGCTCATGGATCCATCGATCGAGTCAGAAAACCTCAGAGAACATGAAAAAATCAGCATAACTCTTCAAACAATAGAACCCAATAAAACCCTAAAAGGAAAAAACGTCATGGAGGACCTGATGCCAAACCCTAAAATTTCCCAATTCACTTCTGGTACCCTTCCCCAGGTTCATCTGTCATGATGTACGCCTTTCCCATCACATACTGCCCCTGGTTTCCTGGAGTCGGAGGCAACCCCTGAAGCTCTGCTGCCAACGCCACTGGGTCCATCTCCTGCACCGTCGTCTTGACACTCCTCTTCCTATCCCGCGTGTGGTACTTGATATCGAACACCTGAGCTGGCTCCGCATGAGGAATCGCCGGCCGCACGGTCACGGTGGCGGGCGCGATTTTCCTGTAATCGGACGCGTCGGGAACCGATTCTAAAAACTCCGAGGTCGCAGTTGGGCCCGTGATCGCCCATGGCTTGGCCACCTTCTCCAACAACGACTTCGCAGTCCCGACCACATCCTTGGGAGCCAGCTTGGTCACCTTCCCGGCCACATCCTTCACCTTGCTTGCCATACTTGCACTGGCGATTGCAGCCGACGCAGACAACCAACACACGCGATTGAATCGAATGCAGTGGAGAGTGGCGACATCAAAGCCTTTGCAGGTCGACGAGCCTTTGGAGTGGTGGTCTCGCCGTGGCCGTGTGAACGCGCTGATGATGAATCACGTAAGATTCAAGATGAACGAGAATCATCAATGAATGAAACTCGTCGTGTAATCAAACTCATTTAATTCGTGTGCAAGAGCAACATGACAGTAGGGTAGATCAGAGGTATTAATTTACATCCCTTCCGAATTAGTTTGGATTTTGAAGATGGGCTAATCCACAATTCAAAGAAAGTAACGGCTTTGATTAAACATAATTTTTTTTTAGTAATTATTAAATTTTTATTATATTGTAGCATGTATATATATATATATATATATATATAAATAAAATAAAATTATGTCTATCTGGTGAAGTTAAAACTACTAAAAAAGATGCTAAAATTACTTTAAAAATTATCCCAAAATCACTAACAACCAGAAATTGGAGCCATTGATATCTAAAACTATTTCATATATAAAAATAATTGTGTTATTGCTATTAAGGACATATACTTTGAAAGTTCATAGAACCTTTTAGAACATTTTAAAGATTCTTAAGTTAGTGAAAGTCAATTGAGAAGCTTCCTAGTTGATAAAAGTAGCTCAAGAAGCTTTGTAGTTAGTAGAAGGAACTCGAGAAGCTTCCTAGTTAATAGAAGCTACTCAAGAAGCTTCTTGGTTTGATAGAAGCTGCTCAAGAAGCATCCTAGATAGGCATATATATATGGAAGTCAAGGCTGAAGAGTTCTTCAATCTTGACAATGCATCTCTTGGAGTTCTAATTCATCTTTCTTAATATTGTTTGTATATTCATCAAATTAATTCAAGTGTTTATTAGTTTCTTATTAAGACATTTTTCTAATTTAAGTCTCTTGCTCTATATTCTTATGTCTTTGACAGTTTGTTAAGATTGACCTCATGTTAAATATTAGAGTTAGATCCTTCTTGTTAGAAAGTGGATTATCTTTTTTTTTAAAGGTATACCAATGCTTTAGAGGTTGCGGATTATCTTCCTCTAAATTGATGTTTTTTTTCATCACAATATTAGAGCTTTATCCTTCTTGTAACAAAATGAATCACCCCTCTCTTTAAAAGTCTTAAAGCATTTTAAAGGTTGTGGATTATCCTCATCTAAATTGATATTATCTTCTTATAGGTTCATTTCTTCTTTCTCTTAAAATGCTTGGAGATCAAAATATTAGTATGACTAAATCTTTTGAGTCTAAGTTACACGCCATTATAAGTGCTTTAATTATTTTATTTGCTAGGACTATGGAGATTAAAGGGATTGTTGCAAAACTTGATAATGATGTAACATCTAGAGTACCACAACCTAAAATATATCCACTTCCAACTTTTATGCTTAAGGATATAATATTGCTTATATTATGCCAAAAAAATCCACCTATTAAAAAACGTAAGGAATCTCAAATTAGTCTTTTGGAGAAATATGATGGTACGCGTTCAAATTTCCAAAGATTTGTCAATCAAATTCGATTGATAATGTTTCTATAACTTGATACTTATCTGACAAAAGAATCACAAGTTGGATTAGTTGGCACCTTGTTTACAAGACACAGATTATTATGATTTGTTTTTTTGTTTAAAAAGAAAAAAATCAATTTTGAGTAATTTTGAAGCTTTCATAGAAGCATTTGGAGGATATAACAAGGCTCATTAGGCAATGGTTAAGGTCCGAGCATTGTGACAAGGGGTGCGCTTTACATTAGTCTATCCATCTGATTTTAGGCAATTAGTATACGACATCAATTCGATTGAAGAAACCTTGATGAGTCAAATCTATTAGAGATTAAAAGATATGTAAAGAATTTGTTATTATCACTTCCAGATCTACAATCACTAAATGAAGCCATTAGCCAAGTTGTAAAATGTGATAATCAATTATTCCAATATTATTAAGATCAACGTTTATGGACTTCAGTAAAATAACATGCAATCCAATAAATTCCTACTACATTAGCAAGCATTTTGAATTCATATTTAGAAGCAGAAGATATGCAGTTTGATGCAATATATTTTTAAACTTCTTGGTCAATAAAATAAATAAAATAAAAAATAAAATAAAAAATGAAAAAAAATCTATGCTTGTATTATGGCAAAGAAAGCCACAAAGTTGGCAATTGTTCAAAGAAATAAAATTGATGCATTACAAAAACTAACAATACAATTGTTAAAAAATATGAAGATATTTAGCCATAGTAGGGACCGTACTACTAGACAATTCAACATTACAAAATTATTCAAGTTTTTTCTTTCTACTCAACTTGCTCGTTGTTTTATAATTTTTTTGTATTTTGGCCCTCAGATGATTTAGACAATTGCCTTGTTAGATTCAAAGGCATCCATTTGTTTCTTAAATGAGGCATTTATTAAGCTTCATAAAATTTTTTTAGTACAAAAATCCAAACCTATTCATATAGAGATAATAGATAAATGATCCTTATCCTCTGATAGTGTCACATATGAAACAACCCCTATAGAAATATTGTTTGAAGATCATAGCAATCAAATTGTATTCAATATTATCAAGACTCTTTCAAATCCTATTATTCTTAGACTTTCTTGATTGAAAAAGTATAATCCATCTATAGATTGAAAGTTGCAAAGAATAACATTTTTTATAGGAATACTTGTAAGAAAACTTTGTAAAAAATCATAAGTTGGTAAGCCTTTATTTATTGGAATAAAGAATTTTATAAGATCAGCCAAAGAAGGTATACCATTTGTTATTTATGTGACTCCAACTAAAAAAGTTATTACTTCATCAACAAATCTTCTAGAGTAGTATAGCAAATTTCAACATGTTTTTCAAAAAAAAATATTGATATACTATTAGAGCACCAACCATACGATTGTGCCATACATCTTAAAAAAAAAACACAACCACCTCTTGGCCTAATTTATAATCTTTCTCAAAATAAGCTTTAAGTATTGAAGGATTATATTGATGAAAACCTTACAAAGAACTTCATCAAGCATTCAAAGTCTCTAGTAGATGCATCTATATTCTTTATGAAGAAAAAAGATAGTTCTTTGTGTATGTGCATTGATTATTAAGGATTGAATAAGATAACAGTGAAGAATTGTTATCCACTATTATTAATCTCAAGACTTCTGAAATAACTTGGCCAAGCAAAGATCTATATTAGTATAAATCTTTGTAGAATATATAACTTGGTATAAATCAAGGAAGGAGACAAATAAAAGACCATATTTTGGATAAGGTATGGATATTTTGAATATAATGTCATGTCTTTTGAATTAATAAATACATCCGCTATCTTTCAATATTTAATGAATGATATCTTTCAAAAGTATCTAGATAAGTTCATGGTGATTTATTTTAATAACATCTTGATCTCCTCAAAAAATCTAGAGGAATATGAGAGACATGTAAAGTTGGTATTATAAAAGTTGCAAAATATAGGTTTGTATGTTAAGCTAGAAAAATACATATTTCATCAACCGAAGATGGAATTTTTGGAATACATTGTATTTATTTAGGATTAGATGATGGATTCTAAGAAGGTGGAGGTGGTTATGTAATGGACCATTTTGAAGACTATAAGAGATATATAATATTTTCTTGAATTTTCGAATTTTTATCGAATTTTCATTAAAAATGACTCTCAAGTTGTTGCCTCTCTTATTCAATTGATAAGCAACGACAAAGAAATGGAGGCCTTAAGTAAAAAAGATATTTCAAAATCTGAAGACAACATTTATCATAGCATCAATCTTAGTGCATCCAGACTTTATAAAAGTATTCTATATAAAAATTGATATTTTAGATTTTGTACAAGCGGTCGTACTTTCACAAATGAATATAGATAATAAACTCTATCTTGTTGTATTTTATTCTCAAAAAATTTTGCTATTGAAATTAATTATAAAATTCATAATAAGAAGCTTCTTGCTATTGTGGATTTTTTTCAAGAATGGTATCATTTTTTTGAAAGAATAATGCATCTTGTGACTATATATACAGATGACAAGAATTTAGAATATTTTATATCAACTCATATTCTTAATCACCACCAAGATTGATGGAATATATCATTATCTTAATTTAATATTGTTATTATATATTGGCTTAAGAAATAATAAGGATTGTTTGAAGTTTTATCAAAGAGATCATATCTTATATCAAAGATAAGAAAGGCAACATTTAATCAATAATACACAACTTTATTGAAGCCAAAGCAATTTTGCCTTTATGCTACTATTACATCGACAATTATTGATTCTAATTTTTTTAATGAGATATATATATCGCAAGTACTAATGATGCTTTGGCCTTTGATATCAAGCGTCACTTCAATAAAAATATTAATAAGTTTAAACTCAAAAAAGACCTTCTATATTTTAAAAAATATTTATATATCCTAAAAGAATCAATACAATTGCATGTTCTTCAATCTTACCATGATTTTCCAACTATAGGTTGCTTTAGATTTAATAAGATCTTAAAACTTATTTTCCAAGATTTTTGGTGGCTTCAAATGTAGAAAGTTGTGAAGAACTTTGTGCTCTCTTGTGACATCTATTCAAGGTCCAAGAATCCTCAACATTGCCCTTATAGACTCTTATAGCCCTTGTTTATTCTAAGATTGTCATGATCTTCTATCTTGATGGATTTTATCACAGATCTATTACCATCTAGTTCATTAAATAGCAGCTTTGTGGTGGTTGATCAATTCACAAAGATGGCTCATTTTATTCCTTACAAGAAGATTTTTTTTGGTAAAAAAATGGCAAGGCTCTTTCTTGACAATATATATCAATATCATAGCCTACCAAATGATATTATATTTGATCAAGGATCCTAGTTCATATCTAAGTTTTGAAGATGTCATTTTAAAATATTGAAGGTAGACATTAGACTTTCTTCGGCTTTCTGTCCTTAAACTAACGGCCAAATAGAATGAGTTAATCAAATTTTGGAGCAATATTTGCAATATAGCATTAGTTATGAATAAGACAATTGGATCTTATATGTACAACTAGCAGAGTTTACATATAATAATACTATTCATACTTCAATTCAATAAACACCATTTTACTCTAACTATAGATATCATCCAAAGTTTGATCTATGAAATACGCTAAAGAATAATAATCCAATGGTTGAAGGATTTGCAAAGCATCTATTGCAATACCAAACAACCTTAAAACTTTAATTGTAAGCAATTTAATATGCTTACAAGGCATTTATAGATGAATTCAAGAATCAACCATCTACTTTTTATATTGAAGATAAAATATAATTTCTTTGATAGAAAATCAAGACCAAGCAGCCATGTGATAAGTTGGATTATCAAAGATTAAGACCATTTTTTGTCCAAAAGCAAATTAATCCAATGGCATATCACTTGGAACTACTATCTTTTGTGAAGATACATCTAATTTTCCATGTTTTTTTTTTGGAGCCTTATAGAAAGTTGTATATTATAGAAAGAATACAATAATTGCCACCTAGTATCAAAATTAAAAATCATGAAGAATACAAGGTTGAAAAGATGTTGGATTTATGGCGAAAGTGAAACAAATTGGAATATCTTATTCATTGGCACAACTATGATATCAATGAGCACATATGGAAATTGGCCAAAAATCTTGCCAATGCATCTTAAAAGGTATATAAATTTCATTGATTCTATTCCTACAAACTCAAATGTGTTTGATGATAACTTCTTGGTAAAGATTAGATCCAATGAATATTCATAAGATGATGAGAGTTAAAACTAAAATCTTCATCAATATGCAATCATTTGTTCCAAGATAGAATAGAGTAGTAGAAGTAAATCAATCACCATATCCAGTCTTCAAGTGTTGAGAAATTTAATAGAACAAGATTCAGAAGATTCACTTGCTATGCAAGCTTCAAACAAATCAGTGCAATTTGTATAGCCTTTAATTGAGCAAAGTAAGGACAATATATTTTAGTACCAAATATGATCATAGTTGGAGCCATTGAAACAACATCCAATCATATAAGTCTCGATTCTAATCCTTGAGCTTTAGAGATATTGCTTAAGCTTAAAAAAGTAAATCCTTCTAAGTTTGAAATTTTGTTTAGAGGATGTTTTGAAGGCCGCAATAAAGATCAGATCTTTAGATGGGATGTTTCAATAATAAAGATACTATCTCAAGGCCATAGATGATTTTTTCAAGAATCAGTAGAATCTATTGCCAAAAATTAGAAAAAAAAAAATACATAGCTTCATTAATATAGCGTATTGTTAATTTTTTATATATATAAAAAGATTTCAAAGGTATAAAACTTGTTATTAGAAAAAGGGTTGATATTAAGGACATACATTCAAAAGTTTACAAAATCTTTTAGAATATTTTAGAAGTTCCTAAATTAATGAAAGTCATTTGCAAAGCATTATAGTTGGTGAAAGTAGCTCAAGAAGCTTCATAGTTAGCAAAAAGAGCTTGAGAAGCTTTCAAGTTGGTAGAAGAAGCTCAAAAAGCTTTCCAATTGATAGAAGTTGCTTGAAAAGCTTCTTAGTTTAATAGAGGCCACTCAAGAAGTATCCAAGATATGGACATATATAGAAGTCAAGGCTAAAGAATTCTTCAGCCTTGACAATGCATCATTTGGAATTTTAACTCACTTTTCTTGATGTTATTTGTATACTCATCAAGTTAATTCAAGTTCTTGTTGGTTTCTTTTTGAAATCTTTTTTTGGTTTAAATCTCTTACAGTATATTCTCATGTCTTGGACAATTATACCTCATCAAAATTTATTAATACCACTCTTTAGAACACCTACATAGTAGCCTTGATGGAAGGGGGAGGCATGGTGCCATGAAAGCTTGCAAATGCCACATTAAGAGATTGCCTCCTTTTCCTATTTTTTCATTGCTTCTTTTATGTGATGTCAATTTTTTTTGGACATTTTTTTTTTATTATTCTTTCATGGCATCTTTATAATATGATAAGATGTCCATGTTTTTACAGCATTTGGGAGCTTAGATTTGAAGTGAGATGTTGTTTGTTGTGTAAGTTTCAAAACCAATGGTGAACATGGTGTAAATGCAAACTTATCTTAATTTTGGTGTTGCTTTAGAATTTGTCAATCAATATATCTAAATAAGCTTTATGAGTAAGAATTGTTTATGAGCAAATATTGAAGGATTTTATGTAGAGGGCTTTGAATTTTATAAATTGATTTACAAGAATAATCTCATTGTTTAAAAAATGATATACTTGTGAAGAATATTATAAATTGGTGAGAGGTGTAAACTCAACTTAAATAGGCACAAAGCAAATAAATAGTACTCAGCCTTAAAATTCAAGTTTGAAAATAAAAATATAAAAGCTTGATCTCTTGAATACCTCAAATTCCAACAATCTAAATAAGTGTAGGCCCCAATTCCTACACAAGTTGAATAGAATTGATGATGACCTTGGATTATTAGAAATATCAAAATATATGAACAATAATAAATGATTTGACAAGCTGCCATACTATCAATGTAGGTCTCGATTGCAAAGACAACTTTATTTATACGGACCATAAATTGCAACTTCAACAAAATTGCAAGGATTTTGAAAACCAAAATTAATTTACTTGAGATTTTAAAATTGAGTACCATACTTATTATAATTATAATGCTTAATGTTTATCTATAGATATCTCTAAATATAAGAATTCTTGAAGAATATCAAATTCATAATAATCTCAAATAATAATTTATTATTGACAAAGATTATAAAATTGCAATAATATTGTTAATGTGGACTAAGTTTTAAGGAAGAGCATAACTCCAACCAAGTTTTATGCACATATTTTTATAAATGCAGGTTGGATCTAGATTTATAATATTCATAGCATTATTATAAAAAGAATTGAAAAACCATATATAAATTATGGGCCTTTTTCACGAGTGTAAAGACAATTGTAGAGCCTACAATTAAGCAAATTGATTATCATGTTTTGTATATTATCCAAATGCTAAAAGAGACATAATATTTTTGATATTTCTTTTTAATGATCATGTCTAATGTTTGTCCATTCTACAATTGAGAAGTAGAATCTAATTTGAAGGGCGTTCAGATGGTAGAGGATCTATTTGAAGATTGCATTTTGTTATTTTGGGTGGATCCACCAATGGACGTTCTTGAGATCTTAAAAGCTGAAGAAGAAGCTATGAAGTCTATGGAAGAAGAAGAGAAGAGAAAGGATCCAATGCCCCACCTATCTCCTCTCTTTGTGATGTATGTTGTTGCTATGGAGAAGATTTCTGCAATAAAAGACCACCGTGACATTATACCCACATATTCTCATCAAGGATCTTTTGGTATAGAATCACCAAATTAGAATGTGGTACCTTTTACATGTCATAGATTTCTTTAATTGAATATGTATATTATATAAGATATAATAAATTATATAAAATATATTTCATATAAAATATATTATTTTTTATTATGATATAATATAATTTTTGGATAACTTAAATAAGATATTTTTTTAATTAAAAAAAATATTATTATTATTTTTTATATATATTTTTTATATATATCTTTAGAATATTAACTAATTATATTTTAATAAAAAAATTTATGACATAATTAACATAAAAATAACTATATATATATATATTTAAAATATCTAAAAAAATATTATATATATATATATATATATATATATAAATAATTTTTTTTATAATAATATAATTTTTTGTTATAAAGTAAATTTTTTTACAACTTAATTTAAATGAAAAATTATAAAAATTTTAATATGTATATATATATATATATATTGTTATCTTTTAAAGTTAAAAAAATATAAATATTTTATTCAAGTTAATATATTTTAAATATAAAAAATTGAAGGATTTAGATATATTTTACTTTAATAATAAATAAGATTTTTTTTGGATCATTTTCTTTATTTATTCTGTAAAATAAAATAAAATATGTCTTTTGACAAAGAAGCATGTACTAAAGTTAATATTTTATATAATTTTTTTGATACATATTCGAAAGAGATTTAAAGAGAAATTGTAAGTTTTATTCTGTTATTTTTGTTCTTATTTTTGTCAATATACATGATCATTATTATTTTTTTTAAATGAGAAAAAAGACATCACCATCAAACTTAACAAAAATTATTGCTTTTTACTATACAATAATTAAACATGTACCATGAATACATGCTATAACTAAGAATTTCTTGAATTCAAATGAATAAAAAGTTGTCTAATATTTTAATCAAATATTATTGATAAAATATGTTTAATAATTATATTAAAATTTTAAAATATTATTTTATGTTATTGCCACAGCTAAGATTGTAAATTAAATGCTATGTTTGTGAGTTTTGAAATCTCTATATTTAGTAGAATATATAATAAAGTCTTGTATTCTACTTTGTAAAATCAACATCTTTTTTTTAATTAATGTAGTAGCACTAATGAACCCACATTTGTTTAAGAGAAAAGATGCTCCACAATGTAATAAATGTGATATATGACATTGCACTTTCACACTAATACTATCTTCTATGCAATACATGAGACTTTTTTTAAGGCTAATATGTTTAGGAAGAGAATTATAAAGATTATCTTCTTCTCTTTTAAAATTTTTTTTAAACAAAGAATGTATAAGTTATAATTGCAACTAATTATTTGTATTCTCCGAAGTCATTTTCTAAACAATTCTTATGGTTTGGTGGCCTTTATTAAATAGTACAAGTTAATAATTATTTATTCAAATATATGTTAATCCTAGAAACCACAAACCCTATCTATAACAAACAACTAAAAAAATAATTTCAAGTTTAAAAAATGTCTAATAGTAGATTCTAATTTTATATACAATTAAAAATTATTAATTCCCCAAATGTATTAAGATGAAAGATATATTAATTCCCCAAATTATACAAGTCATAGCCATACTATCCATTAAACACTTAAACACTGAGAGAATCCGTTGTGCATTAAAAGCTTTCTGAAATACCTTAAAATGAAATCCTTAAAACACTATACTTTCACAGAAAATTTTCTTGCATTGTGTTACAAACCTGGTGACTAACAACAGCGTGCAAGATCCCATGTATAGTGCTGCCTCCATCGCTTCTGAAGGCGACTTTGGCAAGCTGCACAGTCTACACGACAATAAGAGGGAAAAGCAATGCACTTCCAGAGGTTAGCAACCAGAGGCATCCTTGTATGTTGCCAATGCAGAGAAGCTGTTGTGGTAGCAAGTTTTTTACACGGCTTCAGATTTTGATGGGGCACAAATATACATATGACAGTACAAAACCATATTGACTATGTTATTAAACAGCGTACACAACATATCTGGTAGGTTGCTAATCAGTACGTCAGTTTTTATTCTAGAAATGAAGCTGTCTAGACGTAGGGTAAAAGGAGAAGACGAAGATATTGAAGGGTCCAAATCTCTTCCAACACACTTCTCCGGTCAATTCATATACATACTCTTCTTTAATTTCTTCCTCTTCACACCCAACTTCCATTATCATAAAATTCATAATCAGTACACGCACAACAGAACGATATGAAGGATGTGGTGGTTCTGAGACGAGAAAATGCCCTGTGAACAAACAGGGTCAGGATGAGATTCCTGGATCTCATCCTCGGAGTCACACACCGAGGGCTTTAGCGAGGACACTCTGAGACGAATTCACTCAACGGCATTCATCCTGTCGTGTCTTCTCCTCTAGCTTTGCCTCTTGGATTCTCAAGCGATGGAGCACATGATCCCCTGAAACCCTCAAGTGAGTTAGCAAATGTGGTTGTGATTAGAGGGTCATTGCAAATTCGCTCTGATTTTGTTCCTGTTTGTCAAAGTAGCAGACAGATCTTGTTAATGTGTACCGAGGGAATATGATGTATTTCGGAACTGAAGTGAAGTTATCTTCGCAATGACCATCCTGAGCAGAAGTCTGAAGCCACTGGTGGTGCAGAAGGAGAATTCCTTGAGTAGTTACAACTCCAAATAATTCGGCCACGGCTTCGTCCTAGTTTTACAAAAATCATTCTAGCAGTATGAAAAGGGGATTGTAGGTTTTGGAAGTGTTGAGTCAGTATTTTTCTCTATGCACCCTACGCCTTACGATTCGCAGTGGGAAGAAGTTTTTCTTGACAGAAGCTTCAATCCACACTTTGTGTTCCTGTTCCCTTTGCACATATCACAGAAACGCTGGCCGCGATGTTGGCAGTGGCGCCTTTGTCTTGTCCGCCCCTAAGTACATCATCACATAAACGTTGCGTTTCTGTTGATAGTCGACCGAAGGCTCAAACGCGTGAACCTAAAGGTTTAGGGTTTAAGTCTCAACCTCAAATTAGTTGCTTAATTGCCGAAATTCCGTTTGCTAGGGTTAGTGCTTATCAAACTCAGCATGGATGTTTTTTCAATATTAGACCATGGAGTCCATCTTCCAATGTCCGAAGGAGCGTGCGTACGTCTGTTATGTGTGAAACTCAGAAGAACGAAGACGAGAACGTTACTAGAGCCAGAGGTGATCAACTACGTAGCTGGATTCTCAACAATGCAAGAAAGCGACAGGAGCCATTGGGAGAGAGAATTATGAGGATGGTGGCCGGAGCAAGCTCAGCACCAATTGCACAATATATTCCTTCTCCCGTGACTCCCTTGCATACCCTAGACCCACGCATCAAACAGGTTAGCTGTTTCTCTAACCATCTTCGCCACACGTGAAGAGGAATTCCCTTTTTACAGGTAGATACAAGATAGACGCATTGCATCTCTTAAGGCAGTCCACTCTCCAAATGTCTTCTGTCAAGTCGCTTAACATAGGTGTGGTATCTGATGAATTTCTGAGTCTATCAAGGTTTTCCAATGGGCACAGTGCGGGTGGGAATCAGGCTTGGCTTTTGGCTCTCGTCGTGCTTCCTGCTCGATCACACATGGCGATTCGGATTTCCATGGTTGCATTCCTGGCCGTAACAACTATGTGCACGCTGCCTCGGCGAATTTGGCAGGTGCATCTCTATGCAAACTTAAAATGGATATTATGGTCTTAATTTAAGTTGCCTAGTCTCCTCAAGCTTACTGGGTAACGGGTTCGAAATGTTGACAGGACCAACTAGGCCGCATGGCTGCACTCTCGGGATTCCTTTTCGTAATGCTTGCTTTGGGAACTGATGGAGTAGCTCCTGTCATGCAATCTCGGAGACCTTTGATCGCGTCACAAGGCTTACCAAAACTCCCTGCTGCATTAAGTGGGTATAAATATGTGCTTCTTAAGTTAGGCCCCTTCCAGCTTACACGAAAGGGCGTATCCCTGGCTGCTGCAGCGTCATGTCTGTCCTTCACTGTAAGTTGCGCATCATCGTACCACTCTTTGAGACTACGTTACTAGTAGCGAATTAATACGTGTGATTTTGGCATTTACTTTCAATCGGTAATCAGGCGGTAATTAGCTGATGCATACAATTTTAATATCTGCTGGTTGGTTTAAACATGTGAGTAACCCTTCTAGTTTTCTGTCAAAATAGGTACTTCAAAGCGCGAGCCTTTGCTTAACAACGACTACACCGGAGCAGCTTGCTGCAGCGCTGCGGTGGTACTTGGCTCCGTTCGCTCGATTAGGTGCACCCGTGGAGGAGCTCATACTTACGCTTCTTCTGTCACTACGCTTCATTGGTATCGTTTTTGATGAGGTACAGCATATAACCTTGACTGCGTTCCGCTTCAATTCAGGAAAAAATACCTACTTCTTTACACGAAAGCATATGCCATGTAAATGAAACCCTTAAACCTGTTGGTGCCCATGATTACTGTATGTTGTGAACTTGGACATAATTATTCCGTTAGGACAAGGGTATATATTACGCAAATTCTAATATGATTCGACCAAGTCATGACAATCGAATAAACTCAAGTGGCTCAGCTTCAGTTTGCAATTACTTTGTCATTTTAGTCCTTCTAAGTCACACTCGGTAATCCAGTCAAGCACCGTAATTGTTTTCTCACAAAGATTTGTCTGTGTAGGTACGAAACCTTGCTGTTGGAGTTGTGGCTAGAAGCATCGAGTGGAAGTCATTGCGGCTGTTAGAAACAGCTGACAGTAAGTTCGCTTCTTTGAAATAGTTGATGCAACGATTGTGAACAATCTCGGATTTCTTTCGAGAATTCTCGAAATATTTTTTTATATCTACGCGAATCTGAAGGTCTACCTATTAGATGAACTTCATGCTCTTTCTGTATCTCTCATGACATTTTACCTGATAATTTGATGTTGTGGATGTCGTAACAATGTAGTTGAAGGATTTTTATTGATTTAAATTGTTTTATTTCTGGTTGCAGTATTTTTTAATCTCATTGGTCGAATTTTCAAGAACTTGTTCCTTCATGCTGATCAAATATCTCAGGTTCAAATCTTATCAGAGTTTTAAGAGGATGGATAATTTACAGGTGCTGTTGGGAATTGTTTATGTTGTGTGCTTGGCATTTTGTTAGCATTATCTGTATCGAGGATTTTATTTATTTATTTATTTATTTGCTGTGATCACAGGCAATGGTTGCTCGGGGTTATCGTGGCAATCCAGTCAAGCACCGCATTTACTTCCTCACAAAGCTGTCCATTAAGCCGCAGGACTGGATTGCGATTTCAGGCTTATTGATCTTAACGGCTTTCTCAATGTATCTTGAGATCACGCTACCAGCTTGATATGCTTTGTAGCGTATAATAAATCCTGTTGATTCTGAAAGTTCACATCCTTCATCATCTGATTTCTGTACAGTCTTGAACGTTGTCTGGTCCAACGTGTAGCAGTGTACGATCCCTCGCCATATGTGTCAATCACACCAAATCACAATATCAAAGCGGTCATGGTGCTGAACATGATCAGTCTTCTTGAACAAATTTCAATGCAATTAAGTTTACAAGTCCATGTAAATGATGTATATGGATAGGTTGTGTTTCAGAATCCACTTGGTACTGTTGGCAAGTCTTATGTGAGCTCACGTAACATTGACATACATCATCTTAGATACATTTTACTGTAAAACATTGAAGACTGCACGCTTCGCTAGTTCGGAAAGTTTACTAGATGACAGAGTGTCAGACTAAAGGCACTGAGATGTATCTGAGTACGATGTTAAAACTATCCGACTACACTGACTCGAACTAACTAATTTCTCTCTTCGGAACTGGCCCAACAGTTCAACACTTCCCTTTCAAATTGGCAACGAATGATGCATTAAAGGTGTGGTAATTGCACCAAATCAACTGCAGTTCCGGGGGCAAAATTTTCGTGCTGTATCTACATCCTCACGTCAATTTCGAAGCTCAAGCCCCTGCCCACATCGGGCGAAACAGTACCCGATCTACGCAGTGCACTCGCTCAAAATCCATTGGTCAACAACTATGCCCAAGAGTGTGGACGACATGCTCCATCCAACGCCATCCCCCGGCAATCCGCAGCAAGTCTATCTCAATGAATGTCTCCCCATCTACCAACAACCGCCGCGTGTCCCCCACCTTATCGGTTGGGCGAAACCCCACCCTTTCCAATCCCATCGCAATTCACTACTCCATCCTCACCCCGCCTTATTCGCCTACTACAAGGACTAGAGCAACCCCTGCTCTTTGTCCGTCTGTACACAGCCAGTTCCGACTGCAATCCTGTATTCTAGGCACAGGTTAGCGAGAATTCGAGCTAGCAATGGCGGCCGCAGCCATGACTAGGGCCGGGGGACTCCTCGCCATGGAGCGCGTGCAGCGCGTGAGCAAGGCGACAGGCGCCCTGAGCAACAGGACATTCCTGGGCAATGTGAGCGGTCTGCGCGCCACCGCTGCTCCTCAGGCACTGCAGGTGAAGGCCATGACTGTGAGGGCTGGAGCTGAGAAGTACCAGGTGATCGAGCCCCTCAACGGCGACCCATTCATTGGTGGGTTTGAGACGCCCGTGACCAGCAGCCCACTCATCGCATGGTACCTGTCGAACTTGCCCGCATACCGCACTGCGGTCGCACCTTTGCTCAGGGGAGTCGAGATCGGCCTCGCCCACGGATACCTCCTGGTGGGTCCTTTTGTCCTGACTGGACCTTTGAGAAACTCTGCCGTCAGGGGCGAGGCCGGGAGTCTTGCAGCTGCAGGTCTTGTGACCATCCTCACCATGTGCTTGACAATCTACGGCATTGCCTCGTTCAAGGAGGGTGAAGCCTCCAAGGCGCCTAGCCTGACCTTGACTGGAAGGCAAAAGGCAGCTGACAAGCTTCAAACCGCAGAGGGATGGGCAAGCTTCACCGGAGGTTGGTTCTTCGGGGGATTGTCGGGTGTGGCCTGGGCATACTTTTTGCTCTATGTCCTCAACCTCCCATACCCCGTGAAATAGATTCGTCGATAGTCTTGCCATAGGCAAAACACAATTGTAAACTGGTTCGTGTTTCTCTTGAGGCAGAGCATTTTGCTTCCTGTTTATACAAATCCTCTTGCCTGTATCTGAGCTCTCCTAGTGCTGTCCTTTGTCCACTTCTGGTGAATCTTGTAACCATCCTGAATTCTGTTATCTGCGGACGATGGTATCATTCAAACCTCGCCTTCACTCGATGATCATATCTCTGGGTGGAAGTCTAGTTTGTGACATAACCCATATGACAATACGCTACCGTTATAAGGATGAATGGTTTGGCCTCCAACATCGAAGTCCTCAATTCTGAGTTGAATGTGACTGCGATTACCTTCTAATCGAACCAGTTAGTATACACTGTTCACTAATTAGAAATAAAAGCTATTAAAAGTATTTGCAAAAGCACTGTGCAACAATTCAAGAGCGTAACATTCATCGCTAATGACGATATGGCAACTCTTGTTTCTGGTAGACGCTGACACTGCATACCAAATTGGCTGGATATTTCTTTACATTCAATTGCACTGAATCTGTATATTACAACAGACGATGAATTACTTGCCATGGCTACTGAATGATTCATGCCACAGAGTAGGTGAAGTAAGATACTGCAGCTGTTGTTAGGTCGTAATATTCACGAACCTGTGTGAATGTCAGATAAATGTGGCAGAAAAGGGTAATAATCCAACTTAATTCTATGACAGTTGTGGGGTAATGTTTTGTGAATTCTGAATTGTTTACATATTCTCAAATTAGTATGCCATGTTTACAAGGAATCAATTTAAGTCATGCTCGTTCCTTACATATCTCATTCATTTGAAAACGATGCAGGTTTATTTAATTTTAAATTGTATATGAAATTTCTGGAATTATTGAGATTACTAATAAATGATATAAGAAAATTGATTGAATGATTTGTGTGTATTTTTAGTGTTTGAAAAACACACAAGCATTTAAATGTAATTCAATCGTAAGCATGTTTAAAAATTACATTGCACACCTCTTTTTGTTATACTTAAGAGCTTCAGTGAAATCACAGGTTTTAAAGATAGTTCATTTATTTGAAGGTGCAATAATATCCACGGACAGTTGCATTGAAGTTAGTTAGGGTATATGAAGTAACGATTTTGAAAACATTGGTTATTAAGTTTGTTATTAAGTGGGTATATTGTACTGAAGGAAAAATTCAAATCAACTTGTTTTTCTTCTAAGGAGAAGGGAGTAGCAATGCAGATCATTTGCTTCAGGTTTTAGTAGTGCCATTGCAAAGGCGTGCATTAGGAGTATGAGTGGTGAAAAAGTTTTCGTATATTCCGTGGAGCAGTATGAAATGTACTTTTTCCAAAAGATTCTCTAATCTTCATTTCATCGAGTGCAGATGTGATAGAATAAGCAGACACGAAAAATTTCCCGGCGATGTTTCAATCATAAAGAAGGACAATGTTAAGTGGACAATTTACGGTGCTCATGAGATTTCTCAATAAGGCATGGTTTCGCATTACTGCAACACGGATGCGCTTTTAGTCGAACTTATCAATTAGTAGAGAAACCCAGGAATATTATTAAAAAACTACTGCCCGACTCGGTTTCCAACGTGGACAAATGAAATCACAATCGCAGCAGGAACCAGAGAACACAAGGAAATTAGAGTATTTAAATTCAGGGTAGAGAAATTCTCAACCCTTTTCTATTAAGGTCGACAGATATGTGGTAATGTACAGACGCAATAATAGAAATACGAACACCTAACCGCTCAAGGCAGATGTGTTGTATACCAGAAGAGCTCCAGTCAAGAGAAGTGCACCGAGAAGAAGGGCCCAGATGGCAAGAGCGGGCGTTCCTGCACAAATCTCACGTCAGATCACTGCATTGCGATCCATATCAAAACCAAAAACAAGTGAAACACTAGATAGGCAAAAACCTAATCCTATGCGAGTGCAGTTCCAGTGCGGAGACAGATCATCCTCCTCACCCATGAAACTGCAGGGTGCACAGTCCACGTCTGAATGTGCTGGGAATTTGTGTTGCCACCATAGATTTCGAATAAAAACCACACTCAGGCTAGGAGCTCGAGAAATATCACTTACCCCCTGCGTAGCTGTCGCCTCCAGCGCTCCACTCGTCTCTGGCGTAGATCGGGCTGTATCCATCCACGTTAGCACCGTACTTGTTGACGAATTGGTACACACCCTTGCCCTTGAGGACACGGCCACTGGCATCAACGCCCTTCTTGTTCTTCATGTCTCCAGAAGGACCTGCATAGCAGTAGATGTGCTAGTTTAATCTCACCGTCTTCTGAGCCACACATCACACCATTACCAACACTTTCCCCCAAACTTTGTTCTTCATGCCATGCACGCGATATGTTTCTGACAACATGCAATTCCTGAAAGAGCACTTATCCACGCCAACTAAGTGCATAACACGCTGTGTGAGACCTCTTCCTAATATCTGCTGCACCCTAATGTTCCACTGAACATTATGAAAACCTGTTCATCCTCAAATTCACAAGCCGCCGACGAAATACTCACCCAAAGGCTGAGAAACCTTGATCTTCCTGGTGCTGGCGGTCACAGTCAAGGGACGAGCAGACCTGGACATCCTCAAGGCAGGCACTCCCTGCACAGCGGCACCGGAGAATGATGACCTCTCCATGGCGGAGGGTGCAACGGTGGCCATCATGGCAGACACAGCGGTAGCAGCCATTGCAAAGCAGTGTGTGATCGATCGATGCCTACAACAAAATTGTGTACCGTGCTCGGTAATTCTCGCCTCTCTCTATTTCATATGCCCTCCCCTGGCGCTTGAGTGGACGGGTCCAAGAGACCCGTGCTTCGTCCTGGCACGCGATTGGACAGTTCCGGATCTTCGGCCAATCCACTCCGGTGGATCTTGGTTGGTTTATCTCCACGCTCGCCAGGGTCCCGGCTGCCCAGGTTACTGTTCGGCGACCGTGGGGACGCTCGGGGACCACACAAATCTTTGCGCGGCTCCCGACGCGCCTCAGCTTATCCACTAACTCACTGAAGCCTCTGCTTTTGTCTCCGAGTTTGTGGTTCACTCATGCTTGTCACACGCTCTCTTGTCGAACAATCTGGATTGTGGGTTATGACGTTTGGCGTTTGCCCTCTCCTGAATCATCATCAGCTTTACGATTGTGTTGTTTGAAAAGGAATATGCTATAGTGATTTATTGATGGAGTGATCGAACCGGTGATCGATCGCCATCTTTCGGCCGTTGCCGAGTGATTGATAAATTCGTGCTTAAGTATTAAGAGGTTTGAGGTAATGAGGGTTTGTGCATATTTTTGCGGGCCAAGAGTTTGGTTAAATAATTAGTGTCATTAAGTGTTGCGATCAGATAACTTTATGGATCTCGAATTTTCGTTTCCTTATGGAGCTGCATGCTTCTGATAGCCTTACAGTCTGCGTCTGCACTCAGCTGGATGATTTAGAAGCGCTGTAGAAGCGATTGTAGTAATAATCATCGAAAAGTCGGCAACCTCTGCACTTGGACT
The DNA here is from genome assembly GCA_036785485.1 of Physcomitrellopsis africana. NCBI lineage: Eukaryota > Viridiplantae > Streptophyta > Bryopsida > Funariales > Funariaceae > Physcomitrellopsis > Physcomitrellopsis africana. The sequence continues at coordinate 390,113 of JAWRVF010000163.1, read as the reverse complement.
ATAGAGGGTACATCGATCCGTTTGTGGGAAATATTTTTTGAGCTGCTAGATCAGCTGCTGAGCTTGGAATGTGTTTAGTCGCTTACCTTAGACAGTGATCGATATCACGCACTGGCATGGAATACCCGTGCATTGAGCTCCCTATGTCACACGCACTGGCATGGAATACCTGTGCATTGAGCTCCCTATGTCACACGCACATTAGTTCAAAAGGTATTCTACCAACTTTCATGATAATGCAAATGCTGCGTAAAAGACCTGGATTTAAAACTCGTTGATAATACCCATAAACTGGAAAACAGAGGCTGAACAACTGCAGAGCGCTGCATCATAGTTTTCTTAGTGTCTAGGCCTTTGATAAACCACTTAAATTAATCAAACTCCCTTCCACTTCACTCAGCTCGAAGTGACGAGAATAACAATATTGTACTTGGACATACAGTTAGTCAATGAGCCTCCAAATCGTATATGTCTTCTGACACATTGAGTCCCACTTGCGTTTGTCATGCGAATCTGTGTCAATCATAATAGGTTTACACTTTCGGACCTAACCACTGGCTTTCCTTGCAAGTCACTCACGACAAGTTATGGTACTGTGTCCTTGAAAGATTAATTGTGAACAGAGAAGTGAAATACGTCCCAATTAGTTTGCCAAGTCACTTATTAGTAGATCACAAGGCGAGCGATTAGAATTGATTTCCATTTTGTACACTAATATCAACTGATACTAACTGGAACATTTCCCAATAGCTATATATAATGCTAGGGTAGTATAACCGTCCAGATTAGGGACAATATCAATGTTGGCACCGATGTGTGACTCCTTTGACCACGAATGTCTCAACAACTCAAGAGCATTCTGTGTTACAGCCAGAAAAGGACTTTCAGCAGCATGACGTGAGGTTTAACTCCTAACAAACATGCCTTTCGTGTTCACAATTTCTAACTCGTCAACTATTCCTCATTCTTCACAACTTCCTGCATCAAAATTAATTAGCTATGCTGTACTGTAAGTCTCTGCTTTACAAGCATTGCTTCCTAACAGCACTCTACTGCTAAACACGCAGAGAACACAAATTACCAATGGAGTAATATGGCAAACACGAGAAAATAAGTCGATCACAACCTGTATTAAATCCGCAACGTCAATGCTTGTCGTTTACTGACTTAAGGCTGGACCTGCACAGAAGTCCCTGCCAATGACACAACCCTTTTTCCCCAGAGGACATCCAAGTCTTTTAAGCTTCAATCCGCTTTTCAGTCTCAAGCTGTTTCCAGGTATCATAGCACGATCCGCTTTGTTAAAGGCGACCAAAGTTTAGGAGCCGGGTTGAATAGGCCTCAAGAACCCCTCACCATCGTCTCTCCTGTAGCCACACGTACCCACTGTGCCCAGCACGTTTCAGCCAAAGCAGCTTCAAACTCGGTTGGAGTTGTTTCAACTTTATTTCCTTCGTTATTGAGAGGGGGTTGCTTCTTCTCCATTTCCATGGTGCAACGGATGTCAATATTGAAGGCGGAATACAGCGTCTTGTTGGTGCTAGGTCCAATCCAAGAAGGTGTAGGAATAGAATGGCCAATCCCTTCTCCAATTAGTAAGGTAAGCATATAATCTTCACAAGGTCAACAAATTCTGTTGTTGGTCAATACTCTAAGCTGTACTTCCACAGTATCATTGATATCACATATACACATTTACACATGTATTTTATTTGCTGGTTCTCGGCCTAGCTATTGAAGATGAAGTACCAGTAGTAAATTGTACATGAGGATATCGACTGCTGAGGACTACAAGCGACGTTCCAACGGCATACTGGCGCCCAGCCAGCTATTTCGAATTAGAATTAAATATGTGACCAAGCTCCCGCCTAGAATAATCATATTAATATATTGCAGTCTGTTGCTAAGCTCTCGCTCTCGTCCTCGTTGAGAACAACCTGCCCAGTACAGTCACAGGGCGTCAAGTGAGCGTAGAATTGATTAGTATACTGTTACGTAGCTCTAGGGCGGCTTGCAGAATATTCTTCAGCTGAGATTCTGTATTGACGGCTATCGTAGTTTCTGTTAAGTAAAAGCTCGGATACCTATTTGGCGTGCATCGTTAGACATTAGCCGGATATACACAAGTGAGTGTCAGGTCTTGTGTTTGGTATCTATACTAGCTAAATCAATATTCCTTACAAAGAAGTACAGAAAATATTCAGAGGTAACATGTGCCGCTGGTCCAGCGTACCTCTACCAATATTAAGTGTCATCAAATCATTTACATGACTCATGCAGTGAAGACTGCGCTACCTGCCTCGTTACTCTACCCATTTAAAAATGGATTCGACACCTCGGTTGTTGCTCAAGAATTTGAAAAATCACCATTGGTTACCATTTGTAGCCGCCACAAACCATGACCCGTCATGCGTTGGGACTAGTTATTTAGAGTTTCCAAAGCATAACGACTGATGAAGGTCGAACATCTTCTGCAGTAACACCAACATGTGAAACAATATGCCAGTTACCTAGGTCCGAGGAAGACGATCCTCTCCTGTCACGAGCGACTTAAGAGTAAGTATTGTTGGGGAGCTGCAGACCTATTGGTTCTGGCCGTTGTTGCCGTCAAAGCACTATGTCCCTCCTGCTCCTGGGACCGAAAAAGCGCTCTCAGCAAACCACATTACGGAGAATTGAGAGGAACATGAAATAAGTGACGAGATCGACTGAACATATCTCGTTCAGAATTTGAATAGGCAAAACACGCTAAAATCTGTGTCTCAGTTGCATTTAGAAAGAATTCTTTCTGCAAAAAATTCCTCCGGAAGAATGAAGTAACGATGATTGTCTGCAACATAAGCTCCATCTTCGGATGAAAGTTTCTTGACGCTTATTGAATGCAGTGAACCTCCTACACGCCGGATGGTATTTACATTAATTCATGTCGCAATGACCCAACTTGCTAGCAATCAAATGTGAGGCCCTCGACTCCCAAACGCGCTGACGAATTAAGAAAGATAAAAAAAGATGGCCTCAAAATCAACATACCGAGCGAACGGATTCAGCTGCTCGCATAAAATGCACGCGAAATTCGGTGCGACAGTGCTCTTGCGATCGTGGGGGCTTGTTCAGTGACACCCTGACAGCTTGAAACCTTTTCCATGCCCCTAAAATAAATGCAGCCAAATATTACATACACATTATCCCGCAAATATGCCCTTCCTCCTTGATAAGATTAACATGGCAGACTCGGCAGACCATAAGCCGAGCCCTTGAGCTAACTACCTCCCGCCCCAGCGAAACGCACTGTAGCGCCTATCGATTGAAACCATATATCCAAAAACACACAGAATTTCTTCAACACACAGCTTCAATTGAAGCATCCAGTATGAACCATGAAAACCCTAAGTTGCGCACCGAAAACATCCAGTGCATGCATTTGAAATAACGGAACGGGACAACACACAGACGTTCAATTCAGTAGCAACATTAGACTACGTTGCAAAACATGCAAGCCCCACGACACTGAGAATGATCACCCCGTTTCAACAGTTACGGATTCGGAATCCTACACGTTGTTCATAGAGCGACGAAGCAATCAATTAGGGCCTCCCCATAGAGTCACGCGCGGAATCCAACCAATCAACGATCTCGGTCTTTGAGAATAATGCTTCCGTGCAGATTCCTTCAATGCGCGATCCACGCTCCAGCCGTTCCAGAATCGTCAAGGAACTAGATCCCTTCGGTAGACGTCCTGAAAAACGTCCACGCTAAAGTTGGACTTTAGCCGGAAAAGTAGAAAGTAGGCGATGAGAGTTTGTGTGTGCCGGATGTGGAACCGGGTGGAGGAGACGGACGGGCATGGGTGGACCCGGCAGCAAGGGACAACGAGACTAAGGAGCCTTATGCGGGGAGATACATTGCTAAAGCCTTTTTGTGCATTACGGCATGCTACCAAGCTGCTGCTCCAAGTTTTGGGCTAACTCGTACTTTCACATACATTTTGACATCGTGCACCTTTGGATGATCGTTTCGCCATAGCTGGATACTTGCCCACGCCCACCGTGCACGCTGCCCATGTGGAACTGGGTGCAATTCGATTGGAGCATCTGAGTGTGGATTAATTTTCTTAGGGATTGATCCTACTTCCAATTACTCGGAATTCCGACTGCAGGGGTGTGCGTTTGAGGGTGAAGCTTGAGGCGTTTGAGGCGTTGTGATATTGATGGCTGTTAGGATTTTATCATGCGCGCCCGATTGGTCTAGTTTGTTTGGAATCTGCCATGGCGAGACGATGCCGAGAGGGTAGAATTTGAGTTCTGTAAGTTGATATTTCTGTCTGGGATCGATTATTGGTTGTGTTTGTTGCGTTAAGGGCGGTGTCGCTTGCTTTTTCATCTGGGATAATTTTCACGGTTGTGGATTTGTGGTCTTGGGAAGGGGGTTGCATGGTGAATTTTTGTTGCGTGGTGGAGTCGGTAGTTTGGTTGGAGCAGCTCAAGGATCCGCTTGCTGGGATTAGGACATGATTACCGGCAGGTAGCGAAACTTTGCAGCAGCGATAGAAAATTGACTGGATGGGATTTGAATGGGTCGATTAGACATGAGTAGATTGGTTCGAAGCCGGAAGAACACGACCACGAACCAGCATGCCGCCATACAGGGGTAACGCTCTTTTGCTCTTAGAAACCAGTATATATATATACATATATGTATATAAACATAAATATATTTTTCGGAGTGCTCTGCTGTGCTGCTGCCGACTTGCTGGATGGTGGATTTTAATTGAGTCTGGGTTTGAAGCTGGATAGCTTGAACTGCTCTCTCTCATTAATTTTGTTAGGAAATTCAGAGTTGTGCAAACTGGGGTTTCCTCTCCTGTTCATTCAGTAATGTATCGTTTCCGGTTACGATCGTAGCTGTTGCAGTTGTGGCAGCAGAATCCAGTCTCGTTGTTGTTGTTGTATTGGGCGTTCTTGTGACCTCTTCTTCAAATTTCAATTATCACATGTCTTAAATGAATGAGCTGGAGACTTGCGGTGAGCATTGTTAGGGTTTTGCCCTTGGATCTTGTCAAATTTTCCCTGGGAATGTTGTTCATGGCGGATAGATTATTACAATCTGTAAGCGTTCTAAAGTGGTGTTTAAATGATTGTGGGTTCCAAAATCTTGATCTCTAATTTCTCTCATCTCAGTTTGGACAGATTTTGATACATGGGCTGGAGCAGACATCCAACTCTCTGATTTGGTCGACTGAGACAGCATGTGAGAGTCACGAGGGGTTTCGGATGATTACCGACTTGACTGTGCTGATTTTTTTACTCTATTTCCTGGATTTTGTAGACGAATTCACGCAAGTCACAGTATCACAAAAGATGATGTTGTCCAGCTGTTTCACATCAACAAAACACTATGCCAGGGATGTCGAGCCAATTCTAAGGACAATCCCAACTGTTTCTGTTGCTTTGTCCCGCCATCCAATGGCGTCCGGAAGCAGGGATTGTGGCAAAAGGTGGCCAACACGGTCACTGAGCTTGGACCTGACCCGGGCGAAGCGCTGAGGCCTTCTCAAGACTCTCCATCTGGGCTTACCAACCTCGGAGCTACATGCTATGTGAATAGCGTTCTGCAATGCTTGTACATGACCAGGTATAATTTATCTAATTCACTTCGTCCTAATCACTCTACTTGTTTATTCTTTATCTGTGTTGTACATCCTCGGTTGTTTTATTTTTTTTACTGAATCTCCGTCTGCAACGGATCTCGGGTATTCCACGTAAACCCCATCAGCTGATTAATTATTTTTCTGTGAACAGAGCATTTAGGACAGGTGTTTTTGCAGCGGAGATGAAATTGGTGAGATCTCATCCAGTGCTTTACCAGCTTGGCTTGCTATTTGCTCAGCTCCATTCCGGTAAGAAGATAGCAGTGGACTCCGCTCCATTTGCAAGCACTCTTGAACTCGACAACGCCGTCCAGCAGGATGGTCAAGAGTTTATGAAGCTGTTGCTCTCGCTTCTTGAGAGCGTGCTTGGGATGTCTCAGAATGTGCAAGCTCGGAACGTTGTACAAAACGTTTTCCGAGGAACTTATTCATATGTTATCACGTGAGCATCTTGTACTTCTCGTTGGTCTCAGTACAATGCAAACTGCAAACGTATCGGGTCGTTCTGGGGATAGACAGATGTTGCATCATCTTAAGTTTCTTTTGGTAGAATTTGTGTTCTCTTCTTTATTTATCTGTGTGGTACATTCTCAGCTATTTTTTCCGCATGCTCACCAGTCTCTGTAGCATAGTTATTTCGGAATGCACCACAATAACAGGTTGGTTCTGGGTATTTTACATGAAGGTGTTCGAAGTGCGGGCAAGAGTCGGATCTTTCTAAGCAGGCGGTTGACTTCTACGAGCTGGAATTGAATGTTAAGGGTTTCACCAGCTTGGAGGAGAGTTTGAATGACTATTTAAGTGAAGAAATATTACAGGGTGAAAATCAATGGATGTGTGAGAGCTGTCAAATGCGTGTCGATGCCACTCACTGTACCAAGCTTCGTTCATTGCCACCGGTATTGAATTTTCAGCTCAAACGCTTTGTATTCAATACGAAGGTACGAATCTGACACGTTTTGTGTGTACTTTTTGAAGAACCACATTTTGTGCTTCATTTAGTTTGATTTTCATTGCAATATAAAAGAATATAATTGGAAATCAGTAACGGGTTTGTCTTTCTTGATGCAGACTTCAACCAAGAAGAAAGTGACCTCTAAGTTCAGCTTTCCCAGGACGATCGATATGGGTCCTTGCTTAAGTACGTATGCTGATAATGAACGCAGAGCCGTGTATGACTTGTCTGCCATACTCGTTCACAAAGGAAGCATGGCCAATAGCGGTCATTATGTTGCACATATCAAAGATGACCGCACTGGTGAATGGTGGCAGTTTGATGATGAACAAGTAACAAGCCTTGGTTTTCATCCTCTTGGAGAGGCCACATCTCAATCTGCAGCTTCAAAAGATGCTGTCACACAGGAATGTAGGGTCTTTTTGAACAAACATTTTCATCATTTAGACTTTGCTAAACTCCTTTGATAGCTTCGAGGCTCTTCATTTTGGACGCTGTCAAAATTTGATGCGGATGATCATCTTAAGATCTTACATTGCTAATGTTTTTCAGACATGCTCCTCAATATGTATGCAGATGCAGGTGGCAGGGATCAACTTCTTCAAGCAATCATTAGTGAAGCCTCAGGTTCTGTTGACGCTTCATCAGGGTCGCACTCTGAATCTGAGATGTTGACTTCAGCAGATGCCTACATGTTGATGTACATCCGCAGGGCCGATGCTGAAAATGATAAGCTAGCAGTTGTTGCTGTTGGCGAACCTTCACCAATGGAGGTTGAGAGAGACCGACGGATTGATGACTGCGCTGGTTTACCAGAGCAGCTTCGTTTGGAGATTAATCAGATGAACAATGATTTTGAAGCAATGTGCTCAGAATACACACGTCGGCGTGAAGAAGAATTGACAAGGATTGGCGAGCGAAAGGAAGAAGTGCGGTCTATCTTGGCTCTAGCGCCTGCTAAATCACTTGAAGAACCCTTTTTCTGGATTTCAACGGAGTGGCTGCGATCATGGGCTGATAGTTTGACACCTCCGTGAGTTTTTAACTCCTGTCTTTGGTATTCAGAAGTTTTTCTTGAATGTTTGAAGCTTAGAGACAGTGAGTTCAACTGAAGTAAACATCTGTTATCGACAGATTGCACGTTGGATTGTGAATGCTGAGGTGTCCTAAAGGCAGATTCTTAATGAGTAATATCTTTAGGCAGCTTGTGTGATTTGTGCTGCATGAGTCTGATTGAGGGTAGTTTGCAATGCAGGGCTCCTATTGATAATTCACTTCTGCTCTGTCCACATCAGAAAGTAAGCCCAAAGAGTTTGCCAGTCATGAAGCGCATTTCTGCAAAAGCGTGGAAGCAGCTGGAAGCCCTGGTTTGTGCTTCTGACGATCAGTATTCAGAATAGTCTCTTTACTTAATCTAAATAGAAACATAAACCTAAACATCATTATATGGTATATACTGTTTCTTGTTGGATTGTCCTATCTGAGCAAGTCCTTCATTCTGTGGAATTGTCTGTCAATTTCTTTTGAGTAACATTGATTGGACGATTTTTTGTATTCTTTCCGCTTGGCTTGGATCGTTCTGTCTCTTTTACTTTATACATAGTGGTATCGTGTGCGAGGCATTCCTTTTTGAATAAATCTGTGGTTAAGTGAGCTTCGCAACAAGTATTTATGTCTTCCAAAATCGCAGTACAAAGGAGGACCTGCAATATCTGGAGACGACTATTGTGCTGAGTGTATTTTTGAGGACGCCAGAGCAGCTGCTTCTGCAGATACTTACCGTGATCAAAGGATGTATATGCGAGAGGTCATTGAAGATGTTTTAAACGGCCGTGGCCTTGACGACAAGACTTACTTGGTGTCTAAAACTTGGTTTGTTTCTATCCACTGTTTTCTAGTGCAATTTTGTGACAAGGACTTGCAGGTTGATTAGTTTCGCCTAATTTGGATTATATTGCTTTTGACCGAGGTGGTGAACAATAATGAATGTTCAGGACTTCAAAATACTGTAAGAATGATTCTGTTGAGCTGTTAAACTGGCATAGGTTGCAACAATGGGTGCGGCGGAAAGTTGCAGATGCACCTTCAGACGCCGATGCAGGACCAACAGCAGCCTTACGGTGTCCTCATGGAGGCCTGTTACCAGAGCAAGCAGCTGCAGCGGCCAGAAGACAGCGAGTACCGCAAATCGTCTGGGAATATTTAGTTCATAATGCGGAACGCGTTGAAAATTCCAACGCACAGGGGCACCAAGCCTTCCCAGGGGATCAAAGTACTTGTTCACAATGTCAGATAGAAGTTAACAAGGCGGCTACGAAGAAGGAAGGGCTGAGGTAGATTATGCTTTTGAAGTTATATTCTCGTTGCGGGTTAGCAATCTGTCATTGTAAAAGACTTTATATGCAAGTACTTTGATTTCTATTTAGGCTTTGGACTTAACGGTGTATATAAGTTGCTCACACATACGTGGTCTTTCAGGGCAACTAAATTTGAGCAACGAGCCAAACACGAAGCACTTTATGGTGGTAAACCAACTGTTATTTATCCTGGTTGTACATATTACTTGGTACCTACGGTTTGGCTCTCTAAGTGGCGTGCGTACTTAGGTGCGGCTGGCAAGAATGTCCTGGCAGTTGATGAACCAGTTGGACTTGAAGGTTTCATTCTGTCTCTTCTTTGTCAAAAGGTAAATATATTTCCTGATGTTAGGTCTTTTAAACCTCAACAGAGGTTGACGGCTTCATCATGATATAATTTCATCATTTCTCAGTCAAGTTAATCTGCGGGGACCGTCTTAATGTAAAGTTTTGTTGTTTGATTAGCACGAAGGAATGCTATTCAAGCCTCCTTCTTTAACAAGAGGACGGCGTGGTGAGATTGTTCAACGAACGTTCAATGTAAGTAGTTGACGAGGAGGTTTTTAACCTCTAGCTTTTTCTCGCCCTTTTTTCAATTTAATGTTCTTACACTGATTTTGTTAAACATCGTATTTGATTAAAGGTAAACTATCTTAGAGCAGTCTAAGGATGGAATCCAATATGGCCTGCAGGATGATGTTTTTACAGTCATTTCGGAAGATGACTGGCATAACTTATGCCAACAGTGGGAGATGGATGCAGCAAAAGGCATTCGTGCAGAGGTTGAGCTGGGCAACCCTAGTACAGATATCAATAAGAGTACTGCCTTTGAAGGGGAAGTATTGGCTGCCCAGACTCAGGAAACGAATGTGCCTGATGCCAGCAATGGAAGAAAGCCAGAAATAATTCATCTTTCAGATGATGACGATCGAGGTATTAAGTTCGAGAATGCCCCTATTTTACGGACCACACCTGAGGTGAGTTCCTCACCAAAGAATTCTCTTTCAATACAGAGTTTCTGTGGTGTTTTGGGGGTTAGAATTGATCCCCACATGTCTCGTACTTCCTTGTCTTTTGTATTCAATCTTTAACCTCTCACCGTTCAGGTTAGTGATTGGCTATCATGAGACATAGGTAATATTTCTTTAGTTTGTGAAGATTTTTTAATCCGGGAAAGCCATATTGTTTATTTGAAAGGTTGTTCGTAATTAATCCTACACAAGTGTCACACATTTATTGGTGATTCAAAAATATAATTTGGTAATTTATACAATTATTTTTCTTCTCTGGATAATCTTATGTTGACTATTTCTGCTTTAAGACACTGGGACCTCAACTGTTGACGTGGTCTGCAGGTATGTAGGGAATGTATAGAGGAGCGAGAAACTCACGAATTTCTTACTAAACTTAACTACACAAACCGAGAAATTTCAGTAACCTTGGTAAGGGGCAAAGAACCTCCACCTTCTCTGCTCCTCTCCCCGGGGAGTGAGGCTGAGCGACGTACTTCAAAGCGAGCAAGGCGAGCATCAGCTACTTCAAATGGCCGTATTCAGTTGAATGTGTCTGGGGATACTACAGTTTTTCAGCTGAAGCTGCAAATTTGGGAATCTCTTGGGGTAGGATTTCCTTCTTAGTAACTTACTTCTAAAGTAGTTTACTATCAACCTAAGAAATCAGAAGTATGGACAACCTTTTGAAAGTTATGCTGCGATATGTCAGGGCTTTGTGGATTATTTAAATTTTGGTGGGAGATGTGGAGGAGCTTTTTGTACTGCTTTGTGACAGTTTCGTACGCCTGTTCAGTTCGTTATTTATTTAGCTCGAGGAAGATGGACTCAAGTTGACGTTACTTTTTCTTTCTAGAGACCAAGTGGCTAATGCTTCATTTGTTTCATTGAAATAATCATAGACTTGGACGTTGCAGGTGGTGAAGGACAATCAAAAGTTGCATATTGGTAAGGAGGAGCTTTTGGACGACAACGCCACTTTAGCAGATCTCAATATATTACCAGGAACTAACTTATGGGTTATGGATACTGGGCAACACGAGAACCGTGACATTGCAGGTATGGGATTTCTATGATTTTTAGAGGGGTTGGAGGTCTCTTCACGATTTTATGATTAGGGAGTTATTTAACTTGAGTGCACTGCAAATTACCAACCACACTGTCAACTTTCTGCTTGAAATACTCCAGATTATAGAAATACTCCAGATTTGGTAGATAAGGTTTTAACTCACCTAAAACGTGGCTCATTAAATGATGTGGTTCGTATATTAGGTCTGGTCAAAATACTTTGGCGTTATCCACCTGGCAATTTTTCAAACCTCAAACACTCATTTACCACCTCAACATGGGACATTGCTACTCTTCATAAGTACCCTGGCCCACTCTTATGACAGTTTTCAGTGTTATCATCAAGTAACATCAATTTTCTAATGTGCAGAGGAATTAGCAACTGAAAAGCCTGGACGTGTAGAAACTGAAGAAGGATTTCGAGGAACAAGGCTACTCATGGGGGGCCTTCCTAGTCTTGTGGAGTCTCTGACTGCTCATGCAGTCCAGAGTGGGTTTGTGCCTTCACTTTTTGATTCCAACAATGGCTCTGAGCCAATCAGAATGGCTGAGACATCTACCGCTGAAAACCAGAAAATGGATGCCAGTAACTCAAGGGAGGAAGTATCAGACGAACCGATGGACACCGAGCGACTAGAACCAGAGAGAGTTACTGAGCGCACTTCCGCTGAAGGCAGTGCAGATAGCCATCCTTCAGTGGTTGACGCTGATGTATCAACTGCGGACATGGAACTTATGGAGGAAGCAGGTATGATTTTCAGAGGTAGAAGTTGATAGTACGCGAATTGCAGCGGACTTACATTTGTGCTACTAAGCACTTAGAGAGTAAAGTGGCAAGGCTAAGTTTTGACACAGGATTTAAGGTTTAAACACAGTGATGGGTACAAGGTAGACTCGTACACGTTATAGCATTGGCCTTAAAGCGTGCTGCGAGTGCTGCAAGTTTTGGGTCTGCACACCAACTCATGGAGGTAGATTGGGTTGAGATAATGCATACAAATGTAAAAGAAATTCTAGTTTAATGAGCCATTAGCTCTAGCTATCGCTCTTGAATGAGCAGTTTTTTCACATGCAGGAAACTCCACGTGCAAGAAATATATTGGCTGCTGGTCACACTCACCTGGAGACTCAGCAAGTGTAGTCAATCCTATGGATGTAACTTTTTTGCTCGGCAGTAATTTACGCAATGGTCATGGAGATGGTTTGAGGAATGTAGAGAGCACTGCACCAAACGTGAGCCCTGGTGATGAGGAAGAGGAAGAAGATGAAGCAGACGAAGAATGCCTTGGTATTAGAGTTTTGAATTGTGGCGTTACTGGTAAGAGCATTAGTCGTGACGCTGAGACGGAAGCAGAGACTCATTTGATGAATTTCAAGGTTAGAGACTTTGATAGCTTATCTCAAACGCATCAAGCGTATGAGATTGAGATGTAAGGAGCTGCTGACCAAGGAGCGGATAGTACTGAGTACCAATCTGGATCTCATCAGCGGCCCATAGCCCTCAATTGAGGTGGCGGACTCATAAATCCAGGTTCAATTTTTTTAGTAAATTATTAAATTTTCCGAACAGCCACTCTTGATTGTGATAGTGAAGGGTTGTATTTTGTCCCTCTGGACTTTTTGTTATTGGTAACTTTATTTTTTCCATGCTGTACTCGGGTGCAATTGAAGTTGTTAGCTATGTGTCTATTTTCTACTTACCCTTCCCTGACATGTCAAGTAAGTAACTCGGGATTAAATTGTGCTCAAGTCTGTTTAAATAATATCATATCATGTGGCTTTCTCTGGTGAAGCATGCATTGATATAAAACCTGGTCAACTTGCGTCACAGAGCAGTACATGATGCGCTTCGTTGTGTGAATGGTGAAGAGTGATGTAAGTCACGTAAATTTCTGAATACTACCATTTTCAATCATCGAACTACATTAATGTTTGTATGCAACGATAACCATTACTTCTTGATTCAGAAGCCAAAAACAAGAGTTATGCTATGATAGTGTAAGTCGCTATTATGATAGTGAGAAATATTGCACCAGCACCTGATTTCATTCACTTCCCTGGCATGCGAAGCTGGAAGTTACTGTCCGGATGAAGAATGATATACCATACCTCCAGCATGCGGGGCATACTCACCAGCCTGATTTTGTCTGTCCCACGCCTGGCGCATGCTTTAAAACATTAATTATCAACCTCTTAGCATGAAGCGATCCAACTGAGTTTGTTGACGCAAGCGGAGAGCATTGATCGTGTGAGGTGGAGAATTCTAACTAGCACATACATTTTCATTCTCCAAGATTTCGTGTTTATACAGGTGACTACCCATATTCCGCAGTGGTGTTTGAAATGGATAACTAACAAACAGTTTCCTCCAATTACTGCATGATTACTATATGCATTGCACAACTACACGCAATAAGTACCCTGGCAAGCATCTCAACATGGCAAGGTTGAGAAACTTTGATCCTGATTATGGTGGTAGCATTAACTTTTGTCCATCACCCAAGAAACTCCCGAATTTTGTGGCTTTGAATTCCTCCCTGAATTTGCCAACTGTGTAATTGCGGGATTAATTGATTGGAAACTTGGTCTCAAATTCTCGCAAATTGTGTTTGGAGCGACAGCAATTTGAGCATTTTGTCCAGAAACTGGTTCTGAAAGGAACCTCACAACTCCACAACCAAAAGTAAAAACGCAGGGACGGCGTCTCCATCCACGGCCGGACAAGAGCAATGTTACCTCATCCTCCAGGAATTCACTAAAAGTGAAATGTGGTATTGATGAAGTAGTGTTTGGCAAGGTCCTTGCCTGCCATTCAACAGTCTATTCCTTTTCTCAATCCTTTCTTTACAAGGGAACAGTACAAGTGACTGAAACAAAATCCCACCTACTACTCTGTGCAAGAAATCAGTGAGAACACTCTCGAAAGCTGACAGTCGAACTGAAATTGTATGAGGATAGAAATATTGTAACATGAATCAATATTCTGGCTTAACTTAACATAGCGTTTAATTTTGTCCACACTGAACTTTATGTCACAAATGGGCCTTTGAAGGACGGGTGTCACACATATAACGCCCATCTGTGGAGGAAATGCCGCTGGTTCACTCAACTGGAATGGTCGCTGTCCTCAAACCCACCACTTGCAGAGAACTGAATTTCATTAACACGATGTTGTCGAGACCGAATTAAAGCCCTCTTCACCTTGTCATTATCCAACTGTTCACTCCGTAAGATGAAGCTGATATCGATGTGATACATTTACTCACAGAGGTCAATGTTACAAGGGCAACGCTGGCTGGAATGAAAGAAGGATCAGACGCTCAAGCTGCAAGACCTTAGCCCGGTGTTGTATCTTCCCTTGTTTTCGTAATTGCGTAGCAAAGATGGTAAGAGAGGGATCAAGAAGCTCACTAGGCATGAGGGTAGTCGTCTTGTTTATGATATCATCATGTTGGGCTGTATCAAGTGCAACCGTGGAGAGAAGTTCTAAGCTTTTTCCGGCATTGATAGTGTTTGGAGATTCCACTGTAGATGTGGGTATGAACACATATTACCCCACGATTGTCAGAAGCAACTTCGCCCCATATGGACGTATTTACCAAGATGGCAAGTCAACGGGGAGGTTCACCGATGGCCGCATGGCAACTGACTTCCTTGGTAAGAGACAACGATCCAAAAAATTTATAATACCTCATCTATACAACGAATGTGTTGAATATGTTCGTGAGTTGAGTTTGAACTAGAAGAAGATCAAGGAAGTCGAAGGTTTTTTAAACTACACAACAACCACAGTTGGAGTTCCCTCAATGAACGTAGCAAATTAAGTTCAGTGCTTTGCATCTATCCTTCAGTGAGCCTTCAGGGGACACCAGAACGATACGAACCGATCCAATGAAAAAGTTCATAGCTTTATTCCTCACAAGTGCCTAAGCTAACGAGGGGTGATATTGTGTGGTACTGGGTTATAGCTGAGACAATTGGCTTAAGAAACTCCCAGATTCCTTATTTGCACCCAAACGCAACAGGAGAGCAGATCTTGCAGGGAGTCAACTTTGCATCCGGTGGTTCGGGCTACCTCAAGTCTACTTCTATAGTACTGGTATTTCATTCCTTACTGACGTTGGAAGCATGATTTTACGGGTAACAGACAGCTTGAAACTGAGCACAAAGCATGTAAGCTAGCTGATAATTATCAATTGATCCAATGGTCCACATGTTCGTGGAAATACTGGTCATTTCTTTTAACAGTACATCATAGTCACAGATAAGTCATGTATTTGTTTGCAGAACGTCATCCCAGCTTTTCAACAGTTTGAGATGTTTCTTAAATACAAGATCAAGATTTCTGACTTGGTTGGACAAGAAAATGCTTCTTCATTTTTCTCCGAGGCACTGTATTTTATTTCCGCAGGGAGTAATGATTTCATCCTTAACTACCTACTCATCAATTCTGTGGTTAAGGAGCGATATTCAAGGACTGACTGGGCCAACTTCGTGTTCTCAAATCAAACAGAGTTTTTGAAGGTATGTGAAGCACCTTACAGCTGTGACAAGCTTTTTGAGTCTTCATTCCTTTTTGTGAGATTTGGATCCATGTTTCATACCCCAGAATCTGCTAGGTTCCGAAATTTACAGCTTGGGAATGCCTTGTTCCCTGCAGCAATTGTATCATCAAGGAGGGCGAAACGTGCTGTTGTTCGGGTTTCCTCCTATTGGGTGTCTTCCTGCAGAGATCACTCTCTTTGGAAGCGTGAGACAGCAAGGATGTGTGGAGGACTTGAACCAGATTTCTATTGCATACAATAATCGACTGAAGGCCGCAATTCCTAAACTGGAATCGAACTTGCCTGGACTACGCCTATTGTATGGAGATGCGTACACATATATCTATGAAGCATTCAACAATCCCTCTAAATATGGTGAGCATCCATCCTAGCATCAGTCCTCCTATCCAGATGTACGCAATAGGTTGCCTTTCCTTTGACATAAATCTTTCAACAAGAAGCAACCAAATGTGACTTAATCAGAAGGTTCCTTATCAGTGAGATCGGTTTCATTCACAGGATATACTCAAACTAGGATTGGGTGTTGCGGATCGGGGTTAGTCGCAACTGTGGAATTCTGCAATGCTCTGACTGTAGGGACGTGTTTGGACTCCTCGACGTATATGTTCTTTGACTCGTTGCACCCCACAGAACCAGTGTATAAAGCTATTGCAAAGTTATTTATTAACGACATCATCACATACTTCGGAGTCCCGTAGAACTGACGTCAAACAAAAAATTCGGTTACATGTTTGTAGTGTAATACAGTGAGACAGCGATTTACCACCAAGCTTGCGTTCGAATCTGATGGGCTCCGTGTATTATTATGAGAAGCTCGCGTGGGGGATCTTTCAACACTAAAAAAGTGTCTGAGTTGCTCTTAACTTTCCTGGCCAGTATACTCTGGAATTATCACCAGAATCTCTTCCCTATAGGATACAATGAAAATGGTATACACGAGGCGATTTCATAAGAACCGAACAACTGTGAGCAACACAAAATTGACTGTTTAACTGTCACCTAGTTGTTTGACGATCTTATCTCAGCAAGAAACTTTTCTATGCTCCTTTGCACTGATCCATCTTTAGAAAGTGCTTCCTTAAACTGCTCACGCAGCTTCCCCACATTCGTTTTAACAACTTCTCCCTCAGGTTCGGTCATCAATCGCCGAACAGCTCGCGCCACCTCCTCTCTCGATACAAAAGCATTCGGTCCTTTATGCACTTCGAGTGCAGTCTTCGCTTCATCAACAAGAAACCTACCATTTGACACATCAAGGAATCAGAGACTAGGTTACCAACGGCAGACGATAATGCATTCAGAAATGACCCATAATATTACAGACACTACGTTCTCTGCCAACGCTCTGGAACTTGGAGCTTGGGATTTGAATATGACTGGCAACGGTAGCTAACATACCTGCAATTTAGCTTCTGATCTGCTTGAATAGGCCACCCCAAGAGAGGCACGCCTCGGCAGATGCTCTCAAGTGTGGAATTCCACCCGCAATGAGAGAGGAAACCACATACAGCCGGATGAGACAGGACGTCGAGCTGGTTTACCCACTCAGATTGCACAAATCCAGTTGATAGTCTTTGCTCCTCGAAGCTTTTCGTAAGCAGGGGGAGTATTTCATCGGCGTCCTTAGAAGCGGTAGGCCGAATTACCAGGAGGAATCGATGATTGCTTGCTTTCAGGCCTAATATTAATTCAAGTATTTGTTGAATGGATAAAGAGGCCAAACTTCCAAAACTCACGTAAATCACTGACTCTTTTGGCTGCATGTCTAACCATTTCAAGTAGGGAGCTTCAGGTTCCACTAAGCTACTTCGCTTCACGGTTGGATCAGAACTCAATAGCTCCAAATATGAGTCATGTACCAAAGGCCCAACTGGAAAGACGCTCCTAATATTAGGCCCCTGCAGATCATGATACCAGAGGTCTGCCTAATTTAGAAGCCTAATGAACTCCAAGCGGAAGTTTGTAAACAAGAGTGCCAAATATCAACACTGTCAAGTGATTACAAAACGAAGTGCGGCAAGAATCTGGAAAGTCACACAGAATGAGACAGAATGGGACAAGGAATAGGGTTAAGCTTCACATATTAGTCGTCACCTGAGAGTGTGCACGCCGATAAGGATGAGATCGAAGAGAATCGATACAGGAAGGCTCCAGCTCGTAGAATGAATTGACAAAGCACCCCGGAGCTTCCACAGCGGGCTGGCAACAGCGGTAGACGTATTGTGTGTACATGTGTAGGCCGGATGCAGTTTGAACGGCTGGAGATAGGTCGCCACATCTAGTGGGCTTAAGTCCAGGTATATGTACAAGCTCAGAGGTTTTGGAGGGTTCCACCGGCAGTATTCCTTGAGCTGCAAGCTCGGGTACATAGAGCAAGGCTGCCATAACCTTGCCCATAGATGCGCATATGACGTATCTTGGTATGCCAAACTTGTCCGCCACGTCCTGCCGAAATAAGAATGTCCGACTTTCAAATGCAGTTGTGGTGGCAAGGGAAGAATGTCCTGCTGTGCTTGTAGACGATGCAATCTTAAGCCTCATCTACAACACTCTGCCCTCTGTTGAAACTTAAACACGCCGGAAGTATTAGAGCAAAAAACAGGAATCTAAGACGATGGTGGCAAGTTTTGACTAACCTGTGTCCACCCTAGAAAGATGTCGCTCAAAATACATGTCACGGGAGTTGACTCAGTGTCTGCACTAAGCTTCTCAACTAACTGCTCCGTCTCGCCTTGTGCTCTCTGCACATCGTCAAAATATGGCAAGTTCTCATTGCCAGGGTCAGCAGGACGAATACCCAAATTCACTACTGCCATGTCCGCTGCTCGGCAAATGTCGAGGAGATCTTGTGCAATGTTGTTGAAAATGTTTCCCACAGTGATGCGGACTCCATATGGCAAAAACATTCGAGCCAACTGAACTGTTGCCAAGTTGTGCCCCCTAGCAGGATATGGAATCACCAAAAGATGGCACCCAGACTTCTGGCCTTCAACCGGAGCAGCGACAGCATCCCCATTAGTAGCCATCTTCTTGGTATTCGAGGGCTGTCTAAACATTTCGAAACCATACGGTGATCAGTTAAGCAGACGAGAACAGAATCATCATAGCCTAGTGAGTCGTTCTGCGATTTCCTCTGCGGCACCAGCTCCGCAAGGTAATCATTCATTGTAAGAGGCAGAGACACAGGCACATTAAGATACCCACCCAATAACACCAGAACCTAATTGAATATTGGCTCCAGGAACCGACTCGATCTATTCTAGCACTGCAGGTTAATCTAGACTTTGCATCTTCACTCACCGCTCTATGGTTGCAATGAAATCAGAGCTTCCGACTGACCACCTCCTGCATCTGCTAATTCAGTCTACTCTAGTGATCAGAACCGCAAAAGATTTCCTACATATAATCCCACGTAATCGTGGCTGAGAAGTTAACACTTCATCTAAAATATTAAAACCCAATCTCTCGCAAAAGAGACACCCCGTTCACACCTACAAACTCAGCTAAAGTATCCTTCAACAAGATGCACCCAAACCCAGTTCGACCAAAGAAATTGACTGCACAAATAATATCAAACTCAGAAGTGGAAGTATGGCTGTAGAGTCCCTTCAGCACGAGAATAAATTGTTGGGTTACTTAACTGAATGCGCGCGGAGTTTCGCACAATTAAACCTCAGATTTTTTAAACAATCGCATGAGAGAATAATCTCCTGCCTGCCTGCCTGCCTGCCTGCCTGCATGCAACAAAAGACCAACACTCCCATACACCGTCTCGCAGGTCTGCTCCGTGCGCAGATATTCGCTCTGTACCACATGGAGGTTCATCTGTCGTCGGCCTAGCTTTGAAGTCAAACCTGGTGGCCGCAAGGAAATTGTGCTTAATTGTGTGCCCTCTTCGCAAGAGTTGACGCCATGGCGTGTTAGAAGTTTCGCAATAGAATAGGAACTATCTCTCATAGCCGTGCAGATTTTTTAAGCTTTCTATGGCGACGGCGAGACCTGGACTTCATTGAATACGGGAAAAAGAGATGGAATCATGAGTGCTCATCTATCTGTCGCGGAGAGCTATGGAGATGCATTCCGGAACATCGCTGTTTGTAATGTTTCCTTAAAGCTGCGCAGTGGGTGCCAAAGTCTTGACAAAACATCGACGCAGAGCCATGTCAAGTGTAGAAGGGGATTAAGCCCCAGGAGCTGTACCGCCCCCTTCCATGTCGATCTGGGGTGACGATGCTTGGCATAAGCAGCAATTCGTCACGACGCACCCAGCTTAAGCGCCACTTGGATCAGGCACCCACAAAGTTTTCCTTCCGAAGTAACGGCTCGCGGCCTACTTATACAAATGGACTATTGTTCTCGATGCCGCTGATCGCGTGGAATGCGGTAACTACAGAATGACAGCGTCCGTGAATGGAATTAGAATTCATGGACCAAGATTTCACCGATTTCTGGGTTTCGATCAGGAAATAGATCCACGGTGACCATCGAGCCGTCGGAGAAAGGAAAACGGGTCTCTTTCGGACACGACTTTTTCATGCGCTTTGCCACACTTTTAATTTTTGAAACCATATATTCTTTATGTGATTAGAACCAACATAATATAAATAAAATAAAATAAAATAAAATGTTTTATAACGATTTCTTAGCAAAAAATCATGGATAATAATTGAACCTCCCCCATTTTTCCAGTTTAAATATTCGGATTGATAATAACAAATATAGATAAGAACAAGAAAGGTGATACATCAATTTTTTAATTTTAGAAATATTGATTCTATTATCTTTAATTTTTATCAACTAAAGTATCTATTCTTACAATAACTGTTTTTTTAGCAAGAGTATGATATTTGATGAGGTATTACTTCTTATAACTATCTTGTTATTTATGCGTAACTATTAAACCTCATGTCATAATGTACACAAATTGTTCTTTTGAATTCCAATTCATTCTTACTTTGAGTAAATCTCTTCTAAATTTTATTTAAATCTTAGTAAATATTATTTCTCAAAAAAATTTAAAATTTTTAAATAAATCTTATACACAAAAAAATCAACATTCTATTTTTTTAATAAAGACAAAATTTAAAAAGGTGGAAGCACAAAAAAAAGAAAAAGAAAAACGAATGGATCTATTACCTTCTTAAAAACAAGTGTTTTTACATTAGAATTTTTTTTATAAATTGATATAATAAAATTTAAACAAATATATTAAAATTTATTATTTTTTAGATTTTATCTACTTTAACTCCACTTCTATATAGTCATATAATATATAATCCTCTCTTAATAAAAAATTTGTTTGAAATTTTTGCAACTATATAGTTATTCAGTGTATAAAATATCACCAACATATGTAATCAATTACAAACAATAATACAAGCCATCATTTTTAACTTTTATTAAATTTAAAACACTTTTACTTTATTTTTTAACTAATTTGAAAAAAAACTTTAAAATTACATATGGTACTCATATTAATATTAATTATGTAAGGTATTTATTGACCTTATAAAATAAAATAACAAATTTGTTACTTTAGCAAGATGTGCTTAAATTTTTAGTAGGTATATTATCTTAGAACACAAATCTAAGATTGTGGATGTCAATTGACATCTGAAGCCACTTATTTGTAATGTTTACTTTACATTTGTATAATATTTTTTTGAGATAGAACTTAGTATCATTAGCAAGCCAAAAAAAATCAAATAATATATTTTTGCTTATAACTTAAGGTAGCAATATAAAACAAACTTTTAAACAAATAAAAATCTTATAATTTTTTAAAAGATAATTATTTAGTAGTGAATATTATTATACATTAATTCTACCTAATCTGCTATATATATATATATATATATATATATATCTTACATAGTTATTTATTATGTGATATTTATAGATTACAACTGCATGCTTGTATATAACCAAAATATGAATATATTGCTTGTAAGCTTATATACTTATTATATAACCTAAAGTAGAATTTATATCTATGATATAGTTGCATAAACTCAAACCTCCAAAACATACCATGATCAGTCTTAGCATCTATTATTCCAAAAACTGCTTACGTATGTATTTTAATATTTAATATTTTAACAATTTACTTATTATCCATTTTGACCATTGAAAATCTTAATTCTGAATAATAACTTCAATTGATTTGAAAAATAAAAACTCTAAAATTGATACAAAAAGAATTTAGTATATTGGTTTTTAAAGATCAATTAAAGCATTTGTTTTTATTTTTGCATTAGATTAATTATATAAACTTCATTTGATCAAATTACTTTGCCATCAATAGTAACCATGTCTATATACTTTGTTGGTATTTATATGCCTTTAAAAATATTTAAAATCACTTTATATCAATAAAAATAATTACCAATGCCTTTTTTGTTAGATATATTATTTTAATAAAATTTTACAATAATTTATTTATTTATTTATTTATTTGTCTTATTATTAAAATATTATATGCATAAATTTTTTAAATTAACCAAAATTCTACCTAAGATATTTTTTAAATTTTATTCTAAAATATTTCACTTAGTCTTTGATTTCCAAAAGAAAAAGAATAAAATACTAAAATACTAAAACAATTCCAAAATTCAAAATTACTCTAAAAATCTAAATTACCAAATTTCTACCTTTTGTAAGTAGATCTGAACTTCTTAATTTTTTAGCCTTTGAAAGATTTTAAATCACTTTGTATTAATAAAATTGATTACCAATGTCTTTTTTGTTAAATGTATTATTTCAAAAATTGATATTTGGTAAGTATGTTTGAACTTATTAAAAATTTTGGATATCTAAGTTTAAAATTTTGCCAAATACATTTCTAGAATTATTTAGATAAGATAACTTCTCAAAGAATTTGGATTCAAGTACAAATATCTTATTATAATATGATGTTACAACCAAGAAATATAAAACATATTTAGAAATCTTATATTTTAAAATAAATAATTAAATCTTGTTGAAATTATTATAAAAAAAAGTAAATAAAGTAAATGCATTTTATTTCAGAAAAAGATCAATTTGTGGATCTTGTGAGTAGATTCAAGACTTGAATTTTAAAGTTAAATTTTGATAAAAGTTTTTTTAAAAAAAGTAAGCAATTCATTAACATAGTGCAATTTTGATACCTCCTTTGTTAAGTATTTCTTTGACATTGCTCTAAATTTCTGTTTTATTCATGCTATTAATGATTGGTTTCATAGAACCTCCTCTCTCTCTCTCTCTCTCTCTCTCTCTCTCTATATATATATATATATATATTCACTAACCTATACTAAATATTGCTTTTAACAACATCATATTAAAAACCATTTATTATTTGTTCCTAAAGCTCCCAAGCTCTTGTAAACATTTTGTTAAATTTCAAGCTATTGTACTGCAGACAATGGCTTTAGCATCATAACAATACTTGTTTGCACTGACAAAGTTCAACTGCTTTTGCAAGATTATTCATGATTTTCTGAATTGGACAATTAACCATTGATTTGTTGGGTCTAGGAAGATGAGTGCACGAGAGGGTGTTGGAAGCCATGCTTCTCATTTTCTAGGGTTACAGCCAAAGGGTTAACCAGTCTCGACTAACTACATTCATCCAATGTTTCAAGACCCTTCGGGTGTCTTGATTGAAGCCGTGGTCTTCATCGAGGCTTGCGTTGACGCTACATCGCGTGCATCAGCTTCAGATTGCGCCGCAGCAGGATGATCAACTCCAGTCTGGGTGGGATTATGGTAGGATTATTTGTCGTCGAAGCAGATATCATAGCGGAAGAAGAGTCCTGCAACCAACAGAAGAGAATAACAATAACGACAGTATCGGATTTAATAAGAAGACGTTGTAAATGTAATAACCACAACTCGATCCCCTCACCCGTAATAAAAATTGCATTCTCACGATGCCAGAATCACTGCGTCTGCGAAGTTCTGCACTGCGATGGTCCGAAGTCATTAGCGCACGCAGTAATCCTGAAGATAGAGGATGGAGCTGGTAATTCACTCTACCTTCAGGATTGTGTAGTCAAAAGCCACAACCGACCCAATGGCGGCACAAGTTGTTGATTCGGTAGTCGTGTAGAGCAAAATCATGTACCTATCACTTGTGGTCCTGCATTACCAAATATCCTATCCTGAGGCACGATCAACGATGAGGGTAGTGGAGTCGGAGGCAGGTAATTCTGCACTTGCAAGCAAGTATTGTGGTGAATCCAGCGACTACCTTAAGCGTGGTGAAGCCTTGGTGTAGACTGACTAATCGCGACAACCCAATGCCCTTTTCATGCAGCTTACGAGGATCACAGTGCATTGGGCGACGATTACACCGTCGAGCATGAGTTTTTCTACCAGCGACTCCGCTCGCATTAGCGTAGATTGCAACGAGGTATCCTGACAACGCCCACAGGGCATCAGCCCCCACAGCCACCAGGAACGCCCAAGTTCGGGAGACACTTCTTTCCAAGCTTGCGAATTGCCGCAGCAGCAAATTGTTTGAATGCAAAAATTGGGTTTTCCAATAATAGTTCATGCAACGTGACTATCAGCGATTACTTTTTCTGGTTCAACGCATTGACATGCCTTGCCCCTCTTGCACAGCAGCATATTATTAACCCATCGCAAAATTTACGATGCTCACCACGTTTTACAGCAGTAAAACTTATAACAAGTCACGTAGGGATCACTTTCTGTTGTTTGGACTGTAGGTGTAAGATCCTCGAAGAATATTCTGTTGAGTGCATAACAATAATCAATTGCCTTGCGACTGCAAATTCAGATGATTTCACGATATTCTGTTGAAACAAGGACGCTCTAGTCATGTGATGCTGGCTGAGTCATGTGAGCTCTGTATCACTGGCTGAGTCAGTCTTCAACTGTAGGATGATTCCTCTTGCAATCCCGCTGTTCTGATCTGAAAACTCAGAATTATTTAACTAGTACATCAATAGCGTTTTGTTAGAATTTCCTTGTACGCTTTGATGGCAAGCTTTCCCCATCTCACATAGTTTTCAGCTATTATTTGCATGTAATTGGTCAATTTCATAAATGTATCACACACGACAGCGTGTATATAACTAGGACTCCAGCTCCAATTAGTGCACATAAAAATAATGCACCAGAGTTTTACTGCCAACTGTTCATCCAACCTCTTGTAGTTTTTTGGGGAAAGATGCGTCAAAGGGTGTGGAAATCCAAGGCATTTCATTCAGTCAAATGATGCTCTGAGCCCAAACTGTGCAGACCAACGCAGAAGACATGGGCACTCATCATTGTTGTCCCTTTAGACATGCAATCCTCGCTGCCCCTCTCCCTCAATGCTGTCGAAGTGGTGAATCGAGGGATCCAATCTCCCAGTTGTTGATTAATAATTGATTGAGCAACATTTAAGACAGTGATGCTTTTATGATTGCCTAGAAGGTGAATGATTCTAGTGAGAGAGGTGGTAAAGGTGTGGGGCAGGGACAAACGACGTTGTATTGATGATTCAGATCTGAGAGGCTGGTAAGGTTTGTGGTCTCAAATGGGGATGGTGGAATCTTGTCCCGCATTCTTGGATTTGGCTTGCAAGGCCTTAGATGACATTTTGAGTGGTGGTGAAGATAGATGTGAAATTTAGAAACACTTGGGGATTACAGTTAGCGCAGCGATTTGCATTGTATGACCTTGCTGTGAATTCTCCTCTCCACCATTGTGTTCCCATCAATTGCGAGGAAATGCGGTGAAACTTTGCTTGGTGATCTAAAGTTTCGGTCTCCGAATTGGGGTGACGTTGAAGAGTGCAGGAATGAGCTGAGCTGATCGGTGTAATTGTGTGCCGAGCGTATCTCATTTCAGCCGACTACAATTGGGTTGTGACGAAGGAAAGGCATTGAGCATGACGTTGCGACTGGAGTGCGCGGTGCAGCACTATGACTGGGGTCGCATTGGTGCGGCGAGCGAGGTGGGCCGGCTGCATGCCTTGGCGGTAGGATCTACCGCGGAAGACGCACCGTACGCGGAGCTCTGGATGGGTACCCACAAATCGGGTCCTTCTTGGGTGGTTAGTGACAATTCTCCTGTTCTTCTCAAGGAATGGCTAGACACACATTCGGAAGCGCTTGGGGACAGAGTGGCAGAGCGCTGGCAAGGAGAGTTGCCCTTCCTTTTCAAGGTGGGTTCTTAATGCCCTTGTACTTTCTTTGACATAGAT
The DNA here is from genome assembly GCA_036785485.1 of Physcomitrellopsis africana. Lineage (NCBI taxonomy): Eukaryota > Viridiplantae > Streptophyta > Bryopsida > Funariales > Funariaceae > Physcomitrellopsis > Physcomitrellopsis africana. The sequence goes on along the minus strand of JAWRVF010000163.1, from coordinate 364,313 downwards.
TAAATTTGTGAGAAATTTGTGATGAACTGCGACTTGTTACCTCGTGTTAGTTACTGGTTAGTTGTTCCTGTTCGCTGACGGAAACGTAATTAGGTATTTAGTTCACAATGTAGCTGTTCTCTTTGATCTTCATGAAATGTATACCATAGAGTGTTAGAAAGATGGTGGAGCCTTTCCATTAAACTGATCATAAACAATCAGGGACTGGTAGGTGTTGTCGGTGGCGAAGGCGCTGTCCATTCAGGCGCATCCAGATAAGAAGTTGGCTCAAGCTCTTCATGAATCCCAACCCCACATTTACAAGGACCCGAATCACAAGCCAGAAATGGCCCTTGCCCTCACTTCTTTTGAGGCATTGTGCGGATTTGTCACTTCAGAGGTATGACACGTTCTTTTCTTGGGTCTTAGGGTTGTGGGTTTTGAGGGATATTCTCTGCTGTGCTTCTCTGTATTGTATTGTTGACCTAGTTTTGCTACCGTTGCATTGAAATGAGACACCAGTGAAACCTTCTGATTGTGCCCACTTGGAGAAGATGCATGCTGTTCCCTTTAGTAATTTTGAACTTTTGTAATACGTGCAGGAGCTGAAAGAAGTAGTCGAAACAGTACCTGAGCTTAGGTCTGTGTTGAAAGAGGACACATGTAAAGCTCTCATTAAGCTCGGAACTTGCAAAGTCGAGGGAAATGAGGCAAAGCAAGCACTAAAACAGGCTTATACGACCCTCATGACCCTACCCAATGATGTCGTGGCTAGTACAGTTACAGAGCTTGTCAATCGTCTTGCCAAAGAGAAACAGGCATGTTCCTTCTTTCCTTTTTGGTCCTTCGAAATCATAGTTCTTTTTCTTCTTTTTTTATCTTCATTTTCTTTTTCTTTTTTTCCTATTGTTGTATTTTTTTTCTTTTACGTTTTTCTGGGGAAGGTTTCTGTTGGTGAGAAGAATGATTCTTCTGCGGCAGGTGCGAGAGCTCACAGCGAAAGAGGAGCTAGTCATAGAGCTCGAGAAGCAGTATCCAGCAGACATTGGCGTTCTTTCAGTATTCTTCTTGAATTATCTCCAGCTCGTTCCTGGTGAGGCTGTGTGCCTGGATGCCAACGAACCTCACGCATATCTGTCTGGAGAGATTGTCGAGTGCATGGCAGCCTCGGACAACGTAGTCCGAGCTGGATTCACGCCCAAGTACCGGGACACACAAACCCTTTGTTCAATGCTAACTTACAAGCAGGTAAAATCCACCCCAGTGATTAAGTGTACGTGATTAGTAGGTTCTGGGAGCACATGCAAGTAATGTTAGGGTTTCGTGACCAAGTTTTACATTCGCATCCAACTGATTTATTTATATGCATACAGGGTTTACCTGAGGTCTTGACCGGCACACACGTGAATGATTACACTACAAGATACATCCCACCATTTGATGAATTTGAAGTGGACCATATTGTGATACCTCTGGGTAGCTCGAGCGAGCTTACAACGATGGGTCCTTCCATCTTCCTTGTCTTCGAAGGTATTGGTGTTATTGGTAATAACGACGTCGAAGACGTTACAGGCCTCAAGAAAGGTGACATCTTCTTTGTACCCGCGGGTCAAAAGGTTGTAATTGCAGCCCCGCTGGATGCGGATCAGAGCTATGAAGATCTTAAACAAAAGCCTCTGCAGTTGTATAGAGCTGGAGTCAACAGCTCCAGAATGTGGCCTAGTGCATAGTCTCTCTCAAATTGGTAAATTCGCGGAGTTTTAGTTTCAGCTGGAGCTTCTTTGCAACGACATGCATTCATGGAGGAGTTCGAGTTTAAGCGCTTCAAATTTAGAACTATAAGTGCGTCGTGAAGGGAGTTGCGGATTCATGAAGACATTTTGTTATAGGTAGGCCATTCATGACCGTGCGGTGCATTCAATAGATTTTTGGTCGAATTCGTGCAGTAAGATCTCAGTCCATGACTTGAGAAGGCTTAATGCAATAATAGCGGGTGTAAATCAGCTCCACCTGTACATTCCCAACTAGTTTATTTTCTATATATTTTCCGTTGGCCCAGATTTGATGATGTAATGAGGAGTGGGTTGTAATCATTTTTACAAGAAATTTCTGCTCAGAATATTCAAAATTGAGCTGAATCCGTATTGATATGTACATTGTTGACAAGCTTTAATTACTTCAGTTGCATATACTCGACACACCAACATTTGTCGCTGGGACAGTAATAGTGGGCATTTTACAGTAGACACTTGCATTGCTCGGACCAGTACACTGTCCAAAGTCCTCGACAAACTGTTCCCACATACAAAATCTTGTTTGAAACTGCTGTAGCAAACAAAGTTGATCATTAACCAGTAAAACTATCCCGATCAGCTACCAACCCTCAATCAGCACGTTTCTTCACTATCCGAGTAGGTTTCTTCTTTGAAGTCAATCCTAAAACCTTCAAAGTCAATGCATAAGCTGTTGTAGCGAAGAAGCCCCCCAATGCTATCGTAAGCCCTGGTCTTCTTCCCAAATACTGCATAAAGTACCAAGATGAAAAGCTAACATCAGCATCAACTTCAAGATCAAAGAAAGAAAGAAGAGAACACATTCACAAATACGAATGTCGAATCGTTTCGTATATGCGTATATGAAACGCACATAATGAAGGGTTCCATTATGCCACGACTATCCTATTCTCTGGAAAGTATTTAAGGTAGCACAAAAGAACTACATGTACGGCAGCTACCAAAAGGTAGTTTATATCATCCAAATACGTGAATACGTGCAATTGTAAAGCTCCGTTGTAACATACCTCGACGGTGGGATGAAAGGAATTCTTGAGATCGTCCAATAAATCAGAAAGCCCGGATGCTTCAGGCGGCACTTCCAGAGCTTCAGTTTCCTTCCACCCACTCTGCAGTGAAGATGTAACATGTATCAAATATAAAGACCACTAGAAATGAGAGGCCTAGCTGTACTCACATCTTGGTGCCAGAGTGATGGTACCCGATTCATAGGATCAGTCATTAAAATATTGTAACAAAGGCATCACCAGTTAAGACCAGAACGTCGTATGACCTTAATAAATGCTGAAATAGAGGCGGCATTCCAGTCACCCTTGTAAATAAACATTCGGCGATCTCTGAACAGGCGCAATGCTGGCACGCTAGTCAGTGAAAATCTTTTACGAAGTTTTGGACTCTGCAACACATTCACCTGCACAATGACAGTATCCCACTTTAGATCCATAATTAATAGTACAAAAATGGACAGTGACCGTGAAGTGATTACTGCGCTGATGTGTGTTATTCTCCACAATTGAAAACCTTAATCTAAAGACGTCGTCTAGCCATCTCGAGAGTTACAAGCATACCTGAGCTGCTATCGGCTGTTGCTCTGTAGCGGCCTCCAACAATGCTTTTTCAGATATAGTACATTTCTCACATTGCCGGTCTAAGAATAGTACGACCCTAGCAACAACAACCAATAACCAATAATTGATGTCGGAAAACCCACAAGGAAGGTAACGAGTGCAATGCTTGGAGCAAAAAGGAACTAAACATGTCTCACTTTCACAGCCATACGAAGGCATGGCTGGATTTGGACCACGAAACCTGCTATGATTATGTAAATATGCCAGCAATGTGGAATTCAAGGAGTACCTTCCTGGACAAAGTCATAAGCGAATGGGACCATAACGGTCACTACCTTTCCAGACAGCAACCTTTATGACTCCATCTTGAAAAGAATATAAAAATGAGGTTTAGTCTCTATCTTCATGTCCATTACGTTAACTGAATAGAAACAAGAAGTGTGAGGTCTTACGAAATTGGATGCAAAAAAGATATTCAACGGCAAGAAAAAAAAAATACCAAGCTCCGGTTGTTTGACCAGTGGCTGCTTGTGTGTCATGCTCAAAATTGCGGTCTGAGAGCATGAGCAGCTCTCGGGGGGCTTCTCCTTCAAGTCCAAAGTCGTCATCGTCACTATCAGCAAATACTGCCAGCGTAGGCAGGACAAGAAGCAGCAACAATACTCTCCTCCATGCATTCGCCTTCATGACTACCTTCCGTTGCTTAAGAGAGCAGATTGTGACCTCACTCAACAATTACGACAAAGCTCCTGCACACGCTAAACCACACTTAGATATTGGACCCCGAGATTTTCAGCCACATTAATGGATCCCCGCCAGGAAGAACTGTCCCTTGTTCTCCAGAAAAACCTTCCGAGGAAATTATTGCACATCGCCAATGACAGCTAAAAAGAAATCGAAAATTCGAGCAACAAGTGTAAATTGGCCATCGTACAGGCACATGCTGATCACAAGAAGCAATAAAATTGCACATTCAATCACGCTGCCGACCGAAATCAGACTTAGAGGTCCTCTTCGAACCAACAGAATTTCGAACTAGAAGAAGCTCCATTGCGTAAGAGATCCAGACAGGCACAATAACGACACCTACGCTACGGAAAGAAGCAGAATGCATTGGCAAACAGTAAACACCTCAGAGACTTGTGCCCTCGAGTATGCATGCTCAAATTGTAAGGAAAGCTAGGTGGAATCACAGAGCTGAAGAGGAGCGGCGGAATTAGGGTTTCTAGTGGCGAATGCATCTGGACACGGTTGATGACGTCAGATTTTCATTAGTTTATGTCAATAAAGCCTCGTAAACGAACGACACCGAACCCAAGTGAAGAAGGTATCGACATCGAAGGCTCAGACTTACCCATGTGGGCCCTCGCTCGAACATGGCATTGAGAGCAGCATGATTCGAGGACTCTACGTTCAGGCAACTGCTCCATATTCGTCGCACTCTACTTCGTGAAAATAGCGACGCCTGCCTCGTGGCATGCGGCATTGGATCATCGCACTTCCCAACCTCCGTGCCTGGCAGTCTCTCACGCTGCAGTGCAATCGATGGTCATGGCACCCACTCTTCAAGATCCTTCATGCATACGGTGTGGCTCATGCGGTGGGTTTCCACGGCGGTGGACTGCTAGTGAATCGACTTTGGTGAGTGAGTTGGGTGTCTGTTGGATGGTGGTTTCTTGCTGATTTCTTTGTTTGGAGTTGCGTGGATGGAATTTTGCCTTTGTTTGGGAGGATGGAAAGAGTAGGAGGGAGATGTTGACGTATAGGGGCTTTGCATGGAGCTGTGGAGAATTCGGCATTGAAATGGAGGTTGAGTGATGGTTTTGCACGTTTTGTGGAATTGCAGTAGTTTTCTTGTCAATGATAGTTAGATTAGATTCTTTAGGGGTGCTGGTGTAGTTTTTTTGCGGACTGGATGCTTGATTTGGGATCAACAACAATGACTTGACAAGTAGGTAATTCTAAATTTTCTGGTGTTAAATGCTGTTTGTGTTTCGAGTTGAAGCATGTCCTTGACTCTCCTTAGTGGGATCACGTTCAGCAGTCTTGCATAGAAAGTGGAAATGTGTAGTAAGCGGGAGATGTGTACTTTTTGAGTTGACGGTTTTGATTTGTAAGTATAATGATTGCTTCTTGCAGTTTAGAAGTCAGTTCTTTCTAAGTATTGGAATTTTGTGTGTAGAGAGCGTATGAAGTTTTACGTCTGCAGCTGCTATGGCGAGTCACAGAATCCGAGTTCTCGTCGTGGGTTGCAGCAGTGGAGTAGGCCTCGAGGTATATCTTCAGTGTTCTGTTTATGTGGAGAACTTAATTTTAAAATAAACTACAAAGTTGTAGAAAATACTTAATCAGGTCTGTGTAATGCAGATATAACTGAACGCCATTTCTTTGATAAGACTGGAACACATTACAATGTTCATTTAGAAGTTGTCTTGATTCTTTGAATGACTTAAATAATATGCACTTTCGTGGAGTGTAGGGAATAGTTTTCTCCGCCGTTTCATGTAGTGGTTTGGAAAAAAACAAAAGATGCTGCTTATTAGGCACACATTAATTTGCCTCATCTTCGACTTGGCAACAGCCAACATAATACTGGATTTTTGTAACATTTCTGTGGCATTTCATTCTTGAGTTTGAACATGTAGGGTGATGGAATCGGAACATTTGGCAGGTGGTAAAAACGCTATTGACAGAAGGAGATAGGTTTCAAGTTTTTGGACTGGTACGGAATCAACGGAGGGCAGCTAAAGCTCTTGGTATGCTGTTAATATCTGTTGATTGAGAAGGACCTTGAAAACCGTAAATTTCAGCAGTAATTCTCTATGCATCGAGTATACTGGAAGGCATCATTGAATCAACTGTTAAATTCTTAGTAGACATCGAATCCTGCTAATTCTTGGACATTGAGCGAAGATGAGCATTGCTGAAAACCTCAAGCTTTAGTGCCTAGGACTTGCACATAATCTTGACACAGTGCTTTGAAACAGCCTACGGGTCATCAAGAGTGCACTTTATTCATGGAGATGTCACGAAGCCGGAGACTCTTGTGTCAGCCTGCCAGGGAATGGACGCAGTTGTTTGCACTGTAAGGGCAAGAGCAGGTTGGCGTCTACCTTGTTGGAACAGGGACAGTCCACGATGTGTGGATTATGAAGGCGTCAAGGACTTGGCTGAAGCAGCTGCTTCTGTTGGGGTAAACTCATTTGGAGCTCTGATTTGGGGTTTTGGTATGTGTAGGGAATGATTTTTTTTTTATCAATCAAATTGTCGCGAGTGTAAATTGAGGTGGAACGTTCTGTGGATCTTTAACCAGGTCATCTGCAGGTACCAAAATTTGTGCTGGTCTCTGCTGCGGGAGTGACAACAACATGTGGTGGAGAATTTTGCCTAAACATATTTCATGGACGTGCCCTTCACTGGAAACTTCTGGTAAGATTTTACTGAAGCTTGAATATGTTTTCAGTTTTGATATAAGCAGAAATTACAGTGGGAATTCTACAGAAGAGATAAATGTCATGCTTGTTGGCTGGTTGTTCATGACAGCAGACAATGCTTTTAAGATGAGAATACAGAAATACCATCCTATTCAAAGGAAACTATTTTTAACATGAAATTGCTTGGAATTGTATTTTCCACATCCGCATTTTGGCTGGTTTGAATTAATTTGCCAGTGTCATTCTCTCTTTAGTGGAGACTTGCCATTATGCTTGCACTTCTGTAGTTTATTACATGAACTCTCCTAGTAATACCACAGGGAGAAGAAGCTCTAAGAAGAGCGTACAAGCACGGAGGACATAGAGACTTATCATACTACATTATCAGGCTTGGGCGGCTGAATAGCAATTTGGGTGGCCTTCTTGGATGCTCATTTGAACAAGGTAATTAGAAAAATTTCTGTCAAATTGGTTTCAGTTAACATTCAACTGCAATGTGTACACCTTTGCGGATGAGTTTGACAGGTCCTGCAGCAGTAAATTTTTTTGAGTGTCGAGTTGATGTCTCTATGCATTAGGAGCAGCTCATCATTTGGTGATACCATTTCTCTTCAATCTTTAGAGTCTAAATAACATTCTGTATTGTAATACAGGTGATCAAGGTAGGGGATCAATAACTCGGATTGATGCCGCAGCCATCGTGGTGGCTTGTATTGATGGTCACTGCATACCAAACGTCACCTTTGAAGCCTTCAACAACAAAAACAAGCTTGCACCTGCGGAAGATCTTAACAAGTTATACTTTTTAGACCCAGATGAGCCAGTGGTAGAAGGGACAGAGATTACTAGCCGTCTTTTGCCCTGAGTCTTGCTCTTGGTTCTCATGTACTTCATGCTACATACTGGTCTCTCTACTTATCACAATAGACGTCCTTTCAGCTCAGACTGTAGGTTGAAGAGACGTCCTTCAACTGAATGTATACAGGGCTGATATATTCAGGAAAAGCATTTTAGAAGTATCTTTGTTTTTATGCTCGAATTAGATGCACCCTGTAGTGAACTCATGAGCAGGTCCTAATTTGTGAGGAGAAGCACCCAAGAGCCCGCCACTAAGCTGTAGTACAAAAGCTGTAGAACATCATCTCTGCTACATTCAGGATGTCCTAATAGGCGAGGCAAATTGTGTCCTATTCCATGGTGCGAGGGCGTAAGTTGTTTGGACCTGTGAAGACTGTTAATTAATTTTGCTGAGCAGTGTACACTCAGCACATTAACCTCTTAAGACCCAGGGATTATTCTGATTACCAAGAACAAGCTAGTGATGATTTGAGGGTCACAAATTAATGGTGAGGCTAATAAATATCTTCAAAAGTTACTATATGTGGACTCAAGCTGTTTTTCTTTCCGAAGTTGTTCGAAACGGACACTTCATTGTTTTCTCTTGATTCCTCTTTTATATCTTGAAAAATTGAAACTAAAATGTGGCAAAAATTGCATCAGTAAACTTGTGGTTTTTTATTTAGTTTTGAATATTACAACAGATATAATCAAATATTATCAAATATAATCAAATATTACAACAGATATAATCAAATAATAGATTTAGTTTTTAACAATACAACAGATAGAATCAAATATTGATTCCCCGAGTGCATTTTTTTCCCTACATCCTAAGTTAAATTTACCCAATTAGTATTGAAATATTGGATGAATGTAAAAGTGATTTTAAAAAAAGAACAAAGAAAAACCCAAAGACAAAAGGACAGTCTTCCTTTTGCAAATATTTACTTTTTAGTCTTGAAACATACTTTTGCCAAAGATGGTTCATTCCAAACTCAATTATGAATGGAAGCATATCTTGGATTCTAATTTTGGGAATATTAAGCATCTAAGTTTACTTCGTCAACGCCAATATTTCACGTTAACACATGCCCCAATATACGAAGCAAGGTTTGGAAAACCAGCAGCAGCCATGGATGAATAGGGATAACCACAAGAGTTGGTGGATGTGGTACAGTCTCTACATTGTGGTAGTTCATATTTGTTGTACTGAATCAGCACGTGGATGGATTGAACATTCACAACAATAAGGAATGATGTTTTTTCAACACAAAGTTATGACCCACTTCTTGACACAACATTATGCAAACTCATGGTGTCACAATTACTTGCAAAGTGATCGAAGACAACGCGCTCATGACCGGAAACCCTCCTCCAGCAGAACTCTTGGCGTCCACAACCGGCCATCAGGTGCTGCTGAACCCTCACCTCCCTACGCTGCTGGGACCGCAATCCCTGTTCCAGAAAACTAGACCTAGTGCACCAGCCCCACATCAGAACCGTGACAACGGTGCCATTGTACGATGTCATACCACCAAATTGGAGCCGCCGCATTGAGTTCCAAATCTGTGACACGCCATCTTGCAAGTGGAGCAGACTAGCTCATTGTCTTCGCTGCGTGCAACAGCCAGCTTATGTGTGGGATTCACACAAGCACACTGTACCCTCTTGCTCTCTGCAATACCACAGTCAGGTCCTGCTCACAGCAATCTCGCCACCTCGTACCGAAGCACAACAGTCCGTAAAGACCTGCTTCCGTTTGCTCGGTGTCTGTCTGCACACAGGATGGTCACACATGCAAGACACGTACATTGTGTTCACCTGCATGAAAATTTTACCTTGCAGCTGGCTTCTTCTGCAATAAGGCCGCAACATTCCTTCATCTGAGATCAGCAACCAACTACAAAAACACTTGGTTTACAAAGCTCACGCATGCGAGTGACCAATATTGTCGACGCATTGAACAAAATGCCTGAGCAAGATTTAGATTGAACTTTGTTTTGCTTCAGCCGGAAAAGCAAAGTAGATCAGGCGATGTGTGAAGATTGGAAAGATGTTGTCCAGTGTCATCAGGTTTTACCCAATTCTTTGTGGGAAGTAAAATTTCAATATAGTCAAGAGGGATTCATTGATGATACTTGAGATTTGTGAAGTTTAGATCAAGATTGGTATGAAAATTGCCTAGCTTGTGTCTTTGCAAATTTAGAATGAAGTATTACAAGTGATTTGAAACTTTGGACGAGAAGTTTAAAGTCATCAAAGGTGGTGGTAAATACAAATGTCACAGGGATTTGATTATTTTGAGATAGTGGAATGTTTGAAGAAACAAAATATTTTTAGAAATTTTTAGAATGGTGGAAGTGAATCTTCTATTTGCCAATAGATAACATGAAAATAAAAATAAATTTTTAACTTGTTTTATTGGAAGTAGTAGCATAGAAAATGTTGATTTTTTAAATACATTTTAAAAACATAAGGGTCTCTAAAGAAATATGTATTTAAATTTTTTCTTAATATTTGTATTGTTAAATTTTATAAAACAAATACAAATATCAATGTGCTTGTGTTTCTTTTTGCTACTATAACACACTATTAATTCTTTATAAGAATTGTAAGGGAAAGTGGTTGGTGTTATTTTTTTTTTTTTACCAATAATTATTTTATATTTGCAAACTAATAGATTAACAAAATCATATAAGATATTTTTTAGTTCTAATGAATAACAAGTGATTTTATAAATAGAATATGCTTTGCAATCATGTTGTCACTTGTAAATATGCTTTAGAAATCATGTTATCACCATTTTAAAGATGGCTATAAAATAATACAAAGAAATATTTATTTCTTATAACTAGTAAATAATTAGGTATAAATTCTATTAAGTGCAATTTAAAAAAAAGATGAAATAGTTGTATTCCAAAAACTTAGATATAAATCAAACTTTGTGCCTAACTATATACAAATTAGCAAATGGTGCTAGAGAATTAAAATCTTAGAGAATTTAAAATCCAATAAATCTTATTATGACTTTATTTTTTTATAATCTTATATTAACAAAAATAAATCATCTTATCAATAAATATAGATATAACTAAAATATACATTAATTTCTCACTAAAAATAACCAAATTAAAAAAATATTTATTATTATATAAAATACTAACTTCAAACAAAATATAAATAATTTAATTATAAAATAAATATATTAATTTTTTTTAAAGATATTATTGTATGTCACCATATCATAAAAAGAGAAATATGTATATTTTTAAAATTAAATTTGTAATTTAAAAAAAGATTATATAAAGTTAAAAAATGACTTAAAATATCTAAAAACAAAAATATAATTGGTAATTAAAACTTAAACTCAAAAGATCTTTTTACTTCTAAAATATCAAATAATTTTTTTAATTTAATCTAATAAGAATCCACATTTTAATTGCAATAGAACAGATATTTATATTGAGTAAACTTAAATTTAAAAAATTATGAACTTTTTATATTTGTAAAAAAAATTAATCATTTTCAATTTTGAAATAATATTATCTTTAGCATCCTAGAAATAGCATTCATTTCATACTTCCTTCCTTGCTTCCTTCTCATTTCCTTCTTTCATCTTCTTTTTTTCTTTTTTCTCTCTCTATTAGATTCTTTTTTCTTTTTTCTTTCATTGATACCTCAGATGAAGGGCTGGAGGGCCACAAGACAACTGTTGGGGAGGACAAGCTCGCATTCGCGTTGCGGAGCTCAATATGCCGAGAGTGCTTTCCGAAGCGATGAGCTCTCTTCGAGTGCTGCGGGATCGCGTCAAATTTTCATGCGCTACTTTGCTCACGCATAAGGCGAATCTTGACTGACAATCGAAGATCATAGTTACAAGCCAGGAGCAATTCGTCAGCTGAAGGCGCTCGCACCATCATCGTCTTCGTCGTGGTCACCATCTCTCTCATAAGCTTGCTTAAACCATGTAACACTGCAACTGAAGGTTGCAATTCTGGCAATCGTCCGTGTGTGCGTGATGATCATGACGCTCGCTTCGTCCTGGTTTAACGCGCTCGCAAGTTGATGCACAGCCTCGCAGTCGATAGTTCGGAGGGCGTTTTCTTCTCACTGTGAGTGGCGCTTTGAGAACGTCGCCTCTATCTGGCAGAGAGTTGAAGCCATGTCGGCCATCGGGAGCTGCTGCAGTTTGGTTACAAGCTCAAACGATCCGTTCGTTCCCCTCTACGAGTGTGCGGGGCAGCAATGCGGTCCGCCCGTTTCTGCGCTACTTTCCAGCTCAGAACCGCCTGCCGCGACCTTTTCTCACCATGCGTTCCTCTGCTTCGTCTCCCTGGTGTCACGTCGTTCCAACAGCGCGATGCGATGAAATCACCCGTTTGTTGCGAAAGCGAGGCTCAATGCTCTGCATCGTAAGGTCCGCGTTTGATTTCCGTCTCTGCAGGTAAGTTGCCGAACTCTATGCGGCTTAGTTGTCCTGTGTTTTAAGGGGCTAAATTTAGCCATGCGTCAGGGTAAAAGACTCGATCGTATTTCGTTGTTACAGCTGATGTAGAATGGGATCATAGCGTCTTTGTTTCAGAGTGTTGAGTGTGTTCGTGAGAGGGGGATTAAGAAGGCGATCAAGAATTGCTATTCCTGTGATTTGCAACATAGCCTGGAGTTATTCCAGTTGAATCACTGAATGATCAATTGTGATTGTTTTCGGAAGTATGCAAGTGAGAGGCAGGTCTTTGTTCAAATTTGATTTGTTTACTTGGCACGCTCGGGATTTATGGAAGCCGTCGTTGCAGTAAGGACAACTTCAAAATGCTCGACAACAACCAATTTGTGGGCACGCATTTGGATACCGACCTCCTCGATTGCTAACTTCAATTTAATTTGTCGAAGTAGACCTGTGGTCATCATTCAAACCTATATTAGTTTGATGTTTTGCAGTGCACTGCTCAGCAAAAGTACCTGTTTCAAATTAATTCTCTCTACGAGGAGAGGCGTTGTACTATCAGCGCGCAAGCAAGCCGAATAGGAACGCTGCAGAAAGTGTTAACCCCTGTATCATGTACAACAACCAGTTGAACCCTACAGGTTCTTTGGAGATGTCCAAGCAGTGGAGCAGTCGATCCCGCTTCCAGGACTTCTCCGACGACGATCGAAGCAACCGATATTCCTTCTCAGATATCGGAAGAACAGATGAGTCATCCTCTAGGCACATGCTGGATGAGACGCAGCTGAGCTGGATGCTTCAGCCGAAATCCATGAAGAAGCAACCCGTGATTGACTTTGGATGTGTCTCTTGCAATCGAAAATGTTTCTGGTGGTTCATTGGCATCCTCTGCGCTAGTGTCATCATCATTGGCCTGTCACTCGTCATTTGGACATTTGCTCCAAAGAATCACGCAACTCCGCCCACCGTGGACAATTACACAGTCGCACTGAGCAAGGCTCTCACATTCTTCGATCTTCAAAAATGTAAATACTCTGCATCCCATTTTTTACACGATCATTCAAACTATATCTGTTTTATTTGTTGAGTGGAAGGCTAACAATATGTTAAACTGGTGATTCATTTTCCCAGCTGGTGCTTTATCTTCTGGTGCAAATACTACCTTATGGCGTGGATCCTCAGCTTTGCTGGACGGCCAAGCTATACTAAACAGCACCGCAGCTATAAATCTAACTGGCGGATTTTACGATGCTGGTGACAACATCAAGTTCAGTTTCACAGGAGCTTATGCCATGACGCTCCTGAGCTGGAGTGTAATAGAGTACAAGGCGAAATTTCAAGCCGCTGCAGAGTTGGACCATGCGAAGGATTTGATAAAATGGGGAACGGATTATATGCTGCAAACATTCGACTCATCGGCGGTGGATGAGATCGTTTGTCAGGTGTGGTTGCTAGATTGTTTGTATTGTCATTGTGTGAACCAATAGGCGTGACACCAACACATACTAAACAAGAGTTTTCATTGATTTGCCGAAGGTGGGCATGGGCGGAGGTAAAATACCAAACGACCATTACTGCTGGGAAAGACCTGAGGATCTCGACTACTTCAATGACACACGCCGTCTGGTTATTCAAGTATCATCGGGCTCGGACCTGGCGGGAGAGATGGCAGCGGCTCTGTCGGCTGCGTCCATCGTATTTAAAGACCAGCCAATGTACGCAGTGAAACTCCTCACAAGCGCCGAAGCTCTTTACGCATTTGCCAAGAAAAGACCCTCTCGCTATGTTGATAGTGATTCTCTTCCGGTTTCTGAAAGAGTTCTCTACCATTCTACAAGTTTCAATGATGAAATGATATGGGCAAGCTCGTGGTTGTACTTCGCTACTGGCAATGTGACCTACCTCGACGACGCAACTATTTTTGCGATTGACAACAGTAACCAAGCAGGGGCTAATGCGTTTGGTGCCTTTGATTGGGATAGCAAACTCGCGGGAGCTCAGGTACTACCTCTGAATTTTTCATCTACAGTATGTTGCGATTTACAAACTGGGTTTAAATGATTTTCCAATCGAATTTCTAAGCATAAATAACGGACTGTCGCTAATCACACGTTACTCCACTCGCCGTGTTCTATAATATGAAAATGGCTGTTAACGCAACACATATGTTGCTTCACAGTTGCTTCTTACCAGGCTGCGGATGCTGCAAGGACCAGGATATCCGTATGAGCAAGTGCTTAGGCAGTACAACAATGAGACAAATCTGGTGGTGTGTGCTTATCTACCACAGTTCCAGATATTCAACCGCACAAAAGGTGTGGCGATCTTTTTCATGGCTAAGACTCCACCTCTATTGATAAGGCCATTAGCTTCTTGTGCTAACGCCAGTCCAGTTTGATGATTTGAAGACTCTGTTTGTTGAGCTTTGATGAGGTAGACGGCATGCTCGCAGGGGGGTTGGTGCTATTCAATCCGAATGCAACTCAGCACCTTCCTGCTGCTGTTAATGCCGCCTTTTTGGCTACACTGTACGCTGATTACCTAAAAGCTGCCGATGTACCTGCGATCGAATGTGGACCCGACTTGATTTCACCGGATGTTCTACGGAACTTCTCCCGATCGCAGGTTGATTTCCAAATCCTCTTGAAACGAAATTTGTTACAGAGCTCTAAGAATGTCTGTTCAGTGTCCTAACACACTTGGGGATGAGCTTCCAAGCAGGTCGATTACGTACTGGGTAAGAATCCTCTAAACATGAGCTACATCGTAGGATACAGCGACAACTTTCCGTTACAACCGCATCATCGAGCAGCCTCCTTCCCCAGCGATGGCAAGCGATACAGCTGCAGAGAAGGGTGGCGGTGGAGAAACCGGGATTCTCCTAACCCGCATGTGCTGGTAGGGGCCATGGTTGGAGGCCCTGATCACCATGACCGCTTCAACGACACTCGTAGTAGCTCAGACCAAAATGAGCCCACGCTTGCGGGCAACGCAGGCCTTGTCGGGGCTCTGGTAGCGCTAGCAGCGGCGACAACAGGGGTTAGTAAGAGCTTAGACACCAACTCCATGTTCGCTGCCATTCCGTCCCATATGACTCCTCCCGCTCAGCCTGGAGCGCCCTGAATTATAATATCATTTTCAACAGAACATATTTGAAGTGTGTTTTTGAATTCAAGTGGTGCAAATTCAAGTTTCGAAATAATATTCACAGCGCCATTATAGAGTCTCTTTTTGAGAAAGCACTTCCCACGAGAAATTCATCCATTTCGCAACATTCTCAAGCAACCATTTATCATCCGATTGACGACATAAAATCTCTAGTTAGAGCCTCTCCACACGTGCAACCAAAAAATACCATTGCACGTCCCCGTGACTGGCAGTTGAAGCCGGCTCCACCATTCCGTGATGGAATCCGTCATGGTGATTGTGTTCCCAACCCGCGAACAAGGGAGCAAGCGTTCCCACTTATCGAGGCTCCAGGCTTTGTTCTCCAACCCTCCGAAAAGCCCTGTGAGGTTGCTCTCGCTCATAAACGGCACTCGAATTTCCTCGTATTTTTATGTGTTTTTATGTGTTTTTTTTTTTTTGTTTTTTTCTGGCTCAGGCAGCGATACATGATATCGAGGTAGCGACCGAGGACGATGCATAGGTCCTGATGGTGCGTAGAGCATGAATGTCGATCGGTGTTGTGCGTGCGAAGAAGTAATATCGCTATAAAAAGGGGTTTATAGTTTAGCGGCGGGTGTGACAGATTGCTGTGCCCTGTGAAGAATAGCGTCGCAAGTGTAGCTTAGGGTTTGAGGAGACCAGTTGCTGGAATGGCAACGAGAATGAGGCGAGGGCCGCCTGCGCCCTGGCTTCTGGGGAGTGGACTTGCGTGCATGCGAAATGAGCAGGTGATTGTTCGGGATGTCAATTTCACGGTTCATCGAGGCTCGGCGGTGCTTCTGACGGGACCTAATGCTTCGGGAAAGTCCAGTTTCCTCCGCTTGGTATGGTGTCCTCTACCCAAGGGATGATGGTAATCGACGTCGATTTGTTGTTAGTGATAGTTGGCTTTTGCTTCTTTTGTTTCTTTGAGCTAGATTTTCTGCTCCCCATGTGTACATATGTTCTTGAATTGTGTCCTAGAACTGGAACTTCGAGTTTTGTTTATGTATCTACGTGAAAACCATCTTGTCGCATCTCTCATTTTGTTGGTTCACCTGACAGTTGTGCGGATTCCTAAAGCCTAGTGCTGGTCGACTCTTTTGGGATGGCAATGATTTGTCTCAACCTGGTCTCTATGATTGTAAGCTCATTCTCTTCTACCTCTCCCAGTGATGTCTTGATATGAATTGTTCATGAGTTTCGGAGTTTTCCCCAAAGGTTCGTAGGCATATGATTGAGTTTGAATTTTCTTTTACTTTTGCATGTGCTTTAGTGAAGAAACCTAATTAGCTGCTTTAAGTAATTGTTGGTGTTCGTGGGGAGCGATCGTGTGGGCATATGCAGTACAGTGTACCGGCCCCAAGTACATTTGATTGCTGCGAAAGACGCCATAAAGAAGGCAATGACAGTATATGAGAATGTGGTGTGTTCTCTTTCTAGCTCTCTACATTACGAGGTAGCACAATAAAACTGAATATGTTTTTGTACATGTTAGCGGTTACGCATGTTGTGAACTGGTGTGGCGTTTTGAGAGGTTTGTGAATTGAGCGCAGCATTTTTGGGAGGTGCTGGAAGGTGGTGAAGGACGAACACAATGGGCATTGGATAGAATGGGTTTAGGACCCTTTGCTCAAGAGCAGGCTGTCGTACTTTCAATGGGGCAGGTATTTGGAGAAGGTTTTATTCACTGTGTATAGTATGTAGTATCTAAGTCGAATCTCGTCAAGCCGAAATGCTCGTGATTGAAGTCATCCCGGATTTTCTCATCAGCTATGAATTAATTTGGAGACACTTGGTAGCTGTTGAAAAGATCTCGTCTAAACGAATATATTTTCACTTGTGATCTAAGTTGCAATACTGCCACAGTGAATTCTCTGGCTTATGCAATTAATTGGACGTGAGACATTATCCCAGCAGAGAGGTTTGAAGAGAGCATTAGAGTTTTAGTAATATAGTTGATAATGTAAGTCACGTTTTCAACGACGATACTTATACGTTTCATTTTGCAGAGGAAAAGATTACAGCTTGCAAGGATGCTAGCTATACCTAGACCATTGTGGCTACTGGATGAACCCTCTGTTGGTCTTGATGTCGAGGTAATGCACAAAAATGTACTTTTGAACTTGTACATTTGTGCCTACATGTTGGCTTTAGATTTCTGCTTTGCAGAACTCCTCATCTAGTGACGATAATGAATAACAAGGCAATGGCTGTGGCATATCCTGCCTGGTACCATTGATTATAGAATGACATTATGGAGGACTTCTAACTCTATTTCTCCAATATTAGGGCGTTGAGATTCTCGAGGAAATAATGGCTGAGCACCGGAGCAAAGGAGGAATGGTGTTTGTTGCTACTCACGTCCCAATAAAACTCCAAGATGCAATGCATTTGAGACTCCCTCCCAGGTATGTTTGAGCTGTAAATCCTTTTTGCTAATTGTGTAAGCATTAGTTTCTACACCTCGATCGTGTGTCTAGTATTGGAAAAGAGCTCCCATTGGCATGGATATGATGAAGTTTGTTGGGAATTTGCGGAAGGGTATAGTTTGCCATTTTCACTAGTTGACAAATTTTGCACTTGTATTCCTTATGTAATTAAATGACCTAATTGGACGCATTTTTGCTACGACTGCCTGTCATTTTAGGACGCCACAATTTCGACAATATAATGCTGGGGATTTCGTTTGAAGATTTCAAAGTCTGCTCGAATGTTTTGTTCCATGCACAACGGATTCCAACTCTCAAACAGGCCAACACGCTCGCACCGTACATGCTTGGAAACGCCTCACTAGCTATTTATCTAGTGGCTTTTGCTTCTGTCTACGAAAGGGAAGATTGGACAGATTGGATTCAGCAGTAGCACATGGTGCAGCAACGTAACTTCACCCGAATCGGACAATGGAAATGCAAAAATGTCGTAGTGCTTTTTATATCTCCCATTTGTCTCGCCACCGTTGTATGAACCGCGTTTTGATCCAGGTTGCAAATATAGCAGTTACTAAAAACTTTAACAACTGCCTTGCGGCAAAAGAAGGTTCTTTCCGTACCACAAATACCGTTCAAGTCTGTCTATGGATTTATGTACGTATTCAATTTGTTACAATCGTTCGTTTCCGCTGTCAACCGCCAACTGCAGAAAGAATGTGCTTGGCACCTGAAGTACATGCTTCACCACAAGCTAGTGTTTGTAAGTGTTCATTACATACGACCAGACCCATTTATTGAAAAAACTGTACATATAATTACAAGACATATTCTACATTTTCGATGACATCCACGTCCAAGATATTTGTCGGTGTGCAATTGGAACTCGGCCAAAGCTAGTGCTTTTCATCCCCTAGCCTGTTAGCAATCGCCAGATTTATGAGCTACAGGTCAATAGTATTTCTCAATTAATAAGCTGGCAATTAAATCACCTTTGATACATCTGTCATCATCCAATGGACGTCTGCCAGTGAAACTTCTGCAAGAATCTGTTATTTGAGGCCTTACGTTTGCCTGGTTGCAGGGTCCAGCGTGCACTATTTTTAAGGAAAGAATCCTACCACTATCTGGGTGTATGTACGGTATTAAAATCTGATGAACCAGGTTCCTAAAAAATGAAGTAAATGAAAAAATAATAGGACATACAATGTTTTTCAGGGTGTGCAGATCCTTTTGGTTGGCAAGGTGATGGGACACAGAAGTCCACATTCGTCTCTATATCCAAAGGTCGACAAGCAGGAAAGGTTGCAGGTGAATGTCACCCGACAAACAGGCTAATCGTAGTGTAAGTGTGTCGTCACTCCTGTCAGAAACTCGATGTTGATGCAGGGTTTGTACGCCGTAGCAAACAAATCAGCAGAAAAGGGACCAGTACGAATCACCTGCTGTGAGGCCTGTCAAATTCCTGGGGTTGAGATCTTTTCAATATCGTTGGCACAATGGAAACCAGGCCAATGCAGAATAGAGCAGATACAGTCTTGACGTCATACAGCTCATTGAAACTGCTGAGGGTGTTCAGAGCTAAACCGGCCTGTTGGATTCACAACATAGTTTAAATCAGCAGAAAGTCAAAAAGATAGTTCAAGGTAATTGCGCTGCCAAGCAGAGAGCAATCTAAAAATTTGTTCCAACAGCACAACAATACTCAGCACTATCGCATTAATATTAAGAAACAAGGTTAGCATACTGTCATCTGAACATGTAAAATAAACTAAAAATAATTAAGAAAATTGCTATGGTCATGTACGAATTACTCATCACAAAATGCCAAATAATGATTGTCACATTTGACAATTGGAAGCTGGAGGATTCTAAGATGAGGATGGTGGGAATCCAAGAATCAACTGGGGCACTATTTCGTCCACAAGTACTTTCTACAACTAGCAACATTGTTATAATACTTCTTCAGAAGTCAGCTGAGATGTCTTACCCGAACAGTCACAAATGTAGCAGGCATCAAACCAACAACTGTAGCCCCAATGAAAGTAGGATAGGGAACATTAACAATTGGAGAACAGACGTTAATAAAAGTATTTGGCAATGTTGGCGTAACCCTTAAAAAGATCATGTAGTTGAACAGGTACTCTCTTCTTTTAGTGACCTGCACAAGTACACATCCGTCAACTGAGAACTTGCGAAAGGACTCGGCACAGATTCAATGAAGAAATTTCAAAGCGTTGTAAACATGTATGCCAGAGAATCTCTCCTCAGTAGCTAGCGGCGATCTCGTAACAGAGACACTCTATCAGCAAGTTACAGATGTACACGAGTAGCCAGATACACGTGATTGGAAGGTGTAGAAATCTGATTAAACTAATGATACAAAATTCTAGGCATTTGGATGCGCAGGTTGGTCACACCAACCCACAACGACAATTGCAGGTTCGAAATTGTTTCTTGCATACAATCAGCGCACAGTTGAGATAATGACGGATAGACAAACCTCCCGGGTAAAAAAGTTGAGTTTATCAGCCCACAACCACATAGCAAGGGGGCGGCCAATAAGTCTGGATAGAAAATAGCAACAAGAAGCTCCTGCCGAAGCTGTGAATATCACAAGCGCCATGCCTTGGACCACACCAAACAAAGAGCCCGCCAGAAGAGACATTACGATTGTTCCAGGGATCATAAAAGTTTGCATAAATATGTAGATTGTGCAGTAGCCCGATAACACCTGTGGCTTGTAGTCATCTGTGTATTTTGAGACGTAATCCCTGCAAAGCCATATGTTATAGAATCAATTTGTAAATTCAAGTCGTTCAGGAAAAGTATTATGGTTTCTAAATACCACCTACTTTCGAGTGAGACGAAATTATGTCAATCACAATCAAAGAAGTTCGCTCTACAGTCTAAAGAATGACCAATAAAATTCATATCGACGAAGACAATGTACCAGCAATATTACAAGTCAAACACATGCATGTGAAAATCATAAGAATCGACTCACGTCAAAGTGCGCAACTCTGCAACTGTACGAGGAAGCTTGAGGAAACTCGGATCCACACTAGGCATAGTGACGTATATGCATAACAATGCAATTGAGAACATCCCAAATATGCCAAGCACAACACTCGTTTCAAACGTGGTTAAAGGCAATTGAGATGTGCGCCTTGAATCCCCGTTACTTATTCCTTGACTAGGCGGAAGTAGCTCCTCCCCTGTGGTACTAGGCTTCTTCACCTCGTCCGTGGGTATGGTAGCCTTCTCCATAGTGACGAGTGCGGCGAGAGGGAACGGACTGATAGTCCCTGGTTCCATTCTGTTGCAACGTGCAGGAAGAACACAAAATCGTCAACATTTCTCTCAAAATTTTATGCATTCACTGAATGAGAGATATAAGATGTCAGTCTAGCATAACCTGCAAAGCTACCCACCGTTTGCACAGTAAGATTCTCGAGATTGATCTCAATATAGAAGGATATAATTCCAAGTACACAAGAATACCTTGAGATCGAAGACAACTAAGAGCGTCTAACTTACATTACCTCAAGCGTGCACGTGTTTCTCGTCTCGTCAGTGCAGCAAGATACTTCCAAACTTAAGCTAGGCACAGGCTAAGAAGTTCGTAAGGGTAATGAAGTATACAAAGAGGCGGGAGGACAACCTAAATGACAGGCAAAGGAGAACCGGAACCGAGAAGGAATGACGATGCTGAAAAACACAGTCGAAGACCGAAAATTTGACTAACTAAGACCGCAAGATTGCGACAACAAAAAAGGGCCCACAAAGACCAACAGAGAGACGATACACAATCACAGCGGCAGAAGACAAAGGGAGGGCGCTAAGTAAAAGGAAGAAGCCTCGAAGGGGCAGCAAAGCACCAACAGCGTCGGCTACACCAAACACATGCGCTTTAGTAAAGTCCTTCCGCCATGCAAAACAACAAAACTCATATAATTCTCCTACTTTGATCGTTCAAGGCGCCTATCCTTCCTGTTTCCTCTCTTCTACACCATAAAGATCCGCTGATCTCCCACCACTTCCTCCACTCGGGAATCTGCGCATCAACTTGTAACCCTCCACAATCCAACACCATAGGCACCAATTGAGCGCGGCTTCGCTGCCAACGCGCCCTTAACACGGCATTATTCAATGATGTGGATTCATACCCCTACCACCGTCTCCTCCACGCAAACGAACGCTTCGGCCGAAGATCCAAAGGAAAAACCAATGCTGAGAATAACGTGCCGTGAGGTGGAAAATGGTGCCCTCGTTATTTATAGCACGTTACCACAGGGACCAAAGGGGAAGCATGGAAAACCCCACTCGATGTCACCCTCCAAAAAGCCAAAAGCGGAGATGCATCAAGATGTGCGCTTTACTCTGTCCCCTGACAGTCTCCTGCCTGCCGCACCTCGGCGCGTGTTCCACCACTATAAGCAGGCCACAGCATTGCAAAAATTAAAAGGATCCGGAGCCAGTCGTTCCGATGCCCCCGCTTCGAGAGCTCCGACCATGTGGGAGGCCCTGGAATGCAGACACAACCACGTCTTCGAACGGCTCCGAAACTCTAGCTCACTGTTCCATCTCCCAGCAACCAGCGGGAGATTGCCAATCCATCACAAAATAACTTTCGAATTTAGGGTGCGGTGCAGTATATCATTTGAATGGACTCGACACAAGAGGGTGGAATATTCCGCAGTGGCTTCTGGTGATTCTACTCAAGTGGCGCTGTATCCATTCTTACATAGCTTTCTCGGCGCTACATCGATTCATACATTTTATAATGAAGCAACGTGCAGAACACTAGAGATTTGAAGTAGAACACACTAGCTTTGTCGTTAAGCCTAAAGTAACAAACCTATTCAGATTTACTGCAACTGAATCGAAGGCGTGAGGGGAAGAAATTTGGTTTTAGAGTTGAAGGCGTATCATTACTACGGTGTTCTGAAAATGAAAAGCACCGGGAGAAGCCAGATCTTTGCAGTGGTAGACGTCTTGCGCTTGGATGGAAATGAGAAATGAGGAATTTGTGAATGAAGATATTACTTTGGAGAAGGCGGAAAACCAAGGACCGATCAAGTGTCTAAAACGTAACCCGTCCTTTTGCATTTATTTAACTGAGGGCATGATGTACCCTTGAGCCTGAATCAAGACAACCGGACTCAAGCTTGTCCTTTCCTTTGGAATGACCAACTAATTTACAGCAGGAAAATAGTTCCTGATGTGATGCTATTGATCAGCATATCCTCGTCGTCATCAAACATTCAACTCCTTCGGCAAGCCTGGAAACCTTCTGTCGACGAACTCCTTGTACTTCGACCTAAGAGCGTTCACTGCAAGTACATGGGCACGTTCGGCGATGGTCAAAGTTTGGCAACGTTGGTCTCGTTTCGTAGTAACCCATTCGCTAGCCTAAGGACAAAAATAAGATGTTTACTTACCTTAAAGACCTTATTCAGGTGTCTTAGAATCAGAGACAGGGGCAGCGCTAGGCTGCCCAGTACCTGCTGACACAGAAGGCTTCTTCCCCTTGCTCTTGGGCAATTTCTCCGTAACTGTTGATTCGATGTAACTCAGGAGGTCATTCGCTGCAAGCACACAGTGACAGTAACAGGCATGGAAGCCTGGTAAGATCTCACACAGCAGCCACAACATGCTGGTTCACTGAGGAATCGCCAGTCGCAGTGTTGAAAGGAAACCGCATTGTGATGCATAAATTGATCACATAATAAAATCTACGTACCTGCTAAAACGCTGGCATTTACCAAAAACGCTGGAACGTTTGTGCTCTCCAACTGCACAACAAACAACCGAATCGTTTATAAACTCTAAACCCATAAAGAGAACTATTTTCTACATAAATAAACAACGTCAGGAGATATCTGAAACTGTAGATATGTAGAGTTAGTAATTAAAGATCGGTGACACGACCTAAATTTGAACTATAACTGTTTAGAATGGCGGCATCAGTCGGCTGAACGCCATCAAGAAGAATACTATTCGAACAACTAATATCAAAACAAGACCCCTCAACTTCATTTACAAACAAGAACAACAATCAATCCAGATAAAAAGGTATACCATTGCTGTGAATCCCTTTCCAAGCTCAACAGGATTCACTGACCCTGGACCTGCTTGATAGCCGGGTTGAAAATCATCTCCATTGTAGCCTGCTACGAACAATGCTCCCGCCTTTTCCGGAGTGACCTTCGAGATTTCAGGTACTGCTCCAGAACTGCAAAAAAAAAAAAAAAAAAAAAAAAAAAAATCAGGTTCTTCAAATAATCTCTTAAACCAGATCCGCAAACAAAGATAGAGGTATTCTAAATTGAAATGCTACACTACAAAAAAGTATGAAAACAAATATGTTCAAAAGTCAAAATGTTGCAAACCTGTCGGCGGTTACCAACACCACGGAGGAAGGAGCTTTGTAAAGATTGGGAGCCCCAGTATCTTTGCTTGCAAAAAGGCGGGCCACCCCTTCCTTGCTCCAAACTACGCCAAGATCTGGCGATACTGCTGCTTTCAAAAGTCCAGCATTCTTTTGGACCACTGACTCTGGGGCAAAGACGACAACTGTTGCTCCTCCTTGAATTACGAGCCTGCAACTTCCCGCCAAAATATTTTATGTAAATGTTTTATGTACCTGTAAAACTTTGTATTTTACGTTTTGAGTAGTCTTGTAAACGATTATACGATTACAATTGTATTAAAAGAGTTTCTCTCACCCAATGTTTGATAACCACTATCCATTGAAATGCAATTAAAATGTTCATCACCTTGAATTTATTACAAATTAGAGCGAATGCAATCAACCAACACAAATAAGTGTGTGGTTGTAACCTTGTTGATGTATTTTCACAAAATATAGTATCATACCGCTCCTGCTTGTACGTCAAGGCTAAATTTGACAATATACTGACAATACCCCAACAGCAGGTGAGGGTGAAGATACCAAAGCTAATACATTATCTCATTAGGTATCAGTGACATTTAAAAGTTGGTTAAGTTTGATGTTTTATAATTTGTATTAATATAAAGGTCCCAAGTACGAAGAGCACCATGTATTCACTTGATCTACTAAAATTATTCTTTTCTATTTAGCCGATAATAATCAAGAAGCAATTTTTATATTTATATTTTTTCTTCTTCTGTTTTGGGATAGTTATGACCTAGTCTAATATAAGGCATGCGTTCCACAGTATTATCCATGTGTTAATTCATTAACAGAATAGCATACTCACCGTGCTGACAGCGGAAGGGCATCTCGAGACAAGACACTGGGTGCCGTTAAAGCAGCCAAAGCATTTTTGATAGTTTCAACATCTGTAAATGCACTGCCACCCAAGATCATGGCCGAGCGATCATAATCGATCACTACAAAGGCTGACTTATCCTCCGCAGAAAGTCCAACACTGCCAACATCAGATGGACTGCAAGGCAACACCACATCCGACTTCTTATTATTAATCGCGAACCAAAAACTCTTAAAATGAGTGACGTCATCGCTGAGAATGAAGGTAATCTTTGAAATAATAACAAGTATGAGCAAAGGAACTTCAAAAATATACCGAGATTTATATGGTGACAATACCTGTAGTTTGAGGCAATGTAAACTGTAAAAGGGAACTCTTGTGAAGAAACTTGGCGAGTAGGAACTGATTCAAGAATGCTTCGGAACAGCAATGCACTTGACGGATTGTCGGAAATGGTCCGCACCTTGGCATCAGACAGAGGTGATGAACCAACCGCACCATCATGGACATAAATCTTTTGAGAGTTGGTAAGGAATGCTGTCACCTGCATAAATGACCTCTTTCTGTTAATTCGATACAAATATAGAGCACTTGGAAACAGATAACAGACCAATACAACCAGGGTTATCCCTACAGTGACAAATCTCGTAAAGAAAAAAGTTGAGCACCCAATAGCAAGATAACTTTAGCGCACTCACCTCTTTGTAAAGTCGGTTGAAGTGAGCTTTGCTAATATCTGTAGCTCCCGCGGTGTATGAACCACGAGCATAAACTTTAGTGGTTGTACTTGGCTCTGCGGATGATGAATGACGTAAGCTGTGTTAGAGCTGAAAGTACAGCTTCTAATAAACACGATAAAACCATGCGCTTGGATCACCCTAAAGAACCCTTGCATACACATTTGCAACAACTTCGAAACAACATTTAAAGGTTTCATAATACTGAAGAAGCGATTCTTATCAAGTGACATTTTATGCTGAAATGGGTGTTATATCCAGTGCGTCATGAAGCTGTACTTGGAATACTGGCATTGAGCTTCTTCAGCTCGGACTCTCTCAGATTACGATACGCCTCTCCTTTGGGTGCAATACCCTTGGCGCAAAGAGCCCAGTTAAGTGCATAATTCACTCCTGGACCCTCCCTGACAGCAATGCGCACAATCTTCAGTACTCTAATGACAACCCCGTGATTGTCATCCTGATTGAATGAGACAAATAAGAAGTAAAAAATAACATATCACCCAAAAAAATGCATCTGATACTAATTAAAAATCATCATGTCAAAGTAAACGGAAGCATTGAGCAAACCTGGGGAAGATGTTTTGTTGATTTTGTCCAGTGGCTGATTCTGCCGACTGCAAACGAACCACCTTCACATTAGAGAGCACTTGTGCAAATTGCAAAACACTTTCAGAGCTTCCAAATGCCTCCAGTATAGTTGTACATTGATGATAAACGCTCGACCCGCAAATTCATTGTGATGGTACACGCTCGTTGTTAAATTGAATAGAAAATCAGCCATTGCACGAAACCCAGAGGTAAACGAAGCGTCCATGGTGACAGCACGTGACATTTCAGTGGGCAGCATCGACGACGATAAAAGCCAGAAACCCTAGCGACGACTAAAATGCGGAATTATTCAGAACAGCATATCCCTATTCCCCGCTTCGTAGTTCGTAACTCCTCTCATTAAACCCTAGAAATTCCAACGATCCACGACATTCCACTCTGGATCTAAAAAACCTTACTGAGCACGAATTCGCATAAAGGATCTCGTCCCGAGAAACTTTCCACGATCGAAAGCCTACACGAGTCCCATTCATGCCTTACTTGCGGAAAATTGAGGTAATAGGCGACTGACCCCTAAAATGCGAGGCGCATACCTTCTCAGTGGCTCCTTGAGCAGCAGAAGACAGTGGCGCCGAGGCGTGTGTGTATCGCGTGGAAAGGCGCGCGAGGCGCTGCACTGCAACTCTCCTCATGGTGCCCCTGTGATGATCCTCCCCGAGCCCTGGCGAGACAAGCAGCAATACACCCACACGCCCTTCAGTTGCGTGCTCGGCCACCCTGCTCCGATAACTACAAAGCCCTCGGAAGACGAGGCCCGACGCAAAAAGAGCTTGAAGCTCGGAGCCCGACGGATGGATGGATGCAGAGAAATGAATGAATGAATGAATTTATAGTTGATGACGTTTTCATATTTCGTCTATCAGCGGATGTGCTGTAAATCAAGCTAGCCCTAACTCTGCTGCTTGGTCAGACTCGGCGCTTCCTCCACTCATGTATCGTACATTTAATACTCATGCTTTTTTCCATTTAAAAAATAATTGTATGTTAAGCTTTTAGGAGTTTTTTGTGAATTTTTAAAAATATTTTTTAAAGTATTTGATTGAAAATAACAAAATAAGTGTGACAAAAGATGTTAAAGTGTGCATGAAAAAACCTGACCAGCTATTTTAAATTGTATATTTTAAATTGTATTATAAAAATATAAATGATATAAAATAAAAATCTTGTTGAATAATATTAATTTTTATAAAATAACAAGAGCATTTTTTAAAATAAATTTTTCTTATTACACAATATATAATGGATGTTGCTATTGCCACCCCTGTTTTTGCTATTAGCACCACAACTTGCCATCCACCACATGCACCATGGTTTTTGATAATGCTACCACAAACTGCCCTAAATCTGAGTTGCATACCAAGAGGCACTTTTTTCATCCATCAGTGTTGTTACCAAAGCTGATTTTATAAGCATGTGATTTTTAATTACTCCTATCAATTGCAGTTTGTGAAGAGAGCAATGGATGGGTCACTTACATTAAGAGCATGAGAGGGATTAAGAGCATGAGACGAATGACAATAGCAACATTTGAGAAAATTGTACCAAATCATCAAAGACCATGCATTGTCCACATGGCATCCAACATGAAAATTTAATAACATAAACCACTTCATAAAATATTACACAATGCAAACTTTTGACTTGAAATACTAATACTTTAATGAAATATAAATAATATTAAGCAATTTAGAGCACCATATGGATAGAATCCTACTTTTTAAAAACTTCTTGCATTTGTAATTTTTTTATTTTATTAAAATATTTAAATTATCAAATATAAATTTTATATATTCTCACCATATTTCCAGATATATATATATATTCAAAAGCCAAAACTATCTTTCAAATCAACAACTTTGATGTTAGTTTCTCAAACACAAAATAACTAACATTTATATAAAATTGCAATTCAGATTGGTTTTAAAACTAAATCTGATTGTGGTTTCAAAGTTTTAGTTTTTTTTGTAAAGACGTTTAGTATATTATAGTCTTTTTCCCAATCGTAAGTCAACTTTCACAATTTCACGTTCACAATAGTTCTTTGTTAGATATTCACTCCTTACAGGCTTCCCTTTGACATTTATAAATTCAACAAGCTGATTGAAATTTCAAGAGAAAGAAGCCTGCATATTACAAAGCGAGACATATCTGCTAGGGGAATGAAATGAAAGGGCAGGTAATTTGAATGTTTCCAAGTTATGAACCAGAAAAGATATCAATCGATCTTATCTGTGCAAAATCGAGTCTTCCTGCTTGGATAAACTTGGAAATGCCACAGATCTCCAATGCTCTTCACTAGATTGCTTGGGCACAAAAACTCTTCACTGAACTGCTTCTCAAGTGGCCTTGAAACGTCATGAAGAAAGATGTCTGTGTACCCTGAGATCACAGCAAACAAAAATCATCCTCACACAGCAGATTAGTAAAACAGAAAAAGGATAGAAGCGGAATTTGATAAAATCCCTCTCATGTTTAGTGTGAAAGAAAGCATAGGTGACGCTTTTACTGATACTTTTAAACACTTCCTTTAAATAAGGGGATGTGAAGAAAAGATAACAAAATCGTTCAATGAATTTCTTTTCACCTGAAGCAGTTCTTGTGTGCGCTACTACAGCAGAAGTGAAGATAGGGCTCATTCGACCCGGAAAGTTGGAAAACTTAGGATAGCTTCGGGGTCCGTCAATCATAATTACATCCCATTGCACAGAAAGTATTTCTATCGGCAGCTGACTCATGGCTAGAGCACACTCGGATGTTTCAATTAGCTGATAAGGTCGACATTTAGTTGAGATAGTCTCTCTCGCCTTCGTGATCAAGTCCGGTGCATCTTGTAGCGTTGTGCTGTATTTTACTTTGTAGACCTCTAGCTCCGGATGCTTGACTGTCGTACGATCAATCCACTCCTGTGTAATGCAAATAAGATTTCAGCAAAGGTAAGAACAACTGTGGAGTAGATGTGGTGATTGACACACTATCAGAGTAGCCATGCTTATATGCACCTCATTTGAGAATACGCTAGCCGGCTACACCAAGGCGGTTGACAGGCAGACGAGGTCAATTGAACCTTGGAAAAGATAAGATAACTATCTTTTTGGTATACATCACAAATCCAGCACCACCATCAGGTCACCGGGAGTCATTTGATCAACTACATGTTAAATAAGTGAAGAATACTTCAATGGCGTTTTCAGAAGTAATGGTTTCCACCGCTACAAGAGAAGGTAATAGTGGAGCAAAAATCGAAATCAGAAGACAAAATATTGGAAATAGATACCTGGCTCTCGTCGAGGAAGACAGTCCGACCACCGTAGTTAAAAGTGGCCCACAGCAAGCTGTCATACCACATTCCAAACACAAGGAAATTGCACGGTGCACGTTGCAACAACACTCCCAATGTCATGGCAATCTCTTCCTTCGATTGCTGCGGTAGTTCTTTTGTGGTAGCAAAATGTAACAGAGTAAGAGCAACGTCATGCGGCATAGCCCAACTACCGCCACTCTCTCGTTCATGATCGTTTACCTGAGGTCTTCTATCTCTTTCACCTCCGAGTTCTTGAGTACATATCAGCCCGTTCGCAGCGGGCTTCCACGTAGCCAGCCCGAAAAACACCGCCAGAAATCCGACTGAGACTAGAAGAGGTGCAATTACAAACAGTGTCGAGTTTCCCTTCTTTGAGCCCTGTGCTAACTGGAGAACCGTCTCCTTCGCCATCTTCATGAATTTAATGTGGCCTATTCTTGCGGTCGATCAGCTCGGACGAAACTTGATTCTGTAGACGTCCAAACACACTCCATTGTGAGCGTTGTCACTCTGCAAGACGTTCATCAGCTAGCCTTGCTTCGTTTCTCCGTATCCATCTTAATCACAAGGGCAGGGCACAATAATTCCGCTAGCACTGAACTCAACATGAACTTTGGCAGCCAGGTTTAGGGCTTGCAGGAATTCCTGCGCCACATCTAACTCAAGTCAGCGAATAGACGGATTCGAATCACACAGTAGCTACACATTTTCACATGCACAGATCAGCGGCCTTTCTGATGAGCGGTAGCGAGATGCAAGAGTACACAACTGAGACGAGATGGCGTGGTTGACAGGGATCGAAGGCGGCAGCAGAGCTGGCACATGGCGGAATTCCAACATGCGAAGCAGCACTGTTTCTCGCACCATCCTTTTTTCGTCTCTTGTCAATTCGGTGATTGCTCTCACGATGATTTTTAATGGAACACATTCGTCCCTATATCGTTGACCATCGCATCACCGCCTACCTCCGTCCACGTTGCGCCCACCGTCGTCCGTCGTCGAGCAGGGTTTTGACAAGGTATGCACTGCTGTTGGATTGAGGTTCGGCGATGGTGTGGCGTCGTCGCCGGGAATCACCGTTGGTTTCGCACAGAGTTTGTGATGCTTTATTTGGATGTAGAGAATTTACGTCGTTGTGGTCACGTCAGAAAGCTGGAAGGAAGAAGACGAGGTTGGCGCGGTAGCGGTGCGTGAAGGGTGATGACGCACCCGCCATGGCTATGGAGGCTGCGGAATTCAGCTTCCTGTGGGAACCGACTCTCAATTCTGACGTGCTGCGCCTTATTCTCAGCCGCTTGCCGCTTTCCTTGGTTGCCAGGGCCGCCTGCGTTTGCCGTAGCTGGTACATAGTCGCCACAGACCCAGAATTGCTCATGGGGTGCTTCAAGGTGGAGTGGAAGCTTGCGGATGTGGTTGGTAAGCCATCGGGAAAGCAATTCTTCGACCGAGGGTTGTATCGGTTCGCAATTTCGCATCCTCTGCAACGATGGGATACTGTGGACAGCTTGGCGGTGAAGTATGATGTGGAGGTTAGTGATTATTTTTCTATCTGTGTGTCTCTGTGCTTTGTTCTTTGTTTGTGTGTCCCTGGAGAAACATGCTCTATAATTGCGCGCTATTTACGTCTGCTGAAAGTAGATTTGGGGAATTTGGAGGCTCTGAAAGTGATTTTTGAAGTTATTTCTCAGAACCTACTTCAATTAAGTAAAGAATGAGAGGGTGTATATAACCACTCCTTTTGTTTGTAGCAAGTGAAAATGAAATCCTGTCTTTTAGTACGTGGCCCTTCACTTGTTGTCTTTATTGAAATCTCGTGGAAAATTAACAGCATCTGTCCTCTTTTGTCCATGAATGTGACCTTGTAAATGTCGACCGACAGCTTATTCGGACCATTTGCTAATTGGAGTGTTTCATTCTGACTCTACTATCCCTTCAAATAGATTGGACCACATATACATATTGCGAGATTGAGAACCTAGTAACCTGTTCATGTTCATCAGGAATCGCTCACCCCTCATCATGTATTATAACAAGTGATGTAACCATTAGAACGATAAATTTCGGTAGAAATTTGAAAACAAGGTTGCAGGATGCTATGGTGTGGTCGATCTATCGTGTCCACTTTGGGGATGATTTGGCTGCTTCTTAGGGTCAGTAACTGTCGACGGCGGTTAAAGGGCTATTGTATTGGTGTTTGTCCATGTCACTAATGTGCCTGTTCGATATACTATGTTATCATCCATCTGTAAAAGAAAAAACGCCTAGATCCTTGATAGATATGATTTTTCAAACAAAGTCGCATAGTTTTGACTTTAATGAAGTTTAATTAAGAATTCTACACAATGATGGCTTATCATGAGTGGCACTAATA
Source organism: Physcomitrellopsis africana (assembly GCA_036785485.1). Taxonomy (NCBI): domain Eukaryota; kingdom Viridiplantae; phylum Streptophyta; class Bryopsida; order Funariales; family Funariaceae; genus Physcomitrellopsis; species Physcomitrellopsis africana. Next base: position 332,399 of record JAWRVF010000163.1, on the reverse strand, counting down.
TGCAGGCTTCCGATATTAGAAAGCTCAACAGAATGAGCAGCGATCATGATATACATCGCCGCAAAAGGCTGTTGATACCAGTTAAAAATCCGCAACTTCTGGCTGGGAAGATATGCTACATTGAGTCCGATGAACACGCGAAGTTTGAAATTGCAGTGTTATATTTGCAAGGAGAACGAAGCAAAACCGAAGACGCTCAAAGAATTGTTGAAACAAATATTTTTCAAGGCGCAAGCAGTTCAGCAGGTCCTAGAATGGACCAAGTCAGCGCAATTCCAGATGAATTAACTGAAATTATGACAGAAAGAGGTGCTGTGGAACGAAGTCGTGCTAGGTTTCGAGAAAGAGTTGTAGATAAGGCAAGCTACTCTACAAACGCTCAAGCAAAGGGTGACCAGGTTGAAGGTTATGAGAGCAGAATTTTTCCGAATCAAACGGTTGAGGGCAATGCTTCAGCTTTGACGGATGATTTATGGAGGATGATCTTGGAGCTCTTGCCAGTAACTGCGCTGGGGCAGGCTGCATGTGTGTGTCGCCTTTGGCATACCATCGCAACTGAGCCTGCTGTGTTAGCAGCTGCGTTCATGGCACCTTGGGGACTGAATAAGGTTGTTGGAACACCGCTTTCCAGAACCTTTTGGCGCGGCCAGCTAGGACAGTTTGTTATATCTCACGCACTGCAACGCCAGGATACAATTGCAGGCTTGGCTGTGAAGTACAGAGTGCAGGTAAATCAATCTTTAATATGTTTATCGACGCTGAGAGAGAATTATTTGTCATTTCTGAACAGCACGTATTGTTGGGTACCTGATTTAAACATTAGAGGTATGCAAACAGCTTGGAGTGTTAGAATAGTTTTGTTGCTTTCAAGGCCTACCATTGCAAGAGAATGCTATTTTGGCCCTCTTTGAATTGAAGATCGAGGTCACAAATATTGATTGGCTTCGTGTCATTTTCAGTAACAGTGGCGAAGCTTTGTTATCATGGAACAGGTGCAAGAGATCCGAAGAGTTAACAATATGATGAGCGACCATGGCATTCATTCGCGGGAGCGTTTGTTGATCCCAGTCTCCAGGCCTGAGTTACTTGTAGGGCAAACCTGCTTCATTGAGATGGACAATCACGCCAAACGAGAGGTAGGAGTGCTGTATCTGGATGGGTCAAAACCCAACAGGAAGGACGCTGCGCGTGCCGAAGCTCGGGCACAACGCAGGCTAAAGACAGAAGTCATGGAATCCTTGAAGAGAAGTATGAAGGTTGATGACAGTACAGCTCAGTATTATCTCGCTCTTGCTGAAGGAGACGTTCGAGGTGCCCTGCAGGAGTTCAGCGAGGACCTTCAATGGGAACGCACAGCACAATAAGCTTGCGCTGTAGCTTTCAATGGATCTCGCTCCTTGCAAATGGTGCTTAATCCTTTCAGCTGCACATGGCAGTAATTGGAGTAGTAGTTCTATCAGATTGTAAATACACATTCAAACTAAAACCGTGCTGCCTCTTATGTTTACCCATTTGACTTGACGACCGTTCATATCAACAGCACAAAATGTGATGTTTATGCAATTATATTATCATACAAGCTGAAACTCTTAAATATATATTTATATATATTTATAAACTCATAAAATACCTATATATATATATATATATATATATATATTCATGTTTATTTTTTTTATTCCAATTCAATCTATGTAAAACCAACTAACATAAATAACTATTCAAGCCTTTCAATAAAGCTTATATATTTGTGTTATATTTGAAGTATTTATGTATGAGTGGTTTCATAGAATTAAGATTTCACTATTTTCATTTTGCTAGTCCTTGGGAATAAGTTTGCTTAGTACATAATAAATAAATAAATTTTAAAAATTACTTGCAACCATCTAAATAATATTTAAATTTGTAGTAATTTTATGATCAACTTAATTCTATGGTGTGTTGAATAATTTGCTTTGCTTGTTTGAACCAAACTTGGTCTTTTTGATATTGAAATAGTGGAAGTGTTGATCTTTTGCAAAAATATTGCACTTGTGTGATAGGGATTTTAAAAAAATAAAGTGGGCCTTCACTACTTTATTAGTTTAACAAAACAAATATATATATATATATATATATATATAAATATAAGTGATTCAAAAAGAATTTGTGATTTACATTTTATCTTTTTATGCTTTATTAGTTTGAAGGAGCTTGGCCAATGAATGTCCTCCCTCTCCTCTTGTTTTAATCTACCATTTAAAATAATAAATTAGACACAATATAAAGGTTGAGATTGTAGAATTATTTAATTTACTGATAGAATATTTAATTATTTATAAACAAGTAAACAAAAATAAATTGGTTAGTGTAGAACTATTTGAATTATTAAAACTAAAAAATTATCAATTACTATACCAAATTGTAAGTGGATGAGATCAGTGAAGTGGTATCAATTGGAGATGAAATTGCACATGTTTATGGATTAAATAAGATTTAAGCTGAAAATATAATTGAATTGCTATTAATATGAAAAAATTACTTTAAATCTAGAAAATAAAAATGTAAAAATTATTACCTTTGATAATGATAGTGCCATTAAAGAAAGAGACATTGTTAAGTGCATTGTGGATTTTTGAAAAATAATAAATTATTTTATTATATTTTTATTTTATAAATTATTGTATTATTAAATTATTTTTATTATTATTGTTTTAAAATAAAAAATTTGAGACAAAAATTTTAAAAATAAAAATTTGCTATACATTTGTATTGTTCTTAAACATCTTTACAACAAAGCTTCTAAGCTATCTACATATTCATCATTTTATTTTGCTTTACTTTATTTCCTTCTATCGTAAAACTTAATTGAATAAAAATGTATTTTTAATTGGAGTAAAACTAAAAATGATAAGGATAAAACTATCAAGCATCTACCATTTGTATTAAAAGATTTTGATAATGTCTCCTTTGTTTTTTTCCTGTAATTCATGTTGATGATTCAGAGTGTCAAAGAATTCTTTACTTTGCAATGACATTATTGCAATGACATTTGAGCTTTCTAGAAGATGGTCCAATCCATTTTAACCACCTAATGACGCCACCAATACCGAAACCAAAGAAACAATCACTTTCTTTTCACCAATCCAAGAAAGACCTTATCATTGGACTACTTCTCAATGCGAAAGATAGTATGAATTTAATGACGCACCGCCATCTATAAGTGGGTGGAGGTAATTTTTGTTTTCAGCGTTGTTGATAGGAAAGTGGTTACAAAGAAACAAATTGCCGAGTTATGTACCAAAAATTGGAAGTTCTACGCTTCTCTGTACTAGCCAATAACAAACCAAGCAATAAGTGTAATGAGACTCGAAGGTTGTAAAGCAGAGGAATGGTGGATTGGAAACAATAACATCGCCAATTTACAATCAGCAAAATAATTTGAACACTTGGAAGGTTCATGAATACTTATTACTACGTTCGGAGAGCCCAGTATGAACAAAGATTGGCAAGATCAAGCGATCAGTTCAATACTGTTCCACTCTCAATGTCAATCTTCGATCGTGACAATGAGAACCATCACTAGCATTCACAACCAGAGCTGAATATAGTAATGTCTGTCCACATATCTAATCAATCGAAATCTGGGAGTGTACTAACTCGAATTGCAAATCACTTTGTTATCCAGTATAAGAGAATTAGTATAGTGCACAGTGATGCAACAGACCCAATGATGATCGTATCACGTGACCTTCTCCTTCGAATGGCTGTCAAAACCCCATTTACCTGCCACGACCACCAAAAGTCATGAATAGATTCAGTTGGTCGAGTTGCAATAAGCCTACAGTCTTCTGCTCAGATTAACATTCAAGTTCCTTACCTCTTTGCTACAAAGGAAATTGGGGTCGGCTTAGCAATTTTAGATATGCCATCAATAACGTACTAATATAATCTGTACACGATCTAGGAGTTCACAAGACGGTGTGAAGATGACCAACAGCTCAAAAAGCTTACCGATGGTAACCTGCTGCCGATGGTATTTATTTTTCCCGAGATGTCCCCGAATGTGGACCGTTGATGCCTCAAGGCACTGAATGTTTCGTGAGCATGACCGATCATAGAATCCATCTACGTATGGAGCTCCACAGACAATACAGTTACAAACTTGTTTCCAATTTCGATTTGTACACTCCCAATGAAACTAAACTAGATACATTAGATTCAGTGCTTGATTGTCCGCAAAACCTGAAACATCCTTTTAATGAGAACCAGATTTCGCACAGGTAAATTCAACCTATCCAAATGCAAAAGTAACTCATTTCTGAGCGCTACAAGGTAACACTTGGTACCTGAGTAGTACTCCTACTTATTGCCCCTTGTTCCCGCAGAAGTGCTTGTTGTTGTAGACCAAAGCCCCCATCATCCATGAAGCTATTTCTCTCATCACCTCTGCTAAAATGTTGCAATAGCTCTGCGTGTTCTCGGTTGGCTTTTGCGTTGACACGTATCCTCGCAAACTCCTACGAAATCGAAAACCACAAGGACTATGCTATAAAAGCGCCATCCAACAAGTCGAGAATGACAATTCCACCTTGAACTACTTATATTGGAACCCAAAGATAGCATTAAGGGACAACGCAACAGTAAATAACTCTGACTCTTGATTAGCACAGATGTGATATATAATTTTTCATTCTCGTAGATCAGATGGTAACCCAGCCAGTGTTATCTCGAGATTGAGAAACTACCATGACTGCAAAACTTACAACGCTTAAAAAGTCGCTGGGATGCAATACAATCAGTGCATAATCCCTTACCCTTAACAGTCAATTAATTGCATTATTAAAGAAAAGCAGATCAGAATGTTGGGAAACTGCACCTGACTTAATTCGTGTAAAATGTTTCTGTGTCGTGCAAGAGTGTGCGAGAGGACATCGGAGCCTGCATTAGAAACCCAGCTTTGCATGTCCTTATTCACTTCATTGAGGTGCTGCAGCAGTTTCTCTATTTCGGCCTCACTGCCATCTCCCTGACCGTCTTTAGGTGTACCGATTCTTCGAAATGATGCTAGCTTCACGTCAAGCTCACTTTCCAGTTTCCTTGCCTGCAAATAGAAGCAAAAGATTGTGTTGACACCTTTAGACAAATATGTAGGCCTGTACGAAACAGCGGCATTACATTTGAAACTTGTGGCCTAAAAAATCAACAAATATTCGACGCAATTAGTAGACCAGAAGAATAAAAAATTGCATGTCCATGGAGGAAGATGAAGGATTAAGTTGTCAGACTACTTGAGACTTCAGTACCGCCCTTGATGTCTTACCGTATCTAGGGAAAAGGCAAGCCATCGACCACTGTTCCAATTACAAACAATGGTTTTTCTATAATCATGACGTTCGCTCGTAAAAGCTAAGGCACAAAAAGATAACCTTCATATTGAAGAAACTGTCCCTTAAATATTGACAAGACAAACAAAAACAAAAAATTGGGGTAAAATCGAATGGTCAAGATTAGACCAAAAGGCGACATCAAAGAGAGATCGGTGATGCTTTGGCGTGTTTAAAGAAACCCCACAGGTCTACCTAATTCCTTACGCATGTCAGAAGAACAGAGGAGAGCGGACGATGTGAAACTCCCTTAGATATTTGCTTCATTGTTTTCCTTAAAAAATCTTCCGAATGGTTATCAGATGCAATGTACTTGAGTGGACGTAGAATCCTGTAGTGTCTAAGTCGGTCATCTCCTAATGAAGGAAATTAGGTCACAAGGACAATAATATCTACTTCCTTAGTTGCACAATCCGCATTGGACTAATCGGCTTACTCCAAATCGGCTATCAGCACAAACAAGGCAGATGATGTACTTGGTTCAGTGATCTCCTACCTGTTTGCGTAAATCATCCCAACCAGCATTTCTAGCCTTGGGCGACCACCCAGCTCCCGACGCCATCGTCAGGTTGACCTCGCTCCTGGACGACCTTACGGAAGGTTTTCGTTTCTTCACGCCACTGATCGCAAGCACGTGGTCGGGGAAAAATCGATCTCTATGTAGAACTTACCGTCACTTGAATCATCGTAGGCACCCAACCCTCTCCCAACTGACTTCTCACCAAACCCCCTTAATAGAAGGCGCTGAAGCACTAAAACGCGAGATCTATCCTAAACACCCAACGCTTATATCACAATCCTTATCCTAGGCTCATGCAAACAAGCCCCGCCCCTGAGGCGCTAATCAGCAACCGACCTCAGCTCCACCGCAGATCCGATCCGCGACACTTTCCCTTCAGCAAAAGTTGTCGATACACCACAGTTAGAACCCAAAAATCAACAGCCCTCAGACGGAAAGCGCTCGACCCAAACATGAAGGTAGCAGAAAGTCCTGCGTCGGTGTTCACACGAGTAGCGACGAACCACGGCCATGAACAGTCCGAGACCTAAAACAGAGAAGCAGGGACAAACGCAGCGTGTATTAATTGATTGCAACAATCAGCGAGGGACAGAGTGGGTTCCCTGCAGGACCTCAATAAAGGAGCGCGCGATACCCTCACACAGGATGTGTTACCACTCACCTCTTTCCCACCTTACTGTTTCACACACATGAATAAAGCCTCGCAAGTGGACCATGTCACTTTGTTCCGTTCTCACAGCGCTGGCATCGAAGGCTTGGAAATTTTGGAAGGGGTTAGCACCGGCAGCTGGCCTTGGAGGATGCTCCTCAACAGTTTAACTGATGGTACAGATGGATATCAAGGGCAGGAGTCTAGAGTCTTTTCGTGAACGTCTCGGAGCAGCTTATCATTGTTTGCCGAGGCTCCGGAACATTCGGATCATGGCGTTGAATGCAGTATACATGACGTTAGGGTTTCTTCTCCACGATCTGGGCACGCTATGCTTTTACAGTACATCATCGCTGACCATTTCGTATCCGTCTTGATGACCTGCTCGGCAAATGAAGCGCTACTTGCAATTCTTGGGATTGAGTCTCTCGTGGTGTGGCATTTGCTAATGGATTGTGTTGTGGGTTGGTGGGTCTCTTTGCGAGAAGACAAATCGTCATGGGTTTAGGGATTTTCGCCAGTTGCAATTCAAGCAGGTGGGGTGGGGTGATAAGGATTGATCACCTGAACCTACATTCTCCGAACAGTGTCCGAATAGTTTTTTTTTGTTCAGAAGTGTGGAACGTTTTCCGTGCGGAACAGTGTCTGCGTGCAATCATCGTGCGAATCTGGGTATTCATGGCAAATACAATGATTGCACTTACTGATACATCCTAGGGTTTAATGAAGTATGGAGATGAGGAAGGTGTTGTAACTTCGACTACAGGCTTGGAAGAAAGCAAGTTTCGTCATGTGAAAGAATTTGGCAACGCCCCTTCAGAGAACAGGATTGCTTCAGAGCACGCAGGGAGGAAGAAGCTGACCGAGGAGACACAAATCCACAGCATGGTGAGAAAATAGGGCCCCGAGGATCCCTAAACTAAGCGACAGAATAGATTCAATCCCATGACACTGCGAAAGAACACTCACGTACCATGAGTACAATGAGTTAATTGCTGCTCATTTTATATCACACATGCCTATTCAAGTTCGTAGATATAAGAGTGAGAACTTTCGGCTTTTCAGACTATGAGCGACTGATGAGTAGATTCAATCGGCGTATGATACCGTATATGTATATATAAATGAAGCTGTAGCTACAAACAATAGGACTCTTTTCACAAGCAGGAGTATCAGATACATTAAAAAGCATACTTTAAAATATCACTTAGCTGAATCCTAGACAAAAGCTCATGTATTTCGCCCCCAACTAAGCTCAGAGATAAAGACAATATAACAAGTCCCAGTTTATCTGCTCACAAAAGGGGGGGGAAGATCACAAATCTTCGAGGGTACTTCTTCCGACCATCTCGCCCATCAAATGTCTGCACAGATGTCATCTCCCAGAATGGCATTAGAAATTGGACAAAATCGAAAAGCGTTAGGACTAATAAATACTCCTTCCAAATTCCAGTTAGAATAACACTACTGAAAATTGGGTCGTGCACAAGTCGTATCAGAGAGGCAATAATAGTCTTTGTAGAGACAGTAGAGTCGTCGATTATTTCACATACAGATCATATGAACAAGAAGGGACTCAGAATACTGTTGGAATGAGTAGTTTAAATCTACAACGAAAACTCACCTTCTTCAAGCGCTTGTGTTTCTGAAGAGCCCACACAGACATAATGTATCCTGCCGCTGCCAGGAAGAGGTACCCTGCCACCGTCTGAGTCGCAATATTAAACCCAATCCACTGCCAAATCTCGGTGGTATAGTTCGCACAAGTCACATAGTTGAACAGGAAACCGTAGGGTATCTGGTATCCTCCCTTTCCATCTGGAGACCTCAAATTCTTCAAGATGATGTGACAGTAGAAGTTGGAGAGCTGGCTCACAATGGAGATTGCAAACCCCACGTACATTTGCTTCTCATTCACCGGGGTGTACAGTGGATGGTTCACAAAGTAGGCAATTAGGGCCCCGAACAGCCAGTAATAAGCACAATTCCGGTAGACGTTTGAAAGAGGGGAAGTGGCATGACTGAAGCGGTGGATGCAAAAGGTTTCGAATTCTCGTTTGGCGTAGTGAAAGCACCATGCATATAGAGCGTACGTCTGCACGGGGTGGGTGACCTTGCGAAGTGGAAGACCAATGTAGGTGTAGATTTGAGGGAAGAAATAAAAGAGCGGGTAGATGACTAGAGGGCCTAGGTACTCGAAGCAGAAGAGTGTTTTGTAGGATACTTGGGGACCTAAGTCTTTGAATACCACCTGGGGCTGATCAGAAGGGAACTGGTCTTTCAGTTTCTTGGACGCGTCTACTGGAGTCGGACGGCTCTGTCCGGGTTGGAGAGGCAGAGTGAGTCGTTGCCTCTCGAGGTAAATTTTTTTATCTGCGCCGACACCATCAAGACAGATTACGTCAGTATTGGAACTGCATTGAAATGAAGACGACGGCGGTGAAGAAAAGAAAGACGCATGCAAAACATGTGTGCATTGATAATGAATACTTACTTCGGCTGTAAATGGCCCTCTTCAAATCCTCCAATGTTGCCTGCATTTCATTTCAGCCAAACAAAAAATGTAACAGGAGGAATTCATCTCCAGGCTCCATCTCCTTGTGGTAAATAAAGGTTTTCAGCAACCAACCCAAACAAGGACATCTTATGCTCATAAAACCTCGGGGTGCCTATTCCAGACACAAAGAACGACCTCGAAATGGAGAAAGTGACCACCCACTTCATGCTGATTGAACATCGGCACATTGGTCATAACTACCATACACTGAGTCAACGAGTTGGAAAAACCCTAACGCTATGTTAAATAAACACTTCCATGTCTAGCTCTCTTTACAGCGGCAGACACCCAAAGCCAGTAGCCTAAGAAAGCGTACACAGATCGTCACATCGGGAGCATTCCTTCCAAAATAGCACACTCAAAAACACGTAAGAGAGGATAAAACAAAAGCCAATCCTCGCAACACACACTTCTAAAACCAGATATAGCCAACATCGACCCAACACGCAGAACTCTGCTCGTTCTATATGAACACCGAGCTGACCCAACATAGGAAATTCAAGACTGACAAGCAATGTCCACCGAACAACACAAAGCTCGCAGGGGGTTCTGACCTCTGAAGAGACTTCCACTCCTCCCTTGATAATCTCTTTGCCATTCCGACCCACCACTTGAATGAGCAGATTCTTCTCGGCCCCCATTGTCCACTACTGCGATGGATTGTTTCAGTGTCGCAACGCTGGGTGCATGGGACCCTCGAGCTAGCTGCACGCTCGAATCCTGTCTACGAGATCTCTTCCAAATGGAGCTTCAGACAAGTACTCAAAGTAGCGATCCTGCAAGATAAAAGGCCCACCGAAGCCTCACACACACTCTCTCTCTCTCTCTCTCTCTCTCAATATCTCCTCCCCTTTTGGCGACAATGCCGATGCAAAGCCGCGGAACACGGATGAATCTTACGTCCTCCGAACGCCGACACACGACTGCGGCGACGTCAGCGGCCTAATTGGTGCCGAGCCTTTAAGAAGCATTCTTCATGGTGGTAGGTGCCACGGAGCTCGGGCCTCTTTATAAAACCGGTTTTAGAGTCACCATCTCGGTAGTCTCCTATAACCGTGGATGGATGATACTCCGAGTGATGAATTCTGCCTCGTGAAAGTGTTCATTCATCCGTTTATATCACCAGCAGTTTGTTTGATGTTGACGAATGTGCATTCGTGCCCAACATTCTATTCGAAACTATAAATGAATTCTAAATTCGGTTTCTCATACCACATTTTCACTTCATTTTCTGCAGCATTTTTCTTTTTTTTTCTTGTCAAATCATTGGGAAATAGGAAATACAAAAAAACAATATGATTTTCAAAGATGTTCCATGCCTTTCACTACACTCTCTCCCATTCACAAACCCCCCCCCCCCCACCCCCCTCCTTTATCTCTTTTTTCTCCTTTCTTTTTCTTTCAAACCAAGTCACTTGAAAATAGTGAAGGAAAAATCAATATATTTTAAAAATATGTAAAAAAATATATCATTATAAAAAACCTTCTTAGTGTTTTTGATATTTGTATTAATCTCAAGTGATTTAATGTGAATTAACATCTTCTTTTTCTGGAACATATATTTTCAAATATATTTGAATTAATATTTATAAATAATAAAGTATAAAAATAACATAAAATTTTGATACAGAAGTAATACTTGATCAAATTGTGATGTAGTATATGTATTTGAAAAAATCAAGAATATCGTTTGTTGTCAATCTTGGATTGGACCAATTTCAGATAATTGGATCAATGGAAAAGCAAATTTGATGTGAATCCAATAGTTTAAAAAAGCTTCCAATTTTCTTATGAGTGTCAGAAAAAGAACCATCCATGCAAGAGAATCAATGTTAAACAAAGTTTCATCCTTCATGATCAAAACAATTAATAATCATGATAATAAAAAAATTAATAAAAATCAATTTAAATAAATAGGAAGCCTTTTCAATTACATCTACATATTTTCTTTTCTTTTAGATTTCTATTTTAACATCTCTTGTTTATCTTTTAGGTGAAATTATTCTTTGCTTTTTACAAATGTTTTTACATTATGTGAAATTGAGCATTAAAAATTAACTAAGAGTGGATGCACCATGTAATTTTCATGTATTAGGTTTTCAGCGAACAAAATAGATTTAATTATGCACTAACAATTTTTTTTTTTTTTTTTTTTTTTTTTTTTAAAACAACAACAACAACAACAAGTGTAGAGCTAAATTTTGATGAGACTTTACTTGATCAAACTTAGATTGGAAGACTCATACTACCACCAACATGCATTTGTACTACAACTTTCCACCATTGTAAAAAAATTGCATAGGTTACTTATCAGTATCCTCATATTATATACATTTGTATAATTGTTAGCTGTAATTCAATCATAATTTTATGAGTTTTTTCTTTTTTCTTTTTTCTGACAGATTGCAGAGTGTGTTGTAGGTTAAATGGGTACAAAAGCAACAGAGATTGCACTAAATGTATTATTCAATTATAAAACCATTAAAGCAGAAGTCTCCAATCAATAAGGTTGTTAAGATGAAAACTGTTATTGAGGTAAATTAATTGCCTCCCTTGATTTGTAGTTTACAAGGTGTACATAAAGGAATCTTTACACTTGAGAGAAGAAAAGAAGTCAAAATTTGTAAACCTTTTGATTGGTTGAAATCAAGAAGCTTCACATAGTTGGTTTTACATTTAGAAAAATTAACCCACAAGCCCTAAGACTTTTCAAAGTGAGATTCAGGTATGAAGACCTCCATAGTATCAAGGAAACCTCCATAGTATCAAGGAAACCTCCATACTAAGGATACCAAATTATTGATGAAGTATTAATAGCACAAAAAGAAAGACAGGACATGAAGAAGAAGAAGAAGCACAAGGTGATGAAGCCTAGATTACTAACTGACAGCTTCTCATGACCATTAACTGAATGTCACGATGCATTCACTACCACTGAAGCAATAATATTGATTATATAGCACATCAACCACCAAACGAGTGCTGCAGGGTACATCGAATGAATCAGTGGGTCAGTTAATTTATGCTGCAATGCTATCAGGGCAATGCTCTTAAAGAAAAGGGGGTAGAATAACATATCTCTGTGGATACTTCCCACGCCCATCCTGGCCATCAAACATCTGCAAAGACACACATACAAACAGTAATGATATGAACTACAGGGCCCAGTCTCAGACGGGCAGAACCTCTGACCAGCAATTCCACACCACAATTAAAGCACTACTATTATGAAATAAATAAGTGCTAGATATCAGCAGTTCGTGAGAAAAGCTGATTGATTGATCTAACTCCCTTAATGTTAAGCTACGAAACATGCAAACAGATTTCCAACAAGTGACAGAAAAGAATGGTGGTTGATAGTTTTTACATATTACCTTCACCAGTCGACTGTGCTTTTGGATAGCCCAGACAGTCATGATATACGTCGTTGAGGTCATGAAGAGGTAGCCCGCCAGGGTCTGCGTGGCCACATTGAATCCCAACCACTGCATGATTTCGGTGGTGTAGTTTGCACATGTCACGGAGTTGAATAAGAACCCGTGGGGGATATGGTAACTGCTCTTCCCCTCTGATTTCCTCAAGTTCCTCAGTATGATGTGACAATAGAAGTTAGAGAGCTGGCTCACAATAGAGATGACAAGCCCCACGTACAGTTGGGTTTCTCCCACAGGATTGTAGTTGGGGTGGTTGAGAGAGTAGCCAATAAATCCTGCAAATGCCCAGTAGTAAATGCAGTTGCGGTAAACATTGGCAAGAGGGGAAGTGGCATGGCTGAAACGATGCACAAAAAAGGTTTCGAGTTCACGCTTGGCGTAATGGAAGCACCAGGCATAGAGGGCGTAGGTCTGGGCAGGGTAGACGAATGTACGCTTAGGCAGACCAAAGTGAGTATACACTTGTGGATAGAAGTAGAAGATGGGGTAAATGATTAATGGGCCAAAATATTCAAAGAAGAACAGCGATCTATAAGATACTTGGGGTCCCAGATCCTTGAATATCACTTGCGGGCGATCCGTGGTGAAGTAGTCTTTCAGTTTCTTGTTACTATCTATTGGTGCGGGCCGCCCCTGCCCCTGGTGAGGCAGCGTGATTCTTTGTCTGTCTGGGTAGTATTTTCTATCTGCATCATCATGAGTGGGAAGCAATGTCATCGAGCATCACATTCTCCACAGTGTGTATAAGAATTTGTAGTCAAAGAGGGAATCATAAGGCAGCAGCATTTGTACATAAAAAAAATGTATACTCACTACGTCTCTGTATTGCTTCTTTTAAATCTGAAAAAGTTCCCTGCAGATTAGCAACACAATTCAATGTGAAGTTGGCCGAAAAACAGGGCATAAATAGTTACAGTGAGCGCATAATTATCAAACACTGAAGATTAGATGACCACTTGTGGAAGAGAATAACCCAATCTATCACGACTAAAAAAGCTGTTGACCTACGGTTCAACAGCGCCATTCAAGAAAAAAAACAAACAAGCAGTAGTAGAAATGCACAACTTACAAATCAAAATCCAGTGCACCAGAAGGACAAGCAACGAGGTTCGGGCATTGCAAACCCCTCGCTTACCTCCTCAGGAACTTCAATGCCACCCTTGAAAATCTCCTTTCCATTACGGCCTAATACCTGAATGCGCAAGGACCTTTCCGTCCTCATGTTTGAAATTCACTTTCATAGACCACCAACAATGAGAAAATTGATTCTAACAGTTCGAATGTGTCACCATTTTGGTCGTTCGCAACCTATCACTCAACAACAATGTCGATGGCCGCAGCATGCATTGCGATGACAACGACAAGTAGTCATAAGTGAAAAAGGAAGAGAAGTTCTGCGATAAAATATGACACATCTCACATATCAATCACATTCCATGGAATCAGCACAGTGCTTCAGACAATATGACCCGTTCTCTTTCGTTCGCAAGAGGTGCAATTATGCTGCAAGTTACATCCCTAAAGCAAAAGAAGTAAAATCTCGGATTTGCAAGCTGCAGTTACAATGTAAATAAATAACTTCCAATCAGAGGCTAGCTGAAACTTGAACCCTAGACATACAGATAGGAGGGTCTATGTGGTATGACTGCATGGAACATGTCACATTGGCAGAATCAAATATCATGACTAAGTTTAGAACCATACTTTCGTAAGTATTAAAGTGAAATATGAATGTGGGTTTTTGAGATACAAGCAGCCGAGGAGAAGGCAAAGATGATGAATGTAGGCGGACAACGGAGATAGCTTGAAAATGGTGACCTCAAAAAATTATTGGTTTTATTAATGACTTGGAAGATTGCTAACAATTTTTTTTAAAAACCTCCACCAATACCATCTGTAGGAATGTTGCCACAAAATTGGAGTAGCCGTGAAAATTTGCCTCTTCATTACCTCGCTTTCCTTGCTGAACCCTAAAGACAGAGTCGAATGACGATACCACTAGAACGATCCTACACCTAACCCTTTTTGGGCAAAGAATCCAAGTTTCACAACAGAGACTCAGTTCTACTCGTCCTTCGGGAAGAAAGCCTTCTTGGTCTGCAAAACAGTCCAACTACTTTGTTAATTTCCTGATCATAAAGAAATAATATCAAACTATGATTCAACTTTGTTGAAAGTATAGTTTGATACGCACACCGAAGAAACTGGGATATTAAGCGGTAACAAACCTGCTCCAACGTCAAAAACATGATAACGTTCCAGGAACCAAGTCGACCAAAATTGGGCCAGAACCCCTTGTAAAAAGCTCCAGCACCCTGTACACCAAAGTCACAACGTGTCACTCACAGCACAGACAAAAAAACTGGAATAGGCAATTGCAGCTGCTCAAAGAGAACCAAACATTTGTGGCAATCTAAGAATATCGAAGGGTCTGAAAACATCACAAAAAAAGGAAAGTGGAGGCACGGACGTCATTCTTAAACGTCTGGATGAAGCAGTCAATTGTGCCCTTGTAAGCACCCTGCCCTCCTCCCATCATTCTAGATTTCACCTGGACAATATTACATGATCAAACTTCAGTAATGCAACGGATTAGAAGAAACTGACAACAAATTTTATCGAAGTAAGAGTCTGTAAGGCCCAAGTTTCTAGGCAATCCAGATACGAGGTCTACACAGATAAAAATGGAGGGACACTAACCACATCAACAGGAGAGCCTACGCAAACAGCAAAAAAGCCAGCTCCCAATCCGGAGAGGATGTGCGTAACAACGTTGTCTGTAAAACCAGGGAGCTTTAACAATGTCTGCAAAGCTCAACATGTCATGTTAGTAAAACAAACGCCATGTTAGTTCTGCATCATCCTAAATTGACGTCTGAAAAGAAAGTGCCCGATTGCTTAGTGCATTTCCTGGATTAGCAATACAACTCCAACTTTCCTAAATGAAAGAGCAGAAAATAAAACAATTTATCAACAAAAATCAGGATAAGGAACACGCCTCACCTGCTTGACTTGGTCATAACTGGCCAACTCCGCAGCATTGATGATAGCGTTACGAGCGACATTTGGACCAAGCCCAGTCCACAGTTTTGTGAATCCTTCCTAAAACACAAGAACATTTAAGTTAGCGTGGAAGCTGGAAACGAAAACAAGACCATCTCAGAGTTCATTGAAAGTCATGTCAATCAAGAAAAGCTCTGCATCATGAGTGTAAATTAGAAAGCTTAGATTTATTAATGCTATACATCATGGGGCTCAGACCTGCTTGACAATGGTCGAGTAAGCATTCATGGCACCGCTGTAGCGGCGGGGAACGCCAGGAGGGAGCTTGCCCTCAGATTGAAGACGCACTTTCACTAGATCCGTGGGACTCGCTACACAAATAGCCAATGCACCTGCAGTTCATACCATTAAAAAAGCAGCGTTATAATCTTCTCTGAAATCAGACGTAAGATGATAAAAAATATGAAAAAGTAAAGAGAAGAAACAGATATAGTGGAAATTTAGATTTGAATTAATAAACAAAATAAAAAGAGAAGAAGAGGAGGAAGAAGAGAAAATCAAAATACACCATTGAGGATGACACTTCAGAGGAGCGTGGCCCAACCTGTAGTAAGACCAGCAGCAATCTTCTTAATTAGTGGAGCATCTCCTACGTGATCTTTTCCTATGTAGACGTTCTTAACCTGCTCCCCAGATTTTGCATTGGATAATGACGTTAGCACATTGAAGGCAAACGTATAACTGAAGCTTCAAATGATAGTCTTATCGTAACGCCCACCAACACACGCCTCATTCGTAATAGGTAACGCATGTCAACCTTCAAGCTAAAATTTTCCATTACAAGCGACTAGACGCCTCGAATTTTTAGGAACTTCGCGATCCTCACAACCTAAAACATTTTGCGAATTAGATGATGACTACGTGTGTGAGAACCAATATGATGCTAGCAAATGATCTCTCAGGCAAAGACGTTATACACTGATAAGTGAAAAGAAGAGAAACGTACCGGTTCATAAAGACCAATTCGAAGACCCCCGAAGAGGCATTGCCGGTGAAGTCCTGGGACAATACCCTTCCAAAGGGAGGCTGCCCCTTCTTCCCTTGCTATGGTGGCCATGGTCCCGAACATTCCCCTGTACTTGGGAGCAGCGTTGGGTTCACCTGCTAGCGCTTTCCCTTGCAGCTGCAACCTCACTTTGGCCGTATCTAGAGGGATTGTACAAGTCTGCCATGACCAACTTCCTCGTTAGCTCCCACACCACTGAATACCAATCTACATAACGCCATACATTCAGTGCTCATGACCGAACTTATTGTTGCAGTTTGGAGCTCAAATCGTCGCTTAGAAAATTGAAGAATACAATTTGAGCAGCCGAAAACTTCCTCGCTTTAAACACCACATGGAAAGCGTTTAAAATCATGCATGAGTGCTCTCATGTGACCCAATTTCGCAAAAGGAAAAATATAAAAAAATAAAAAAATAAAAAAATTACAAGTACTTAAGGATATATAACAAGGAATGAAAGGAATGTGTAACCCAATTATTTACTTGTTGATTTATTTATTTTTCTCATACGCTAGCAATCCGTGGAAACTGACAACAAAATCTGACTCGTGTGCAACTTCATCCAAACCAACTAAGCTGCGGGGAATCGCACCAAACCAAAACCATCCAGAGGGAGAGAACAGTGCTAGCACCTCGGCCCAGCAAGCGCTGAATGCGGACGCAGCGAAAGTGCCATAGAGCGGTATGGCCTTGGCCGGCTTGGCATCACCCCCGGTCATGTTAAGAGAATGAAAGCTCCCGAGGTGTGGTACTAGAGGAGATGGACACAACAAGCAAGAGAAGAAGAGAGCATCCACCGAAAAAGAAGAAATAGGCGCAGGCACTGCTCCTATACCAAGGATCCACCGCAGCGACCAGGCTGGGGGACCGAAGGAGGCACGAGGAAGCGGCTGGAAAAGGCCGGGTCCAGAGTTCACACAGTGGGAAGAAGAAACCGGGACCACCGGCAGTTGTCGATTTCTACTGCCTCGGCATTCTGCGCGACCGGAAGAACCGATCGCTTGGTGTCGTTTGCGTGATTCTGAAATTATCGTGATTCAGAGGACATTCTCATCAAGAACTGGGTCACCGTGAAATCTTCAAAAAGATGATTCTTTCTTACTACTTTAGAACGAGGAATTTGTACCTGACCGAATGGTTTCGTCGGAATAGTTTATTGTACGTTTCTAGTATGCCCTTTTTTTAGCAAAACTGTAGGGTTTTCAGGAGCAAATGCTGTGAGGAACTGTGAGTCAGCACATCCTTAGAGAAGTTGTGGATTGGTTTGACTTCACACTGTCATTTGTGGTTAGCACACGAGCCAACGTGGCATACTTCTTCATTGCAACATTCATGAGCAAAACTGTCCTAATTAGCCAAGTGAATCAACCAAGAAGCATGATAAGTATGCGAAGTAACGTCCTCCAGTGGCACAAACCATGGTCTAGACGAGGCAAGGAACAAAGCTACCAAGTGGGTGGCTTTGCGACAAATATGTGACATACAAAGCATGTCAATTTGGACCGCATGGGTAGATCATACTCGGAAAATATTGGCAACACAAAAGTTTTCGACGGAACCGTGCTTAGAGGAAGTCCATTTCCGGCAATCTCACCTCCACATTTACTCTGAGCAACGTTGCGACATTTAAGAAAATTCTTTGTACGCAGTGCACACAATTATCAGCCTGCATTTGGGTGGTCGGAGTCTTAAATCTCACTATCGCAACGGTGAAGTGTTGCACAATCTTTTGTGCAAGTAGTAGACAGGCCCATCGACAGCAACATGGTAAATTCCGGCAGATGCGAAAAAAATGCGGGCAGGTTTCTGGTAGAAAGTAGTGCTTCTCATGTATAACCTGAGGGTTGTTCAAGGGTTAAACCAAAAAAAAAAAGCTCCAGGATGGCTATGGACATGCAGCCACAAGGGAAACCAAACGGCAACCTCAAAATAGACCCAGTGACTCAGGTGGTGTTGAACTCTTCACGACCAACTCGTACTGGAAGAAGATACATGAGTTTCCGAGGGCATGAGAATGTCAGTTGAAATAGATTCTTATAATAATCCATTCAAGCCCTAGATACAGGCTTGATAGCTACTGGCTTGCATTCTAACCAACAGACTTGATTTAGGATCAACAGAGTTTATTGACATGAAGAGTCACCCTGCACTGAAGCAAGTTTGATTGTGAAGCAAATATTATTGCCGATACAATCTAACAAATGCAGATTTTAGTGTACAAAGCAAAGACCATCTTTATTTCTCATAGTTCTACCCAACGGCATATCTAAAAGCTAAAAGCTCACACATACCCTTCAGTAACCTGTCCCGCACTAAAGGATTGGTCCATTATCAGCTTTGCTGATGGAGTACTCAATCAATCTAGAAGAAATAACCTCAATAAGGCCTTCTTTAGTTCTGGACGCGGCTACAAATTGTAAACGGAAGATGGACCCAATTCCACTACTTGGGTCCGTTTAGGTTATCCACATCGTAAAATTCAATAGTCTTGTACTTCTGTGACACAAGCTCGGCTTGGACCTTTCGGGCTGTATCAGTGGCAGAACCTACAAGAATGAGAACAGATGTGCCTGCAAAGCCGCGGAAAGTGGTCAAATGCGTAACACCTTCAACAAGAAATGGAGCCAAGGCCATGATACCAAGGAAAGCTGATCCAAGCACAGATATGCGCCCCAACGTCTGCACAAGAACAGCAAACACGTAAGCAATATGTGAGACATTACACCAGTTTGCAAGGTCGGGGTTCCCTTGAACTGGCATGACTTCTAAAACTCTCGCGGCATTGTGGAATGCTTTAACGACATCATCGTTTGAAACATTTCAAGGCCCATTTGTGTGTCTATTAAGTATCATGACAGTTACACTCTGAAACACAAATCAAAAGCTAAAAATACAACTGCAAAGAAGATGGTAAACATACAGTTTCAATGAAGGCAGCGGTCGCTTTTCCAGGCCGAACAGAGGGAATAGATGCACCTTGACGCTTTAGTTGTTCACTTACATCCTTAGGATCGAGTTGCAAGAATGTGTAAAAATAATTGAAAAATGCAATCAAAAGAACGTTCGCAGGTAGATACAAGGAGCCTGCAAAAAGCCCAGATAGCACTGTCAGTTGCATATAAACACACTGTCATATCCTGTGCAATGCTAAAGAAGACCCTTCTACTGCACAGAGACTCGAAGACAAAGCAATAAAAAATGAAGATTGTCTCAATCATTGTAATGCATTAAGATGGGGAAGTGAAAAAGAACCACCAATCCAGTCCTTATTTGCTTTTACGACCTAACAAAACCAGTTTAACATTTGTTGCTCATTCTAGAGCGGAGTATAATAATTCAAATGATCATTTCCTAAAGAGCAAGAGGAGAAAAAATTGGGTACCAAACTACGTACCATTAGGATAAAACGCCACGGCCGCATCTTTCAGAAACGAAAGCCCAGTGAACCGTGCTGCAGAGGCAGAAAGGGCAAGCAACGAAGAGGAAAAAATAATCGGCATCACACCAGAGCTGTTAACCTGCAACAATTAAACAATGCGTAAGTTCACTGAGGATCGATTGTGAGCCAGAGTTCAGCATTCCGAAGTTGTGATTGCAAGAGGTTGGGATAAACCTACCTTGAATGGAAGATATGCAGATTTTCCTAAACCCTTGCTGCTAGCTTTAAACCGTGAGGCGTAGTTAATGGGGATTTTCCTCTCCGCTTCCTGCAGCCACACCAATTTTGCTAGGACATTAATATCAACACGAATGCTAGCAGCTCATTTATTCGTCAGTTAGTTTGTTTATTTGTGGTAAATCTGAAGGGAAGAGGATACAAAATCTTGTAAAAGAATGATCTCCTACCTGCACATACACGATGCCCAGCACAAGTAGAAGAAATGCTCCAATGCTGCCTGCCAATCCGGGATAGTTGCCATCGTTTATAGCTTGGGCTACAGTCTGACCAATTGACGAAGGCAGGTAAGAGACAATGTTGGTGAAGATGAGAAGCGATGTGCCGTTGCCAAGCTTCAAATCGGAGATTTTTTCCCCGATAGACATAGTTATCACCGCTCCTAGCGTAAGGGCTGCCACTGCTGATATCGCCCATTCAACGGAGAAGTCCGTCACATAAGGTCGGATGTACGTCACTTGGCCTACTGCCTGTCACGCATAACGTTGAGAGTACACAAAATGTAGGATAAAATGTTTTAACGAAACATCAATCACGATTGAACCTGAGGAAGGTCTCGGTGTTTGAAAGCTAAAGAAAACGCGAATTACAAGGAGAACAAGACACACCTGGATAACACCAAATCCTACTGAAGCCCACTTTGTCCACCGAAGCACCTTCTTGCGCCCAGCCTCTCCCTCCTTTTTCTGAAGATCCTGCAGTTTAGGGAACACGGTTCCCAGGAGCTGCACCACAATCTGGGCATTGATAAATGGCACAATGCCTAACGACGCCAGACCAAGTCGACCAATACTGCCTCCAGAAAATGTGTTCAATGTTCCCAAAAGGCTGTTGGTGTCTATGCTCCCTTGAAAGGCAGAGCGATCCACTCCCCATAAAGGAACATAAGTCCCAATTCTTGATAAAACCAACCATCCCAATAGAATCAAAAACTTCTCGGGCAATTTTCCCTTAAAAAAATCGCCGAAATCCACACTCTTATCCTCCATGGCGGCTGCGGACACAAAATGACGGGTCTGTCAATCTATTGGCTGGCCTGAGGAAATTCGAGAGCGAAATTCTAAGGCATAAAGAAAGTGATTCGTGATAAACAATGTGCGATTGCAAAAATTATTGTAACGACGTTTCAAAAAAGCCCTAATCCTTCGTCAATTAACAACTACAAAAAATGCCTTTCGAACCAATAATTGATGAACTATGGGCAATGCGAGAAGACTCGCACCGTTGACATAAGAACTAACAACAAGTAAGTAAATTCTTTCAAGGTATGTGAAGAAATGAAGGACTTCTTATAACGTGGTGTCCCTCTTCAAGAAAGAAAGAAGGAACAAAACATAAAATAAAATAAAAAACAACGGATTTCCAACGTCTGTATATCACGGTCCATGTAAATCCCAATTCACGCTCGTAGCAGCGCACAAGAGAAAATGGAAACTGAAGCGTTGTAATTGAGAGTAAACCTGCTGCGCCTTTGGACGAACTGCCAGACCCCGACCTCGACATCATCAACGCAGATTGAATGGCATTCCAAGAAAATGATTGCGAATCATCTTCAAGGCCCAGAGGATCAAACCTCCAGTCTCCTTCCGAGCTCCCCTCCATATCAACCGCAAGAGCTGCCCTGTAGCTCAATGCATGTCTGGCTCTCCACGGTCCCACCTGGAATTTGCTCCCACTATCCAACCTCCGCAACCGAGCGCCATGAAACGAACTACGTCCTACAGAGCTCCCGCAAACTACTCTATTGGCCGCACTTGTGGAGACAAGCCCCATTACAGAAGCCATTGCCATACTCCCCCACACCTCAGTTACGCCTATCGACTTGAACTATTTCCTCATGAGCAGGCGCTCCACCTTATCCCAACTTCTGAAATACACTTCCGAGACAAAAAAAAAACAAAATTCGGAAACCCGCGCGTGGTTCCTTAGAATAGTTTGTGAAGTCTATGGCTCAAAGAAGTGCCAGACCGTGACTGATGGCTCTCAAATAGGACACAGCCCTGCGAGCAAGCAATCCACCGCGGTAGAAGACCGATGGTGATTTGCAAGCACAGCCTTCGGAGACAGGGGAGGAAGGCTCTTGTGTGGATGGGGTGGGAGAACCACTGAAGAGCCTTGACGCCAGTTCCGGGTATCTGAGTTCCGGGTATCAGATCCCGATATCGAGACGTCCACGTGGAATGAGAATTTCTGCCCCATTGTTAATTTAGTTGTGGATGTCGGCGGTAATAAGTTTGCTTATTATTCTAAAGAAGACCAACTGTCTTTCACAACAACAAACTACATTATTTCTATCAATTCTGAAACATGACTTTTTAACGACTTTTTTTTAATTTACGCTACTCAAAATTAATATTATAAATAGCTGCATAATGATATGTGTTTGCTTCTTTTTCTTTTTCTTTCAAGTTTTGAATAGAATCCATAATTTTATTTTATTATCTTTGAGTGTTATGTTTCGATTATTTGTTCATATAAAAATCCGGGATTATTTACAAAGCTACATGAGATTAATATAACAAATCCAAATCTATATTTGGGTGTGTGTATACATAAATATGTGACTATATATTTGTTTCAGTAATCTTAAATTCAAACAACTACTAGGATTCAGCTCTTACTGTTTTAATTTATTTATGACACATATCTTATGTAATCATGTTTTAACATATTTTCTAGTGTGTAAATGTACATGTTGTATCAAATAATTAAAAAAGTATTCAAATCTCATATTAATTTATGCAAATTGTGTGTGGTGGGTATGTGAATATATATATATATATATATATATATGTATACAAGCATAAAATTATACAAATGTACATGAATTTGTATACTTGACATCTAAATGGCTTTTACTTTTACTTTTAATTTTTCAAAGTTGCATTTAGTACAAGTTTATCCATCTTAATTTTACCATTTTAATTTTTAGATTTTTTTAATTTTTAATTTTTAATTTTTAATTTATTTTATTCAAGTTGGTTAGTTAGTAGATTTGTGTATATACATTTATACATATATGTTATTCCTTCTTTTTATAATCAAGTTTCACTTATTTAATGAGGTTATTGTCTTTGTATTGCAAGACAAGTTTATTTTATTTGAAGTATAATATGTCTCATAATTGGTTTATCTTTTATATTAACACACAATTGAAATCATCTCCTATATAATATATATGGGGAATTCAAATCAACTTAAGTAAATCTTAAATAGACCCACTTTTGCTCTTATTGTTTTGTACCATGTGTTGACCACCCCACTCATTCACTCCACTCCAACATTTCACTCTTCTCAATTAGGTCACAAAAAAACCAAAAAATCTCAATTGATCCACCCACTCATTCTGCATGCACGCATTAGGCACACATTAGGAATATATGACATGGTATATGATGGTAAAAGCAAAAGTGGGTCAATTTAAGATTTACTTGGGTCAGTTTAATATTCCCTATACATATATAAATGTAATGTTTTGTTACATCCCTCTCATTATTTGATACTTTTTATTTTGATGAGTATCTCTCTCAAAACCCAGTCACACATGACCCTTTTATGCAACATGTTATTTTTCATAACATTTTTTCTGGGGTGTTGTACATTACAGTTTTCAACCCCCATAGTGAGAAATCTAATTTCCACTTTATTCACTGAAATATTCACGCTATTTATAATCACGAAGCGTGAAATGAATGGAAAGAAGAGAATGTTGCAAACCTTTTTTTCAATCGTCATTTCTTTTTGGCTCCCCACTTTGTTCGCTCTTTCTTTACCCTTCCTTTCTTCCGGGTCTGTTCTTCTTTTCTTCTTCTCAGTCTCGATTGTCATGGTCCTTCGCGCATCTTTCTCTGTACTAGAAAACTCGGAGTGATGCACATGCGTGCAGTTGTGCTGCTTTGCAACCATTTTTAGGGTGTGTCTCTTTGATCGCCTCGAGCATCACGAGGAGTGGGATTGGAGTCCTTTTTGCAACTGCAGAAGAGCTTTACATCTCTCACTACATGCATCGTGGGCTTAGGAACTCCTAGTTGTTAAAGTTTTGGAACAGGCGGACGATTCTTGAGATTGAGTCCTCCTTGCATCAGAACTTGTGAACCAGCTAGTCCATTGTCTCAAGCATTCCAGATTTGATGCAGTTGTGTCATTGCCTAGAAAGAATGCCGCAATTCAGGTCACCTGGTCGAACTCGATACGTGCTTTAAAGGTGTGTCTCAATTGTGTTTTCAGTAGGAAGGCAAGGGAGTTGAGCAACGCATCTGCTCTTCTCCCGGAATGGCGAATTTGACAATGCTTCGCTTGCCTCATTCTCCTTTTCTTCTGCGACCCACTGGCTCCCCCATCCTCGCTACATCACCGCCTAATTTTGCGCGTAAGCTCTCTACATCTAATTCCTTCACACTCCTCTCTTGCTTAATCACGTTGATGGGTTTCCAGTTAAGCCTGACAGTTTGCTTGGTTACCTGCCTTCCCTTTGCTACTAGGCTTGTTTGCGTCGCCTCCATGCTCCAGGTTTGCAATCCAAATGCTAGCAACCAGGCTCTTTTGTAAATCTCTGCTTCGCGAGGTCAAAGTAGAAGATGACCAACCGGATTGTAGTTTCCAGCTCCCACTGTTCACAGATCACCAAAGCGCCCCCCATCCAATCCTGTGCCTTAGTAATGGCCACGGGGAGGATTTCATAGCTGCATCTATTCTTACACAACTCATGGTATGCCCATGCTCAATTTCTCTTTTATACGAAGACATTTAATCTCTACACACTTTGTTAGGTTGAGGAACTCATAATTGTGGTTGTCAAGGCAGATCTTGGTGCACTCAGATGTACATTACTGCCATGCTTCAGGCGCTTGGAGAAGAAGGTGGGATGGACTTGAAAATTGAAGCATTGCCTTTAGTCGGCGAAGGCCATGCATATCGTCGCAGAGGGATTGCAACGCTAGGCCCTGCTAAGAATATGCCTAGTGGCGGGTAACATTTCTCACATCCCTAAATATGTGGCTGTAACTTTGTCAAGCATATTGTAGACTATTGCGGTATTCGAATATTTTTAATGCATGTCTTTTTCGCTGGATGTTGATGCTTAGATTTTATCTAATCCTGGACATTTCGATTGGAGGTTTGATCGATGTTAGAGAAGCCTCTTGGACATATTATATACCAATGGCATGAGATGTTGGCAGGTTTATCTACATGGACCTTTCCCAGCTGATCGGGGATGTGCGAGCAGGTCTATTATCTCTTGTGCTTGAACAGGTAGTCGCTGGGTCTCTCAATCTTTTAGAGCTCGCTAAATTTAGTTCTTGTCATATCAACATTTGAATGTTTGAATCAGCTGTCTGACCATAATCTTGTTCATTATTTTTTTTCTTTTCGTTTCTTTTTCTTTTTCTTTTGCAGTACTATTGGATGCTGAATCTTATGGTACTCATGTAGTCCTAGGGTGTGTATTGTGCTTGGTTTAGAATTTTCGTATCGTGGTTAGCCAGCACAGGTACATTACGCGTGTTTGATCGTAGTTAAGGAGATAAGGTATACGAATTTGAAATGCACACGTTTGCTTCACGTTGAACTCTATCTAGCTTCTCAGCTATTTAACAGCAGAATAACGTCGTCTTCATCGTAAATCTCTTTAACGGTTACCCCGAGTTTTTGAAAAAGACTGTTCATGTACGTATGTAATCATTTCAGCTCTGAAAATTGATTCGTGGTCAATTTTACAAATGAGTCGTCAGGGACGAGATGTAAAGCAAATGGAGTAGTTGTGCTAGAATGTGACATCCTGCTTGCGCTTTCGCCTTTTGCAGTCCTGCTTCCTCGCGCATTCGCGTTGTGTTGAGAAGTGACGTCCCTCTCTTATACATGTAATCAACGAATTATGGTTTACCGAAGATGAAGTTTGTCGTAACTTTCAGGTGGTTGCCTCTAGT
Organism: Physcomitrellopsis africana; assembly: GCA_036785485.1. Taxonomy (NCBI): domain Eukaryota; kingdom Viridiplantae; phylum Streptophyta; class Bryopsida; order Funariales; family Funariaceae; genus Physcomitrellopsis; species Physcomitrellopsis africana. The sequence goes on along the minus strand of JAWRVF010000163.1, from coordinate 306,201 downwards.
TTCGCAATTTGATTAGACAACATTGCAACTGGAGCAGACCCTGCTTGCCTGTATGATACCTGAGGCCTGAATTTGAAATGATGTGAATCAAACTATTAATACATCCAATGAGCAGTAACCGAAGCCTTAAATAGCAAAGTTCAGAAGTAGATAACCAAGTTAACGTAGATGTTCCTTTAGCCACCGGGGTATGGTGAAGCTTGAGCCAGTACTGCGGGTACGGTTTAACTTGTGACGCTCTTCGTGTTGCCAGTATCTTCTCAGTTCAAGCCACAGAAATAATACTGGACGACTCTCTTCTTCCATGAACAGAATATGAACCTGGTCAAGGAATATTTATTGTGGTTGTCATGGCTGTCTTGTAAATGTATTTGAGTATATCCTTCTACATAATTTTTTTCGTTTTTCTTTCTACTTTCGAGTCTTTCGCGTTTTAGCTGAGCACTATGAATCCCTGCCATTATGCCATTACACATCCCATTACTCATTTGTGAGCAACAGTGGGACGTGGTTGCAGATTGGGTAGATAGAAATTCAAGTGGAGTTATTCTTGCTGTAGGGGATGTGTTCCCTCTTGCTCTTGCATGGCTAGCTTCACAGCGACTGAAAAGAAATTCAAGCGAGAACAGCTCAACAAGGTCAAGAGGTTTTTTTGCTTTTGTAGGCACCGCAAAAAGTGAATTCTATGTGCGAGAAGATGATGGCACTCGCCTCAGATCTGCTTGGTTTAGAAATCGTGAGTTCAAATTACCCTTGACATCTGCATATTGGAATATGTGATAATCGCTCACCTACTTTAATTTCTCATAAGCAGGTGCGGAATTTCTGTACAATTTTGGCTCACCATCCTTGGGAAGGACTTTTCTTGTACTTCATGATGAATGCTACTCATTGTTTTCTCTCTGTTTTTTCTTCTTTTTTTTATTTTTGTTTTTATTTTTTATCTTTTACCTTGTCCACTGTACACACATCTTGTTTATGATCAATACTCAAAGATGTCCCCTCCACACTGCTTTTAGAAGAGGATAAAAGATAGCGTTTTCGTTGAAGATTGCACTTAAACTGAGACTGCTTTCGTGGCAGTGGAGTTGCTGCTTTTCCCAGGTAGTGTGTATTTTCCATGGGAGCGTGCTCTGATGTCGGATTCTTACTGCAGGTAATCCCGATTTTGTTTAATCCACGTCCAGCAGAGCACTTGGCTGCTTGTTCTTGTCAAAGAGCACTTTCAAGTGCGGCCTTCATTTAATTTTCAGAACTATGCAAGAATAAGGTTTCATGCTGCAAAGTGGTGGCTCTGAGGTTTAGTTCATTGCTTTCATTCATGAACTCCACATTACATTTTCTTATGCTTCAGATTGTGTGTATTTGTAACGCAATGAATAATTATCTTATTGCAGGCTGGTGGTACCCAGAGATAACTTGACTGCTCAATACCTCCAAAAGTATCTACCTCAATCTGATCGAATTAAGGTAAGCATTTTTATTAATTTTACTGCAAAGTCACAAAATGCTTTGTAGCAAGGTGAATTGTGGAAAATATCTTAAACGTATACGATATCCTAAGAAATGGATGTGAAAGTGGTGCAAAATCATCCTTTTATGTTATGTCACAAGTTGATGACGGTTTCGTTCGTTGTCAACAGCAATATTTATAACAGCTTGTAGTATGTTAGTATACATTTCATGTCGTCGTTTCATGTAAGGTGCATGTGGTTAGGTCCGCCACTTGTTGGACACCTAAACCTTGAATCTTAGTACTACGTCACTTCACTGAAAAGCGTGCCTACTCCTATGGGCTTCTGGTATACTGACTGGCAGGTTCAAAGTTTAGGAAATCCAATGATGGATGACCTTGAGCCAACTGGAGTACTTTCCTTTCTTGCGAACTACAAGCCGGCAAAGTTTATTGCTGTTCTTCCAGGGTCCAGAACACCAGAGGTCTTGTCTTTTGTCCCTATTGTTAACCTTTTTGTATATGGTTTCTGCCTTCAATCATTTTGTGTTCGACGAGAACATATAGCCTTCCATTAGAAAGAAAATTGCACCTCAGAGAAGTATCTCAATTACTTATTCTACTCTATTTCAGAACATGCAGCTAACTTCCACATAGTTACAAATTTTTGACAGGTTCACAGTAACTGGATACAGCTGTTGGTTGTTGCGCAAGAAGTATCATCCTCTTTCATTCAGGATAAACTTGTATTTCTCGTGCCACTTGTACCATCTTTAGAACCAGGTCCATTTATGGAAACGCTTCTAGAAGCACATTGGCAGCCTCATCTGCTGAGCCTTCATGCTTACAACGCTGGGTGAGATTTCTTGATATGCACTGTTATTTACTTCTATTTTATAATCATTTGTTGGGATAAATGAAGACATCCATCTTTTTCTGTCTCAAACTCAGTCAGGATTGTGTTATAAGTTCCTCAAGCTACTGAGCATTTGTACAAGGATTTGAAATGTGTAGTAGGGCATAGTTTCCCGCTCATTGAGCTGGTTTACGATGTTACTTCTTTACCCTTTGCTAGAAGAGCTTATTAGGAGTTGTTCCATAATCACGGAGGCTGGGTGAGCCAACCGTATTTTGCACGTTATTAAAATGCTTGTTACGAATAGCATAAAGTCATTGTGAATTTGGCGTGACATCTTTGAGGTACAGGGACGGTTGCTTTATGTTTTTTCTTTGACAATCTTGATATGTATGATGAAGGGTGGTTCTGATTATTGATGGTGAATTTGAAAATGCAGCCATCCTGTGTCAGTATGGGCTTACGATATCAGGATTCTTCAGGGACCTTTATTGGAAAACCACCGAATTTGGCCTGCTAATAATGGCGCGGCATTAGTAGCATTTGAAAAAGAAAATGCCGTATTCGTACTGATTCGGGGTAACTTCAACGATGTAGCGAATTGGGCAGTGGCAGGAATTGCTATGGCCGGGACTGCAACAGAGCAGCTTGTATGTGTGGAATATCCATGTTTGCAAGAATGTGTATACCATTCATGTTGTCATCCTCTTTTGATCATCTGCTTACTTTAATGCTGGTGTGTCAGATGTTTTACAATGATTTTTACTCGATAGAGCCACATGCCAACATTTTGTGAATCGATGTTGCTTGTTATAATGTTTTCGTTCCCGTCGTGCATGCAGGTTGGACAAGGAAAGCCTGTCTTCACGATTCCAGGTCGTGGGCCTCAATTTACTGCTGCTTTTGCCGAGGCTCAATCACGTCTACTTGGAGAATCTGTGAGTACAAATACCTGCTGTACAAAGGCCCTTTGCTTTCACATTATCAATATAAGTTTCATGTTGATGGTGCTTGCTGTTAGAAAGTTGTCTAACAAGTTATAATACCTCTTCTGTTGGACTTTCTTCAACTGCACTTTCAATGAATTCAAAGCTCGATGTACAAATTTGAACCTTCCTTGCAGATTATCCTGAATTCAAACGCCAAAGACCTTGCTAATAGTATGAAGGATGTGATGTCCAATTTCGATCGACTAGCACATATTGCCAGCAACGGTTGCAGCCGAATGGGACAAAGAGGTGCAAGCAAACGAATTTCTCAAGAACTCTGGAGACTAATGACAACTCAAGATTGAGTGATGTTCTTCATACAAAATTTTGAGTCAATCACATTGTGGTCACTGGCTGCTTTTGAAACCTATGTGAAGTCAAGTGTTCGTGAGCAAGTTTTACCAGTCTTTGTCAAACTTGTACACAGAATTCCACTAACAATTTTTTTGGAAAGATGACTAAATGTGGGAATCTAATTGATCTGCAGTTTATTGAAATTGGTATCGTATATTAAGTCATCCAGGTTCTTGATTGGAATTTATGAAGTTTTCCGTCTGTTAATATCAGAGTAAGTTATTTCCAAACATACCCTAAACCAGAATTATGACTTCATGAATTCAACAAGAATTGAATAATAATAAAAATTGACTTTATAAATTCAACAAGAACTGAATGAAACAGAATTTCAAATACATGAATTCGACAAGACCTGATTATTACAATATGTTAACTTCATGAATTTAACGAGAACTGATCAATTCTAAATCAACACACTTGAATCCACACACCAAATCCTTTGCTCTTGCTTGAATCGCTCCCCTGCTCTAATCGCACTTGCCCAGGTGCGTCACATTTATCGCTATAGTCGCACCTCAACACTTGCTATCATCAAACAATAGAAACCCCCATGTGTGAGAAAACTAAAAATCTGCTATGGTGTGAGCAGTGAGCACATTCTGGGATTGCAGACCTGCGATGGTGTGAGTAGTGCACTATGCGCATAGTTTATATATAAAGAGCTTCGTTCACAACTCACAAATTATCAATCACAAATTATTCATGGATAGTTCAGCGGTAGTAACAGTGTGTTACACGCTGAAACTGTTTCAAAATAGTCAAACCGGTTTAAACCAAACTGGTTCAACCAGGTCTTCGAACTGGATGAACATGTTTTTTCAAAATTCATTCCCTGGACTGCCCAGTCTGGAGGTGGATTCGCCCTAGCGCAAGCTTTGTAACACGACACCAAATTTAAGCTTAAATCTCGCTGTTTTTTCAAAGTCGAGAGATAGTTTTGACCAATTGCAGCATTGCAGAAGACCCTGTTCGTATCTAGAAGCGAACTTGAGTGCAACATTTCGTAGTCATTCATGTTCTGTAATCACATCCATTCTAGTGGTTTTCATTTCAATTGAGATTAGTGCTACAAAATGTGTGCAGCCGTCAAAGCATTCACTTGTGGCACTCTTCACACGGGCAGAGGTTCGTAACGGGCTTGCAGAAATTCTTCATAATTCTGACTATCACAGAAGTAGATCTCAACAGTGAAGAATTGTGAATAGGACAAGAGGGTGTCGAAACGAATCGCCTTTTGATGGAGGGGATATAGATACTTACAGCAGACAACAATGAAGTGAAATTAGAGAAATAAATCTCAAAAACATTACAACCAACTAGTCAATAATTAACGATAAAAAGTCACGCAAAAACCCATTGAGCTAGATTCTGTATGGATTGGGTCTTAAAGCCATTATCTCATGACATATCGAAGTAAAAAAAAGGGTACAAGCAGCAGTGTACAGTGGGTCAAGGAGCCTGGCGAAATATAAGACGAGGGCATGCACTACGATCAGCGGATCACCTGACCAAAAGGGAATGCTGTAAAACAGCTCTTTCTGCTCCATGATTTCCGAGCTAGGTTTTAGCAAAGCTGCGTGTTGGAGAGACCTTTAATTACTGTAAAACAAAAAAGGATACCTCTTTGAAAATTCCTAAATACTCAATAAAACACCTAATCATCGGTTTTTTGCTTCTTCTTCTTCTCTTTCTTCTTCTCCGTCACAACAGCCACCGGAGTCGCCTCCTCTGTGCGCTTGTGCTTCTTAGACTTCTTACCATCTGTTGTCGGGGTCACAGGGAGAGCAACAGCAACAGCAACAGCAACTTCTTCATCGGCCTTCTTCTGCTTTTTAGACTTCTTCCCAGGAACTGGGGTGACTGGGGCAGCTTCGGGAATGTCTTCTGCAGCTTCCTCACCGGATTTTTTCTTTTTCTTCTTTTTCTTCTCCTCGGTGGCTGATCCATTTAGAACAGCTTCTTCTTCCAGAGCCGCTGATGTACCGTTTGCAACTTTGGTTCCATTTGAATCGGTTCCATTGGCCTCAGCATCTTTCTTATTCTTCTTTTTCTTGTCCTTTTTGCTACCATCTAGAGAATCATCAGACAGAAACATCAATTAACATTAAAGAAAATATGCGTATTTACAACTAACAATGGTATTGCAGAGACGAACTCCAATTAACACAGAAAAGTAATCCAAATTAAAGCACTGTAGACATGCATACAAATGCGGAGTCATAAAATCCTGAATTAGGCGGAAATTTCAACCATGTCGATTCTCGGGGGTCATTCCTACTTATGCCAGAATGAATTTTAAATGTCGGAAGCCCTAAAGAAAGTTACCGCCATTTCGTAAGGTGGTAACTTTTGAGATTGATTCCGTGATTGAGACGAATTAATTCGTCTCAATCACGGAAAGGAGACCTCATACCAAATAACTTAAGAGTAGTTGAGCATCTGACGTAACAGAAGTGAGCAAAGCTTTTTAAAAAACTTCTCAAACCAACATGCACAGACCGCGAGGATAATTATGTGGATTGAACCTATGCATAAAGAGTCTGAAGTCTTACTCTCTTCTGCGGCGGGTTCGGCATCAGTCATGTCCAAGTCGTCAGCACCATTTGATGTCTCATTCGCATTCTTAATAGCGTCTTTCATGACATCAATATTCTTCCTTGGTGCAATACCCTTGTCGTAAAACTCAAGGCGTTCCTCAACCTGCTCTCGCAGCTTCTCTCCAAAGGCGCTTGTGTTGACCTCTGAAAAGGGCAGGAGTGATCAGATGATCGTAAGATTAACTAAGTCACATTCAGCTCTCCTCTACAGGAAAACCGAACACACAATTGCATTCGCAGACAAGGGGTAACAGATCCTAACCAGAGAAACAATCGATTCGTGACGCAATCGAACACTTGTTGGCGAGATAACGTGAAATACGCCCCTTGTTCTTTGTGCTTGCCCTCCCAATGAAAGAAGAGTGAAAGATCAACCCATACTTCGGGGTGTTTCCTTTCGTCTTGAGCGCTCTGCACGAAGCACATGCAAACAGAATCAGTACACATAAACTCAAAGAGAGCACATGCAAGGCAGCCTAAGCCGTCACGATACTCAAATCACAGAAACAAAAATGGTAGAAGCCGAGCAGTATCGGCCCAAGATATCCGACAATCACCTGAAAAGTGCTTTCTCGGCACCCAATATCTGCACGGTTGAAGCAGGATACTTCGCAAGGTTGGTCAAACTTCCAGCATGAGAAATGAGACGAGCTCCGACCATCTCTCCAATCAACACAGCCAGGTTGGGGGCTACATCTTGCATCTTAGACACTAAGTAAGAATGCAGTTGCTTGCGGTACTCCACAAGAGATATCACTCTCGATGCGAACATTTCGATATTGATCAGATCGATGGGTGAGATGTCTTGACCTGATTGTGTCAAACCCGTAATAAGAAATCAGTGGATAACACGCACTAATGAGTACTACAATAGACGCATTGCAAGAAGACATCATTTTGTACTCTATAAACGACACGGTAGACAACAATGTTATTCGGAAAGGATGAATTCATACCCATGGATGCTTTGGCGGCTTCAATGACTTCGCGAGCCTTGTCTTCATCTCCAATAACCTCAGTGATTTCTTCCAAACTTGCATCAGTAATAGAGGACTTGTCCTTGATAAACTTGACGAGCTTAGCGTAGCTGTAATTGTCATTCACAATCTTGACAAGCTCGGGGAAATGCCATGAGTACCATTCACTACACGACACGCAACCCACACAATTGATCACAATTCCACCTGAGGAACGTATAATGCTAACCATGCAGACAAACAAATAAACTCTTATTTCACAATCAAATGAGCGGTTCGCACTCAAATTAGGTCTGCGAAGTGGGTCAGCATGTGTATAAACCTACCGAACGCGCATGCAGAATGTGTTGACATCTTTGTCGAGGGTGTCCAACAGACTGATACTTTGAATAATCATGTTGTCCACTCGATTCACATTGAACTTAACTTTACTGCGACTGTAACTATGAGCCAGACCTAGTTGTGCTTTCTCAATATCCCCCTCCTGCAAGTCCCACAAAAACTTAAATCTGTTGGGAAAGAAACAAACACATTGTACCACGAGTTGGAGTGGAGTGATGAAAAAATACATGTTTTTATCAGTAATGTTCGCAAACCGAAAACAAACAGCACTGTGATTGAACTAACAAGTCAAAAGAGGAAAAAAATCAACACTTACCTTGAGATCCTTGATGAAACGACTGAAATGGAAACGAACACCCCTGAGGAACTCGTTCACATAGTCGTTGCTTTGGCAGGGAATGCTTGTAGCCTCCAAAATAGCCGAACCAAGCTTAGGTTCTGCAACACCGAGACACACCTTCGCCTTCTTTCCAGCCTTAGCCTTGGGCAAGTTCAACTCCAGAAAATTCTTTAACTCAGCAGTCATGATTCCTGCAGATACCAAAGACGTACAGCAGGATTTCAACATCTCCATCTCTGTGCTGAGAAAACGGTCCCAGAACGACAGTAAGATATACAACAAAAGCATTAAGTGTAAGTGAAAGCGAAGGAGAGGTAGAGAGACAGCGAACATGCCATCAACCAAGACTCACCTTCAGTCACAGCGTTACATTGCTCCAGAGCATCGGCGGCTGAGGTGAACGGGCTAAAAGCCAACAGCTTGACCACTTTCCCGAACCGATTCAGGTCCGTGATGGACTCCTGAATCGCTTCTGCGTTTTGCCCAATTTCGTCCAAGCCCATGGTCTCGAACAACGCATACCCGGAGGCAGACTCATACAGAAGATGAAGCGTCTGTCAAACAAAAACAACAACCACAACTCCCAGTTAGCCCCCAAAACCTCTCGACCGATTTCCAAAACCCCTAAAACCCTTCCAAAGAAACGCAAACAAAAGCACGAGGAATTCAAATTACCATAGTTTTGCAATGTGGAGTTCACGGAGAAAGATGTGGCGTGGAATGATAAGGAAGAGGAGGGTGGGGATCCGTCAGCGGCAACGAGGGTAGAGGGAGGTCCCGCTCGTGAAAGAGAGCTGGAACGGAACTGAGGGCTGCCCTAGACAACGATCTGGCTGGCTCCCCTCTGCCCCGCTAAACCCTAAAATCCTAAAGCCTTCATTGTGACCCGGCCGCCAAAGCTTTTATGTATCCGTGCCTCGCCTCTGTTCATCCGTTTTTATTTTCTTTCGCACGGTGTACTTCATTCATCCTTCGGGGTTTTCATCTGGTTGATGCGGTGCAGTGGAGAGTTGATCTTTGAACTGGGAAACGATGTGGTAAAGTGGAATGATTATTTTTAAAGAATTTTATGAATATACGAAATAAATAAATAAATAATGTGAAATTGTGTGCCTTGAGAAAAAGACACGGTTATTATTCATTTTATTTGGATAAAAAATATTATAAACGTTTTTTTTTTTAAATAAGTATAATAAAACATCATCACTTTTAGATTTTTTTAAATTTTTTTTCTAATTACTTGCATCCATCAAAGGTTTGTCTTGTTTTTAAACACGAGTCTAATTTAAAAATTAAATAGAAAAGAAGTAAAATAAATAGAGAAATTGAATATGTTTAGAAAAATTATAATGATTATATTAATTTAAAGATATTTAAGTTCATGAGCAATGATTTATAAATTTAAATATTTTAAATTAAAACCAATAATATTCATAATTTTGAAATTATTTTTTTGTAAAAAAATATTAAATGTGAGCAATTTTTGTGAATTTTCTTTTTTAAATTGTTGGCAATAAAGAAAAAAAGAAAAAAAAAACAAAAAACAAAATGAAAGAAAAAAAAAAAAAAAAAAAAAAAAACAATCTTGAGATTACAGCTGGGGACTTGTTTGAAATCCAAATTGCTGTAAATTACTTCATTTGGAGGTAAAAAAAAAAAAAAAAAAAAAAAAAACACACACACACACACACACACACACACGCATGAATCGCCCTAAATAGATAAAACATTTATAGAGCATCTAGAAATTCTAAATATTAAAAAAAATTAAATTTAAATATTTTAATAGCCATTAGTATGAAGCAAGAGAGCATTCTTTATGCAAATACAGAATGTGTATATGTTTGTAGAATATTTATTTTTCTTGAATAGAGCAACAATATAGGCTATTAAAAATGATCCCCAAGAACAAGAAGATAGTCTTTTAAAGATTAAAGAAATTTCTTTTAGAAAAATCTTAGTGTTGTGTCATTTTAAAAGGATCAGAGGATATTATTGAATCCAACAAAAATGTATTTTCAAAACAAACAAAAGTTCATCTTCAATCCATGAAACAAGGTGGGTTTGCTGTTAAAAATAAAAATAAAAATAAACCACAATATTGGCCAATGGTGTTCGAAATGTAGTTGAACAATCTTAAGAATCATAATAAAATCATTAAGAGACATAGATTTGGTAAAACTTTAAATCCTACTCTAACAACAAGAGTCATTAAAATCTTGGAGCACTCTTAAAGAACTCAATTTCTTCCTAACAATCAATCTGAAAAATATGTCTCCACCTATTAGTGATATTCTAGAATATATATATATATATATATATAATCTTAAGGTCAATTAAAATATTAAATTGCAAGATGATAACATGACTAGTATCACTTTACTTTGTATAAATGTATTGTCAATATATATCTAACATAAGTATTGAAACATGTCTTATGCTTCAAGTGATGTAATTGATTGTATCTAAAATATTATGTTTTAGATTAGATGTTGTAGAATTTAAATTAGAAATAAATAGATTAGATTCAAAAAAATAAAATTTTGTTATATGTCTATATTGTTTGCTGCTATTACTAGAATTTTAAAAAAATCATCAACAATACTTAAAACAATTGCACAAAAAATATTTTTATAAGAACCTTCTATAACCTCTTTCAAAATTAAAACAATGTTCCAAAATTTCAATTGTGTAGACAAATCAAAAAAATAAATTCAATGTCTATAAATCAGCTTATAAGAATGTGATAAAAATAGAATATTTTAGCTTTAAATGCTATAGTTATCAGTATTTAAAATGGTGACCTCTCAATCATGTGAGTCGTACACATCCAAACTATGACCCTTTTCAAACTTAACAAAATCTTCACAAAGCCATACAACAAACTCATAAAATCAAATTTGTTGAAAAATAACTAAAATTATGAGTCTATATTTAAGATATCAAATACATATGTAGAAACAACTTACTGTGATTATAAGATAGTCAATCAAAATACATATAGCTGTCACATTGTTAATTTCAGCAAGTAGAATTTTCCTTCCTATTGAGTCTTGAGTAGTATCTGCAACAACTACTGATCTTTGTATAGACAATTTTTGTGATTTAGATTGGACAAGTCAAACTTGTCATAATATAACCTAAAAGTAAAAATAAGTAAAAGCAAAATTACAACCTAACATACTCAATAAAATAGTTTAATTAAAATTTATAAACTTTGATTATTTTTTCATATGTAAGTAACAAAAAAAAAAAAGGCTTAAAAAAAAATCAACAAAAATTATTGACCTTAAAATTTTAAAAATGATTACATAACCACTATCAACTACAAAAATTTACAAATTTAGAGAACATATGTTGAGGAGAAAATAAGTTGTACTTCCTCCAACAAAAAAACTAATTTATTTGCAATGGTATGCAACAATGTTATAGAATCCTCCAGAGATCTAACCTTGTTTGTATGTTCATTAAGTATTAACAATGGCTCACCTTTACTTAGATTGATATACAAAATATAACTTGCAAAAAGTTAGTTGATAATTTGAGACCTTAATTTCTATGTTGGTAAATCACATACAACACAACATAAACATAAAAGAGAGAGACTATAAACATTTTTTAGATAAAATGATTTTTGAATATGATTGGCGTACAAATTTTATTCATGTGTCATTAAAGATTGTGTGATTCCTATGAAGTGACATATAGATTCATACTTAGGTCATTTACAACAACAATTATGCTTGAATTATTTTATAATCCCTTGGTCTTTGTTTATTACATGAACTTAAGTTGTAACTTAAATTTTTCTCCTAGTAAACCAATCTCGTTGGATTTAGGTGTAGGAAATTAGAATGATAACTTTCAAACTATTGCATAGGGTTGTTATGACGCTATTAATAAGAGAGAATTCACAAAACCTCAATGGATGGTTGAGCATTTGTGTATTATGTTAGCAATCAATTCTCTTTTAATTGGGCGTTTTGATGATGGATGAGTTGTATAGTAGACCATCTAGTAAACATTGTTGAAATTGCTCACAACTTCTTCTTTAGCAAGATAAAAGATTTGAAACCACTAACATCAACTTTGGTAAAACTAAAAACTTTATACTTAATAAATGAAATATTATTTGAGTTTTGATTTAAAAGGTACCAACAATATAGTAGTGATGTGTACACATGCTTCTATGTTGAATGTACAAAGATCCAACATATTCTCAATCACATAACACTCTTCACATATTGCAAGGTAATGTGATGTAGATATGCTCAAAAACAAATAATTGAAAGTATCCAATAGGACAATACTTAACTAATGAATGCAACTACTTAAGCACAATGTAATTGCCTTCATTGTAGTTGCATCCTTTGAATTTGGAAACAATAAGCTTTGATGAAGTACAATCAGAGTGAATTACAATAATACAACAATTGCATTGATGTATGTAACAACTTTATATCTCATTGGCTCTAGTTTTTGGGACTATAATTAAAATTGCTAATAAGAAGTGTTTATTAAACAAACACAATTCTATTATATTTTAAAAACCTTGCTTATGTAAATGATTGTAATAAGAATTAACATATATTGATATGCATATTTATTAAATTAATATTTCAATATACTTTGTTGTCATTTTGATTGTGACTTTGATTTATAACATTTCATAATTGACATACATTTTGAATTTTTTGTAGTTATTGAAGTATAGAATTTAATGCATGATTGCAATATAGTGAATTCACACTTGAACTTAATATACTTTTATTTTTACAATTTGAGTCACCATTATATTATATTTAAATATGAAATATCCCATAATTTATTAATTATATTATTTAGAGCTTTTATGAAAACTATTAGGTCTCAAAGTATATATAATGTTGTTTTTGTTCTACATGATCTTTTATTATTAAGAATATAATTCCTATATTGATTATAACTTTTGAAAAGATGAAAATATTGACTATAAAATTTAATTATTAATAATATTTTTATTAAATTTAAAATTTATTATCTTAAAAATAAAAATATCATATTTAATAAATTTTTAAATATAATATTTAATAAATATACTTATGATAGATATAATTTTTTTAAAATAATAATTTTTTAATTTTTAAGATTGAATAGATTATTATTATATGTATAAGCTTCAAATTTATAAAATATATTTAAATATGAATTTAAGCATATATATATATGATAGAATTTTCTATAATTCTAGTAGTATTGAATTGCTATGTGACAATAAATATGTGTGTGCAATTTTAAAATTTGATACAAAGAAATTTTTATAATACTTATTTAATATACAATATCCATTGATGCAAGAATGAACTTATTTCCCTCTTTTACATTTCTTTTAAATACATTTGTCTCATAAATACATAATTATTATAAAAATTAATAGTGATTTAAATATAAATTTTTTCAAAGACATATGGATGTATATAACATACATTTACATGTCTTTTTAATGAGTACTGGAATATTGTCATTTGTGCATCACATCACATCCTTCACAAATATTAAACAAATCGCAACAACAAAAAAGTCATCACTACAAAATTTCAAAAATTATTAAACTTTCCCAACATCTTCACCATTAAACCTGCACCAGCATTAAGGAATCCAACTTGCATAGAATAATGTTTTTGAATGAGATATCATCAAAATATCACTTCAACACCCTTGTGCAACTTTTAGAAGAAACTACAAATTGAATCTTTATCATATTAGTGTGAAGGCATTTGAGTGAATGTCCTAAAAAAAATTTCCCTACAAAATTGAACTACGGCTACAGGCGAAGGAAACAACAGAAATGGGATAGTCTACAAATCACCTTCATTCTTGACTATTCAAATTAGAAACACAATGAGGACACTTGCTTCTATCTAGATAAATTGTATCTTGGTGCAAGAGTATTTTCAGCTTCATAAGCAATTAAACAGCAGTCGATAATGTTGTAACCTTGGGGCTGCTTGCAAGGGTTTGGCAAGAGACATGCATGTTTGCTTGCCTGCATTGGACTGCAACAATTGCCCGTATTAAAACGCAGTTAATACTCAGATTAACAAGCTTAAGAACTGATCACTGATCCAACTTGAGTTGAAGTTTTATAACCGCCATAGTTCACAGTTATGTAGAAAAGCTGCAGCTTCAAACAGTGACGATATATATATATATATATATATATATCGATTTTGGCTTTTGCATCGACCTCCAAACCAACTCGAAGATGCTTCGCTCTGTCTTTGGGTATACGATTCAATTCGATTCAATTCAATAATCAGAGATCATCCAGGTTGCATGTCATTGAATCGAACCGAGAGAGAAACAAATGCCGACTGTGGAATGCATCTTGGGCACATAACCCTTTCCAAAAGAAACCAGTCCAAACTTGAGAACATAGCGCTTCAAGGTTTCTAGAAATCCCATCACGCATAAGCACCCACTTCTTGAGCATCGGTCCAACTAGAACACTTCGCATACATATCAGCGAGAGCGTATTTGAGGCTGGAATCTTGGGCCAATCCAGCTTTAATAATGCTGGCATGAATTCGTCTGCCTTCAACCAGAGATCCTAAACCGGTGCATGCTTTGAGGACACCAAGGAAAGTCACCGTCTTTGGCAGCACACCGTCTCGTTGCATGCTACTAAAAGTTTGAAGAGCCTCCTGAAACCGACCCTGCTGAACATGCCCAATTATAAGTGCAGTGTACGAGACCACATCTCGCTCATCCATAATTTCAAGTAGTTGGTGCGCAATGTCCGTTCTCCCACCCTTGGCATACATATCAATTAGGGTACTATCCAAAATCTGATCTGTTGCAATGCCACTTTTGACCATGTGGTCATGTACTTGCTTTCCCTTCTCCAGGTCTCCCAAAGTTGCACAGACATGTAAAACAGTTGTGTATGCAAACTTGTCAACCACTATGCCTTCTTTGAGCATCTTCTCATAAAAGATCCAAGCCTTCTCAGGTATACCAGCTTGAGCATACGCTGCGATCACTGAAGTCCAGGTTACTAAATTCCGCTCAGGGAGCTTCTCAAAGATTTGGAGTGCATCCTCTAGACTCCCACATTTTGAGTACATGTTAACCAGAGCAGTCCCCACCCATAAGTTAAGCTCAAGACCTGCTTCAATGATATATGAATGTAGAATCCTTCCCTGCTCTAGTGATAAACACACATTAAGAACACACACATAAGTCACCTTGTCTGGCTTCAAGCCTGCTTCTCGCATTGCTTCAAACAGCTCAAAAGCCTCGTCGAAGTAGCCGTTTTGGGCTGCTCCAGCAATAATTATATTCCAAGTCACGACATCACGGTCCTTCATTTCTGTAAACACTTTGTGTCCCTGCCTTATATTGCCACATTTTGCATACATGTCGATCAGGGTGTTCCCCAGTATTCTATCTGAGTGTATTCCCGCTTTAATCATATCACAGTGCACCTTCTTGCCTTTATCCAGCGACCTCAAGCTTGCACAAACGGAGAGAATGGTCGTGAATGTTACCCTGTCAAGTGGCAAACGCTCCTCAAGCATCTGCTCGTAAACTCTGTACGCTTCCTCAAGATGGCCTAACTTCGCATACCCCGTCAACATCATGGTCCAAGTGAACATATCTCGCTCTCGCATGTTGTCAAACACCTGACAAGCATCCGTAATACTACCGCACTTCATATACATGTTCAACAGTGCATTGAGTACAAAGGTGCTGGGGACAAACCCACTGTTTTCCATGTGTGCATGCACGTACTTCCCTTCAGCGAGGTCTTTAATGTTGGTACACCTCCTCAGCAAGAAAACATAAGCATAAGAACCAGGGTCGATTCCTCGTTGCTCTAGAACATGAAGAGCATGCTTAGGTCGACCGTTTAAGCAAAGCTTCCTGATATTGTCATCGCCCCTAACAACAGTACATATTCTCGGCTTTTTCATAGGATAAGAAGTTCCTGTTGAGGCATCATCAAAGTGCTCTGCATGTGGAGCCCTGGTCTGCATCTCCCTGCAACGCACTCCAAATTCAGTTTCAATAATTCGTCGCCACACATTTCCAGCGAATTTGTAAATATGAAGAAAGCCAAAGTCATGCAAAAAATACTTACTCCAATCAAACCTGTGCTAGGGGTAGAACATCACATTGTTTTAATTGTTACCGACTCCTGTAAGACATGATCCCCGGCAACGACTTCGTCATTCTCTACATTTATAATTCCATCTGGTGATGCATGACCTTGAGATATTGCTCCTAACTTCTTCCGCACCCAAGCTGGATTGGACGCACTCTTCATCCAGAGACGTTCTTTTGTTTTCATATGTATCCAATCTGGCTGCTTTGATTTGACCTGCAATTGCATCCCAGTGCCGATGGAATGTCAGGTGGAAACTCTTTCGAATCTCTCAGATAGCAACTCCTGTCGACTAAAAAATTCTCTGCTGCACGTGAATTCCACTTAACGAATCTCACAAATGTAGAAGCCAGACCTTCAGTTTTTCTCTGAATACGTAATGAACAATCGTCAATAGAGCTCAAAATTGAACCTCTAAAGTCCAAGCCAGCCCCTAAAATCTATTCTGCGACAAGGACGGCTAATCCGCAACGATACTCAGAGGTAAAACGGCTGAACCTTTTGTGCTCTAACATCCGCCCATTGCGACGGATCAGAAAAGAATTTCCGCCACAGCCTTTCAGTCTTCACTACGTGGCCTGAACTCGACACAGAAAGTACTCCATTAATACAGTGCAATCCACAAATTGTACACATAAACAGTATGCTTCTTCAACAATATAGCTGCGTCCACAATCTCTCCCAAACCTCAGGCTAAGCACATCCAGGGACCATAAACGCCAAAACGCACCTCTCTTCTTCGGCGAGGGCAAGTTCAACAGCGGCACTTTCTCAAGGATTATCACTTTCTCAACTCCGACCTGCAACTCTCCCAGGCCCAATGCGGTAAAATTTCTAGACCCAGCATAAGAGAAATGCCTCAAACTCCGCAGGTGCCGGCTGGATTCGCCCAGCATCGCGACAGCCATAAGTACATCTCATGTCTAAGCATCACGAGTCTCGACCAAAAAACCTCTCAGACAACATGACCCAAATCACAAAACTCACGCACAGCATGGCCCTGAATAACCGTGACCAACAGATTTCACCACGTTCGCTCCGGAGTGTGGAGTAGCAGCTACCGACATTGACTCAAAACCCTAATCCTGTTCCCTTGTGGCAAACACATTCATCCAATCTCGCGCACCCAAGCTTTTTAATTGTTGCGTATGGGCACTGGATCTCTGAACTCCACACTTCTGCAAAGAGTTGGACATGTGCACGCTGACTTCAATTACATCGCCTTTTATTTGTATCTACAGTCTCTCGATACATGTTTTGACTAGCCCACCAGTTTGGGAGTAATGAATTATCAGTAGTGGAGGGGTAGCGACCAGGGAATGTATCTGAACTTGCACAATTAGGGCTAATGCTCTGTAAGCTTGGCATTTCCTGCTATTAGTTGTGCGATTCCGAGCACAGTCACGGGAAAAGTCTGCAAGGAAGTGCAAGTTTGTAGGCAATCTTCAAATTGAGGGGGTAACAGATTGAGACTGTTTGATTCATCTCCCAGATCATGGTCGATAATCTTACAGAGGGATAGCGCATTGGTTCGTGTCCATAAAGGATATTCAAACACGCAAATTCTTCACCCTGTATCGAAGGGCTAGAATAACGATCAGCGAAGTTCAAGTGTGCATGGCTCGAGTGTAAGGTGCGGAACAGAATGGAATGGTCCAAGAGGTTTGCATTCGGAACAAACCTCAAGCCATGGACACAAACACTATAGAGAGCGGAAATGCGAAAGAGAGTATGCATAGTGTGGTGATTTATATGGGGTGTACGTCGAGAGTGGAAAGGTGTGAAGGATGCGAGTTGGGAGTCCGCTCGACAGCGTGAAGGACGCGCACAATGAGGGATCGGAGTGAAATGGGAAAAGATGAAAGACATCATGAAGCTAGGGGAAAATGCAGAGGAAAGTCGCGTTTCAAGCTTTGAAAAGGTTAATTCTCATATGTGTGTTTTTCTGTTCAATTACATCATGCGCGGCCTTCGTCATCTAAGTCTGAATTTAAAAGGGTCATGACACTCAGGGTAACCTGCATGTCCTTTCGCGAGGGATACGTTATCAAAGCGAGCAAGGGACCGATGGGCCTATATGCTGCAAAAAGAAGCGGAAATGAATCATGATCAAAGAGCTCCCACACCCTAGGTCAGGTACCACTACTCAGAAATGTGTGAAGTTCACATAACTTATTCTTCCAGAGACTTCAGAAGCTACTCACTTGTCCATGTTCAGCAGTTCTGGTGCAGGTTGCGGCTGTTTGGGGAATAATCTCACCACCTGTAGAAGTATTCAAGTTTACACCACCAACATGGTCGAAGAAGTTGTTGATGCTAGTTTCTCTTGATTCTGTTGCCATAAATTACTTGACAATCAAATTGTTGGTACCGTTCTACCACCTCGCAGACAGCTATCATCTTCAAGGTGACATGATGCCTAGGGTCTTGAGACTTGCGTGGCATGAAATTGGTAAAACCGAAGTCTGTCATGAAATCCAAAGCTACTCTGCTCCCTAGTTAGTACTAGAGTATTAAGTGTATCAGACTGTTACCAGTATGTGAGGCAAAACAGGCTAGATCACGGATTAAGCTGCACTAGTGATTGTCTTGTATTTTTAAACAAATTTGACCTTCTGTCCAACTTCAATTTATTAAATCTGTTTAAGTACAGCAGCACAAGCTTGTGAAAACTTCCCCACGTAGCTCTTGCTTTCCCTTAGTCAAGGACGTAACGAATTCACTGCTATGTAATATCAAATATTGAATGAGTTGGCTTTTAACATTACAACTTGCAGGTGTAGGTCTCAGGGAGACAATGTGAGTGCTAGAAACGAATTCCTCCAAAGTTTCTGCAGGGTTATGCCACTTATGCACTGTGACAAAATAAGTCGTGGAACACATCGGCGAGCTTCACTAAACAAATATTCCGGATAGAAGAACGAATTGTTTGAATTGTCTTGTTCGTAAGTTTTATCTACGATGATCAAGTTCATTATTATCCAAAAATTACTTGCAACTGCAGAAGTATCCGATGCAGCTTCATCCGTCTCCTCTTGAAATAAACAAGAAAGTCCATGCATTTTCAAAAATAATTGCTGCACACATTCTATATGTGGTAGAAGCACATGCGCTTAAACTCGCATCCTCAAAAGCTTTTACCCATAATCTGATTGTAACAGGATTCCGTAAAGATCTGATGAAAAATGCTACCAACACACCCTGGAATCTATACAGAGGCAACAGAAATGTGTATGAATTGGCCAAAACTAGGTAACGACATGTTGCAACTTCGTCTCCCTGGCAACCTCATGGAATGATGGACGTTTCGTCTGTATGAATTTTTCAAAAGGGTGCATGCTCCAGAATGACCATGTACACTGTAAGCCATCGACAGCAAGATAGGAACCTAATTTCAGAAAAAAAGGACAATTAAGAGAGTTTTGTTTACCTACACATATGATTTGGTTGGACTCACTCGATTGAATAATCCTTGGGCACATAATTTGGAGGAGCAGAAAAATTCTACAAGCAATTAAGCAAAAAATAGCTCGAGAGATTGCTCCCGCCTAAATTATTCACATTGTGCAGAAGTTTAATACCTACTTCCAACAGCATCACTTTAATTCACTTCCGATTCGAACATACGAGCAAAAGAGAACTGAACAAGGGAAGAAATCAATGCCTACAGGATCAACAAAATTTAAACCCTTCAGAAACTCTGTCGTGTAATTTGACTATCTAAACATACGTTGTTCATTATTAGTGGAATGGAAAATGAAGGTAACAAAAAGGACGAGCTCTGCAATCTCACCAACGCATGATGACGTGAATTCTGAATTGTCAGTGAGAAACTGAAGCAATAAAGCACGTGATAGTTACTTGAAGACCAACGATTCCATCAGAGGCGCAGATGAGGATGAGACGTCTCTTTCCCCTCACAACATTCTCGAAAGGCAGCATATTCTAGGAGCAAACTCACCTGCAATCACGAGACGCAATGATTCAAACTCGGCCACCAGCCTCCAGCGTAAAGAATCGAAAACTTCTTTCGAACCGAGAACACTTTTTCACTTCTGACCCTTCGGAGAGATTTCAACAACTCATCACGATCGCCAGAGCAGCTAACTCTGCGACAAAGTGCTTAAACCCTAGCGATGAACTCCTGAACGATTGTCGAAACCGCATCACGTCAAAATTTTCCCACTATTGCAACAGCATGTAGTGCATGGAAGCTTCTTCCATGCGACACGAACGATCCACACACTGACGTGAATCCTCGCACGCGCTGAGCCTCTCGATCTGTCGGTCATTGGTCGGCATCGACATCCACGCCGACGGTCATGGCTCGTCCCGCACGAAGTCCAGAACTAATGGCGCGAACTCATAAAGGCGCGGGGTAAGAATGGCGCGAACACACAGCCAGGTGGAAACATCAGTGAACGTGGCTGTCGATATTTATGACACGAAGGTTGATGACGTGCCTCTGTCAAGTGACGTGGCAGCTTGATTGGCTTGGGTGGAGAGGCGGTAGTCATGAGATGGGCAAGGATAGACGGGGTGATGGGGTGGAGCAATCGCTTCACCTCAGCTCCAAGCAAATCATCAAAGTGGTACTTGAAATGGAATAAAATGTGGAAATAATTAGTGTACTTTAAATTAGCTTCATGTGTGGAGCATCTTTATTTGAGTTTAGTACACTTTTCAAATTCTGAATCTGGGTTATTTTAATTCTCCTTCTACAATTGATTTTGAAAAAAATGGTATGTTAGTATTTTAAAAGGAATAAAGAGGACTATGTTACTAAATTAATTGATCAGCAGAATACTTCACTTCTTGGATTTAGCTTTTTCAAATTTTTTTTGCTTTATCTATCTTTAAAATGTTTAAGAATATATATATATATATATATATATATATATACTACAAATTACAAATCACCAACAAAAAAACATTGATTACAATATGTTATGGTAATGAGAAGAATTGATTGTAAAATATTCAGCTTAAAATGTACAATGTTCCCCATCTCAATTTGTTTGATTTTTGAAACATAACATAAGTATTCTACATTTTATTTTTTTGCCTCAAATTTGTTTTCAGTGATTGTTAGGATTAAACGAATTCCTATTTGTATCCTTCATTTTTTTTTTTTTTTTTTTTTTTTTGAATACAAAATTTAAATTAATCAACAACAAAAGTTTAAAAATTAAAGTGTAATTCTTTCTTTAGTATTTTTACGTACTATAATTAATTATGACAATTTTAACAATTACATGTATTCTCTTCAAATAAATTCATTCAGAAGTTGAATGTTAATTACTATCAACACAATTAATTCTGAAAAAATAAACATCCAAATTAAATTAGAGCAATTTCATGTCAAAAAAATATTAAAAAAGACATAGACGAAATGAAAAAACTATATAAAATATGTACTTTTCTATGTTTTTTAAGTGTAAACTTTGTTCTGCAGACTGATTCATCAGAAAATGGTAAAGGTTTTATTAAATACATTTCAATGCCATTTACATTCCTTTCAAACATACATTAAAATACATTAAAGCGTTTTCAAACAAATTCTCTAAATAAATGTCTATGTGTATCTACATAAATAAATATACACATGGGCATCTAAGAAGACAAAAGGAAAAAAACAAAAGAGTGTAAGAAGGATAGAAAAATGGACAGGAGCAATTATAGTGGAAGACAAAAGTAATTGGGACCAGGGAAGGCAACAAGGGAAGTAGAAACACATGGCAGAAGGATCCACATGTCAAAGCCATATTTTAAATTCCTTGCAAAACTCTCCTCCAGAACAGCACACCCTACTGCTGATCATAATTGCTGTTTGGTGCTACTTTGTGTTCTCCCTTCTCTCTTTCTCCTTCTGCTCTCTCTAACTACACCCCTTCAGCTACCGAGCTCCATGACATATCACCGATCGCAAGCTTAGATGTCTACTCAGTTTCATGACAATGCCTCAGTCCGAAGCCAAAAAACTGATGTGAGATTCATGATTGCAAGCCAATTCGTAAAGAAAGCTCCAGCACAACAATCCATTAATGACAATCCATCAACTTGGCTCCAGCAGAGTTTCTGTCTCGAAAAGTGGATGATCAATTAATGCCTGCACAACCACAGCGCTCTGATCACGTGGTTGTACCGGACAACGACCACTTCCCTCACAACTAATCGCTCGCAGGTCATAACACAAACCGAGCTCTATCAGAACTCTTTCATCGCTCTCACTAAGCATTATCAATCGCAAGCCTAGTCTAGATACGATCACATTCGTAGACTTTGAAACAGTGGTAGCCCAATCATGTGCACAACATGCTACCATGCAAACATCGATTCATGCCACCCATTCATTTGAGTTTTGCACAATTCTCCAGACCAAGACTGCAAAAATCACGATTCATAATTCAATTGGGTGTCCAGCAGCAGTCACATCATTCAGACAATTCAAAACGATTCAATCAACTCACAATGGGCGTCCTCGCAAGTACCATAGCACGCTAACAGTCCATTGTGACTCATCACTTCGACATGACTTAGAGAATTCTGAGCCCATAGAACAGCATAGAAGAAATCAGCACTGCAGTGCTCTAACTGTGCTGGTTGCAGTACATTGAATTATTTACAGCTCCCGCAAACTTACAACCTAGTTTATACCGACTTTGGCTACATACTCGATCGCTTACTGCTCCCTTTAACCTCCTGTACTGCTCCAGCACTGTAGCTGGGCACAGTAGGGGGCGGGGGTTGACAGGGTTCAATGCACTTGGTTGCTGCTCAGACAATCTCCGTGGAATCCTTTCCAGAGCTTTACAAGTGGGCGCTACAATAACTTTGGCTTTTCTCAGTCCAATCAGCGGCGATTACCCAGCGCAGAGAATAAGTCATTGACTTTGGCAGGGAACCGAAAATGAGTCGTTCATTGACTTTATACGCCTTTTGTGGAGGTGAGGTAGTGGCCTTATCAAACCAATCGCCAATAAAGAAAGATCGGGAAAACGTCAACAGTTTCCGAAATTGGCCTAATCTCACTTTGTGTCGAGACTCTGTCATAAAGTAGTAGCGCACTCCCTTTTAACGTTTCCCGTTACGGCTTCCGTGTTGATTGTATACGAGGTCGTTTTTGGGATTGCGAGCCAGCAGATCTACCTGATCATGAAGTCGGACATTTCTTGATAACTGGTGCAATCAAACTTGTGCACTAATGCGATTTTTAGGAGTACTTCCAGCACCGAGTTTAGGTGAACCCTTGCAATTACAGTTGAAAGAGCGAACCGGTGAAGCCGTGCATCAGCGAGGTACGCGTAGGGATTCGATGCCTCGTCGATCCAACCATTCTTCAATCTTAGCCGTTCGTGCAAACCTGGATTCCACGGAATCAACAGACGTCCCAAGATTCTGTATCACTGAACGTCGTCGGGTGGATGCAGAGACAGGCTTTTTCTGGAAACGTCACCCGCTGGAAGGCCGGGTCGGACCTGCCCCCTGGAGTCGACCCCCCTGCCCCGCCCCCCCCGGTGGAAGGACCGGTCACAAGCAAGCGAGTTAAAGGAAAAAGAAGTGCGCAAGCGCGCCGTCTTTCCCAAGCAGTTGGAATCGGTGCTTTCGGTCGTCGATTGTCGATTTCATTTCGCCGGAGCGCAAAGGACACACTCCATGTGGTTCCATCTCTTCCCTACTTCGATGTCCTATGTTGTCGCTGTCTTTCTTCGTTCTTGTTGTGGTGGCGGCCTCGCATTGTGCAAGTCCAGCTTTGTCCCCTTGGCCGAGTAGACAATGCGATTCTCTTGGCAGCATTCAGCATTTGCAGCATGTGGCCGAGGTTCGTTGGACTTGTCTCCAGCTTTCCCCAACTGAGAGAGAGAGAGAGAGAGAGAGAGAGAGAAACAACGCGACAGCTTAGTGCCGGATTGCGTTGTCTAATGATGCGTTGAAGTGCGGAGGGCGCTTTTTCTGCGTTGCTTCGTCGGCGAATTTTAGTAAATTTTTTATTATTTTTTGGGTGAGCCGATCTTATGTTGCCTTTTTGACGTTGCTCGGCATTCTGCGTGCTGTTGGCGAGTGCGTCTAATGCCTCGTTCGGACTTCTCGGATTTGCTGGAGTTTGGAGAGGTTGCCGTCGTGCGCCAGTGTGCGCTGTGAGGGTAGTGCTTCATTTCTGCTTTCGGGTGTTTTTGTGAAGATTCAGAGGTTCGGGGAGTATATGATGGCGCTGCACCGTCACGTTGAGGTGCATAGTGACGTTTAGGAGGCCCATTGGTGATGATTGTATTTAGCATTGGCTCAACTAGAAGTTTTTTTTGTAATACCTTTTTTGCTTAGCTGGTCGGGGGGCTTTGCGTCAGTGTTGGCTTTGCGGTATTTCAGTGACTGAATCTGACAGGGAGTCAATATGTAGTGAAATTGAACTTCGTTGTTGGCAAATGAATGGAAGGATAATTGTTGCTTTGATCTTCCGCTGACAATGTATACAGCAAATTGTGCCTCCAGGCAGGGGTTATAGATGTGGAGTGCCGAAATTCACCTATTTCATGATTCACGCTCGGTCAAGTCAGACTTTTGTTCTCTTTGAGTCCATTGAGCTCTGGCCTTCCACGAACAATTATCAGTGGCTCCCATTTGTTATACACTCACAGAAGTGGCTGGTTGCCAAGACATCCTGGAATTCGTTCTCTTTGAGTTTGTTTCTGGTTATGAGGAGCATGAAGATGAGAACATGATTATGGGAACTATGCAACACGTTCCTAGAGTTTCAAAAGTTCGCCAGGTGAACAACTCACCAAACGCCCCTCTCGAAATCATATGTTGGAAATGTATTCTCGGAATTGGGGTTCGTTTAAGGTTACAGCATACACCTCACGAGGGATCTTGACATGTTAGTAGGCCAATTCAGAGCTCCCATTTGATTGTAATGTACTGGACGTTCAGGACCATCCGGTTTGAAAAAGTGACTCCAAGTCTTGTTGTGGTTGATTTGAGTTTATAACTTCGATACTCACTCTTTATTCTTGGCAACTGAATCAGTTTTTACAGAAAAAGCTTAGGTTTCTGAGATTGATACCCCAGCTCTTGGTTGCAGTAGCATTTTGGTGGGAAATTTACAGTATCGGCATTGACATGAAATGGTTGGTATTAGTGGCGCTTAAGCTTGTGTGTGGAGTGAAAGGATGATATAGGCCAAGGGTTCTTATGGTCTTTTCATTGTTTTCGATTTAATCAGGTGTCTCTTGGAGGTGCCAGTGCAAGAGAGCTAACTCGAGATGAGTTGCTGGGTCGGGTGGCCCAACAGAGAGCGGTTCGATGTTTTGGCAAGCAAGCTGCTGCCTCAGCGCTGCTTATTCAGGTGCAATTCGCCTTGCAAGTGGATGCAAAGTGTCGCTCTGTTATTCACAAGCCGGATCGTTTTCAGAGAACTAACGCCATCTCATTTGAATTGTAGAGGGTATGGAGGGGTCGAACCATTGCGAGGCAGGCTGCCGCTCAAGCCCGCACAGATTGGGACAAGCAGTTTTTTCTACGACATGGTGAATATCAAAATCCGATTTCCGCTGATGCAATCTCCAATGAAATGCTGCGTCCACTTTTCATGATCCTTAGACATTCAAGCTGCTTCGATCTACATCAGACACAAGAGGGTGCTGAAGATGCGGGTCGTCTCGCGACATGTTTTCGAGTACTCTTGCAAAGCATCCACAATCCAGGTGTGTGCTGACCATCCTCTTAAACACGTTCTATATCGGGTCACACACAGTTGCACACTTTAAGATCAGATGATGGATAATCTAGTATTTTATCAAGTGCTTGAATATAAACTTGTAGCATTATCCATGTTTGCGCAGGCACAAAGCAGGCATTTACTTTTGAAGGCTCACACTAGTTGTTGATTTTTAGGTTCTTTGAGCAGTTATTGACTCATTTGGTAGCCCGTGATAAAGTTTAATATAATTTCGGGAGTTAGTAATTGAAGTTGTGCAGTGGTGGAATAGGCTAAGTTATTTCCTTCCCATACTTGAGGAGGAAGCTGATGAGGCTCACTTTCTTGAGTTTTTGCGAAAATCATGTGCTTTCAGACATGCGGTACAACTACTGCGACTTATCTGTTGGATTTCCGGACAAAATGTCGAAATGGATCCATCAAGCTCGACAACTTCTGAGGCTTGCTTGTGCTGCTTTAGAAAAAGAGGGACATGGATTCGAACCGAAAGCGACGGACAATAATCATATGACACTGGAAGCCTCCAATTTGGCAGGATTAGCTATACGAGTTATCATTGGATTAACGGACAGTAGTACATGGAAGTGCTTTGATGAGCCAGGGCAGGAATTTAGGAAGAGGAAGGCACATCTTGTTGTTCTTGGTCTGCTGGAGTGGCTGGCTAGTGGAAGCGGTGGTCTCTACTTGGCTGTCCGGTCATATATATTGGCAAATTTTCCTGTTCCAGGCATAAAGGATGACCATGCCCGTCCCCGTGGAAAGAAAGACAAATTTATAATTACGGCGAGCATAATCACTATCACTCTGAGACCCCTGCTGGTACTATCCGCAGAGTGTAGTAAAGACAGAGACGATGAGAAGACTTTTCAAGATAAGGACTATACAACTGCATCGAATAGAGCAGCTGCACAGTTTTCTGCGCACATTCTCACAGTTCCTTTCCTACCTCAGCGTTTACCTCAGCCGTTGTTGCCAGCATTGCAACATCCCTCAGCTTTATCTCCATGCCTCCGTTGTTTTGGGGTGCGTCTCATTTTTTGTTACATTCGACAATGTTTTTTTAGTGTTCACAGCTCTCTTACTTGGAATTACTGCTCTCAGTGGGTCTTCTTCAGTGAAGAATTCTGCATGCCTACTTCATCTATTTGATTGCCAGTTGCTTAAAGTTTTAGTATATCTTTTTGGCACTGATTTTTTTCCCTCAAACTTTTTCAAATGCAGGTGCCTATCAGAAATATGATTCAAGCAGCTACAACTTCCTCTGCTTTACCCTCACTTTCCTCTCAGCAAGGAAAGGTAGATTGCAAATTAGCTGGTGTACCACTTTCTGCTTGGGCTCTCTCCAATCTCGTGTGCATTTCTTCCCATACTGTGAATGACAATGCTCAGTTTGTCAATGGCTTGATATGCCAAGAATATGTGCAAGCCTTGTGCTGCCTCATAGAGGACTTGAATCCATGGGTTGAAGCTACACGAAAACGTAAAATTGCTGAGAAGAGTGCAAATGAAGTGGAAGACAACGGGGATGTTGAAGATAGCAAGATTGTTGGAATTGGGTAAGCAGATTTTGAAAAACTAATGCATTGCACAAACTAGTGAAAAAATTCTGTCTAGTCCATAGTTTATAAGTTTTTAAAAAAAATATGTAATTATGTGTATCATTCAATGTCTGCTGTTTTTAAATCTCAGTCCTGTTTCTTTTGTTTGTGATTTACAATGTGAAGTGTTCAGTAATATGGCACGAGGTTGAATTCTTCTTTCAGGAATGAGACTTCGAAAGCTCGTGAGACAATTATTTTCCAGTTACTTGTTGAAAGCTTAAGACCCCTGCATCAGCAATGGCACCTTCTTCAACTCATGAACGAAGCCGCATTGAATGATTCTGCTCCTATGGTATTTTTAGCTGCCAAACGATTACCCAAGGGTGATACAGACAATCTTTTTAGTCAATCAGATGTTGCACGTTTATATTCCAATTTGCTGCCAGCTTTTTCAGTCCTGAACCCCTTTGGAGGGGCATTACCAATTCTTAACCTTCTTGCCTTCACTCCTGGAATACTTCCCCAGCTTTGGGATTGGCTCCAAACCTCGCCAGGTCTTGCCCACCTTTTGAACTTAGATTACTTTCAAGGAGAATCGAGTATTAAACAATGTGTTGAAACCCAATTGAGTAAAACCGAGAAGGAAGTATATAATTCTAAGAAGAGAAGTACAGGCAGTCGATTGGCTGCTGCTTTGGGGTGGAGAAGCAGGTCAAAATCGGCTTGTTTTGCTGGTAGTAATAACTCTTTCATTGTAGATAACAGCTCTTCAGGTAGGGCTCCTGAAAGACAGGAATTTTTACCTGGGAGATCGTCCATTGGAGGAGTTTCGTTAACAAGAACATTTGAACAATCTGGTATTTTACCACAAAGGAGGTCTGTCGATCGAGTAAGGCGCACTTCGCGGCGCTCCCCTGTCGGGCGACCAGTTTCAGATACTCCAAGACCGTCAGTCGACCAGCTAGTTCCCACATTTAGGGATGAACGTCTTTGGAGATCTGATGTTATAAGTGATCGTCCTGACACAATCAGATTTTTGGAGTCACCTCGTGTGGTGACAAGGCAGGGTGCGAGTGTAGGCAGACGAGCTGTACATGGGCGTACAGAAGCTAGCCGGTCAGTTGACATTCGGTGGGATAGTAGAGGTAGTAGGGATAATAGATATGTTGATTTGGAGAATGCTGGAAGATCAATTGATGTTATTAAAGGGAGGGATTTGAGAAGGTCGTCTAATCGAACTAGCAGGGAATCAAGCAGACCTCTGGACGGATTGGAATCAATAAGGTACTTCAATGATTACCAAAGACATTAAAAATTTCATGTGTATATTGCTCCTCACCTTAGTTGCCACTCTAAACTTTTAAACTATCCATTGCATTGGTTTTTAGTTCCGTGGTATTTATTTTGAACTTGATTAGCACCGGCTTGTTCTTTCGGATATTGGGTGGAGCGGGCCGTGGGTGACAAAAAAGATTGAGTAGCTCTGCCCATTAGCAATCTAAATTCTCAGTTGAGGTTTGCAGCACCTAGCTTGGTCCACTAAGATGTCTGATGCATTTGAAACTTCAGTTAATTGCATTTCGCGAACACAAAACAAAGAGATCTATAAACTATTTATGTTAATTTGTCGGCCTACAGGGACACGGAGGCAGAAGTTGACGTGCCATATCGGTTGGCGGAAATGGATTTTTCTAGAAAAGGTCCAGATGCTCTGCCGGAGGACGTCTTACCTGTTCTTTTGCTGTTTTGTGCAGCGTATTCCCATCTGCTTCTTGTTCTTGATGATGAAGAATTCTATGAACACCAGGTGAGCTTGTGTAGTGGTAATATGAACGGTATACATCTGCTACTGTTTCGTACTTTAACTCTTCCGACGCAGAGAATAGGTGTTTTCACTTTTCAAAATTGTAGTCTTTTTTGAGGTGAAACTTACCACAAATCAACTCGTTTGTTTGTTTGTTTGTTTTTCTCATGTCCTTTTACCTTCGCTTTTGTATGGAGTCTTTTATACAGGAGCCGTTCACGTTGGAGCAACAGAGAGTTATTTCAACTATGCTGAATACTATGGTGTACTGCGGGTTTTTGTCTACTTTTAAACGAAGAAACTCTCTTCTTATGAATGTAGCAATCAAGTGTTTGAGGTCATTATACGAAAGAGATTGCCGTCATAGCTTCTGCCCTCCAGGCTTCTGGCTAGGTCCGGCTAAGACTATGCGTCCTCCTACTGCTGCTGCAGCTCGAGCACATGAAGTGGCACTTGCCCTGGAGAGGTCCGGTGATTCATCGCAGGCACCAGCCCTAGGGACTATCCTGAGAACAATTCCTCACGTAATTCCATTTGAAGAAAGGTAATGCCATTTGATTGTCTTGGTTCGTCTCACCTTGTTCAATCAGAATAACCGCGGAATCTGTACAGATAATGTTTGTGAGAAGATTGCTGTCTCAACCGTTCGGAGTGGGAATCCACTGATAGCATTGTAAGTAGATGTCAATTTGAGACTTTTGTTTACCTGTCAATACTCTTGACTTGTTTTCATTCATCATATGTATGCTTACTGGTGTCCAAGCATGGACATGCATTCTCCTTTTGATTTACAGATGTCATTTTTTTGTTGCAGGGTACAAATATTTCGTGAGTTTGTGCGAAGTGATAAGCTGCTGAGGATGGGAGGAGATGCTGTTGGTTCAGGTCCAGGAACAATCGAAGTAACTGTGCGACGGGACCATATTGTTGAGGATGGGTTTGCTCAATTGAATGGTTTGGGATCGAAGTTGAAGTCCTGTGTGAATGTTTCTTTTGTTAACGAGCTGGGCCTGAAAGAGGCTGGTCTGCATTATGGTGGGTTGTTCAAGGAGTTCCTCATCGACCTCGCCAAAGCAGCTTTTGATCCCGGGTATGTGCTCCACTTTTATCGACTAGGTTCTAATGATGACGAGACAGTAAACAAGTGCAGTTTCCAGATTTCAGCAACACATTTTGGCTCGAGCATGCACTTATTCACTGGTTTTATGTTGCATGTAGATATGGTCTTTTTTTTCAAACAGCCACAGAGGAGGGCTATCTGTTTTTTCCTCACGCTGCTGCTGGAAGTCTCGGCCATGGATTACGAATGCTAGAGTTTCTAGGACGCATTGTGGGGAAAGCTTTGTATGAGGGGATTCTGTTCGAGTACTCCTTCTCACCACTTTTCATCTCAAAGCTTCTGGGTCGGTATAGTTTTCTTGACGAGCTGTCTAGTCTAGACGCAGAGCTACACCGAAACCTTGTTTACCTGAAAGTAAGTTTCTGTTTATATGTGAGTAGTTGTTCATACATCTATTTCCACAAAGATGCACATTTGCTTTTGGTTAGGTACTTCTGACCTTGTTGTGAACACATGCTGCTCTTGTAAGTGTGACTTCGAAGTGAATTTGTTAAGCTTCTTTACTTGGGATCTGGTATCTTGCTATCAAGCCTTTATAAGCTGGATCACATGGTTGCAGCATTACGGGGGAGATGCTCGAGACCTAGCCCTGGACTTTACTGTTACAGAAGAACTTTTTGGTAAGCATTCTACTGTGGAGTTACGACCGGGTGGTGCAGATATGGTAGTGACAAATGAAAACAAGCTGCAGTATGTTCATGCCATGGCCGATTATAAACTCAACCGGCAGGTAAGTGACATGCTCAATCTTGTCCTCTGCATCTTCTAGCAAAATCCATTCCTCAGAGTGTGTCTCAACTTTTTATAGTTGTGTGGTTTTCCAACGTTGTTCTTCCTTCATATTTTGGTTCCCTCCATCCCTGTATTTTGCAGAGTGTGGGTTCTAGGGCCAACGTAGTGGATGGTTGCATAAGGAATTATTTTATGTTGCAGATGAAACCTTTGGTAACAGCATTTGCAAGAGGCATGGCGGACATTGTTGATCCACAATGGCTTGGTCTTTTCAATGCCAAAGAATTCAACCAGGTTAGATAAAGGATTCCTTGTATATTTTCCTCGGTATGAAGCATTCTGCCTACAGTGGTTTAGATGATTTCTAGTTGGGTAGATGTCACAGAGCACAAATCCACTCTGCATAAATTGTGGAGTGTCTGATTAAGTAACTATTTGTGATCCCTTGAATACTTTGTTGCTATACGCATCAGGCACAACTAGGGAGTTCATCATGAGATTAGCATGTAGACCTCAAATTGCCTGTTTTGCAGCATCAACTTTCCTAATGCGTAATGCTAACATCAGTGGTTTATACCGTGCGGGCTAGCATAGCTGCTGTCAGGTGGTGACCATGATTTTGACGTGGATGACTTACGCGTTCATACTCGTTACACCGGTGGCTACACTGAGACTAGTCGAGCTGTTAAGCTGTTCTGGGAGGTATGTAGTTCGCTGTGAAAGCAGGTGCCTTTTGCATGAACGTGTTCACACTTGGAGGGGTTTAGTGGCTCTTCCTCTGTCTCTTGTATGAAGTGTTTGTATTTGCATTGTATAGGTGGTCCGAGAGCTTACAATAGAGGAAAGATGTGCTCTCTTGAAATTCGTCACCAGCTGTTCTAGAGCACCCGTTCTGGGATTCAAGCATCTCCAACCTGCCTTCACTATACACAGGGTAATTTACACTTTTTCTTCTGTATTACTCTGTCGGAGAAACTGCTTTGGTCTAGATGTCAGTGCTGTTTTCGGAGCAATCGTTAATATTTGCATGAAATTTGAGAATCACTGATGTCTTCATACGATTCTCATCCAATTTGAACCCAATATTTTCAGGTAGCATGTGAGGCATCAATGTGGGCTGTGATTGGTGGGCAAGATGTGGATCGTTTACCATCTGCTTCTACTTGTTACAACACCTTGAAGGTAAGATTTAGGATTTCATTTCTTTGTAGACATCTACAAGCTTTTCAACCAGAATGCAACCAACGAGATGGAGAGAATGTATACTTGTGAAACAAAAAGCAGAACATTTTCATTTTGTTTTATTTTGAAAATTACGCCCATAAGTTAGCCTAGCAGAGTATCCGACTGTTCGACCTGAGCCAAACCTGAGCTGCCTAAAGATTTCAGGGTCACCGGGAAGTTTCACGAATTGGCCTTTGCATTTTCATTATTCATCTAACTTTCTTTATTTTCACCGTGTCAATGATTTGTAATGTCCATCCTCATTGTCACTGTTTGCGCTGATTTGAGTTGCTTCTGAACAACCTAATTGTTGTACTTATCTCTGTCCCCTGGATCATGTTTTCAGCTCCCAACTTACAAGAGGGCAGCCACTTTGAAGGAGAAATTGCGGTATGCCATCAAATCAAACACAGGCTTTGAACTCTCTTGATTTCGTTGCATTGGTGGAGGACTCATGGGGCTGGTAATTTTCTCATTCATGTACAATTGGAAGGTAGATAGCAGAACACAGTCAAATGATGTAGTGTGCCTTTTGACGCTCACACCTCGATGTACAGAATTTGTTGCATGTCTGTGTTTCTACTGAGGTATGCATGCTACAGCATTTGCTTGTGTCATAAGAACTTTCCCATTTTAGCCTTCGAAGGGCAGCGTGAAGCAATACCACACGATGCTGAGGATAAATTCTTAGAGCATTGTTCCAGAGAAGGTAGATAGTTATTAAGCTTGACCTGATGGGGAAGGGTCAGTGTGGTCCAAATAGCTTAGATTCTGTAGCATAACAATCTTCACCTTTTTTTAATGTAAAAGGACGATAGCAAAGGGAAAAAAGAAACCTAATGGTTGCAAACTTCGCTCTCAGTGCTCGTTTGTTTGCTGATACAAAATAGGGCCTGCAGTGATGTGAATGGGTCACAATAGCTTGATTATTGTGTACAAGTTAGACATATCTTTTGGAAATTGGAAGCTTGCAAGTTCAACACAGCTAGTGAAATGTTTCTGTTCTCTGTTGCAACTGATTGTCAAGTGGGAGCTATGTGTTTGTCAAAAGATGCTTAAAATATCCGAAGACACTTTCAGACCTCTTTCAGCTTTTACACACAAAAGTGGGTGTTGAATGAACCTTCGTGAAGAAGAAATTTGCAGTATGCTGAGACTGTAGACCAATTTGATGTTGTGCATTAAGCTTGCATTTTTATGCAGGACTAGGATATTAATAGAATATATAATGTAACAATATCAAGTATCATCATTTCTAATGTTATTTAAGTAAGTACATTGTATATATATACATTTTTTGGACATACAAATGCTTTTGCAATCTTTCAACATATAATGAATGATATTTTTTGAGAATAATTAAAATATTTTACAATTATTTATTTAAATGACAAAATGATGTATCCTAAGAAGAAAGAAAATTACAAGTGCTATATATGTTTGGTGTTAAAGATACTACAAGACCATAAATTGCATGTCAGATTAGAAAAATATTTTATTTATCAACAACTAGTTGAATTCTTAGCGTATGTTAAATCATAATTTTGCAAAACACGTACCTAGTTTATACTTTGACCTTTCTACATTATTTGTTTATTATATTTGTATGTCTATAGATGTTTGATAGTTGCTTTAGATTTTGTGAGCAATTCACTTATTGGCAACCAATTGTAGGGAGTCTCTAATATATTGGTAGGAGGGGTGTAAGATTAAAGATGTAGAGTTTCCAAAAACCACAAAATTATTTATAAGCAATTTGATAGAATTAAAATTTTAGGATTTAATAAAATATTTTAGTGCAAGGAGCCCTTTAAAATTTCTGTTCATTGAGTAGCAAGTATTAACTAGATATCTATTATGCTATAGTTATTAAATCAAGCAAAGAAATTTGAATGAATTTAAAATTTAAAATTAAGTCATCATAAAGTGTGAGAGAATTTAATTAAAAAAAGACATATATTTTAGTTTGGAATTTGTAAATTTTTTCTTAATTTTTAGTAAGAATTAATTTAAATTAATAATTTATTTAACAAGATTAATTAATAAAATTAAAATTTATATAGGATGATAAAATTAAAAATATTTATAAAATATTAAAATAATTTTTCAAATAAATACTAATATTTTATATATATATATATATATATATATATTATTTTTTAATATATATTATTTTTTATTATTTATTTTAATTAATTTTAAAATAAAAATAAAAATAAAAATAAAAGTCTTACTTATCAATAATGATAAGAAAAAATTAATAATAGTCACATATACCTATATAGAGATACATACATATTGATTTAAAAAATAAATATATATTAACTTACTTTAATATTAAAAATAGAAAATATCCTAATTATATATTTGTCACAAATATATAATAGAAGAAGATTTTAGAAGATTCTAAAAGATTCTATTTTGTCCTAGAAAGTTTTAGAAGGTTCTTAATGGTTCCAAGGAGGCTCTAATAGATCCTAGTAAGTTCCAAAAAGGTTCTAATAGGTCCTAGAAGGTTCTAAAGGATCTTAGATGGTTGTAGAAGATTCTTAGAGGCTTTGACATTTAGGAAGTTGCCAAAGAGAGATTTTAGGCTTGCTTCACCTCCAAGCATCAAGAAAACTCTTTAAAGAGCTTCCTCACACTTAGTATATATAGGAGTTGAGGCTCAGGAGATTCTTAGTCTCGACAATCTAATTCTAGTGGCTCAACTTGGACCTTTTGGTCTTATTCTTATGCCTTGTTGTAGTTCCTTGCTTGTGATATAAAATGAATATCTTCTATTTCAATTCTTTGAACTTTTGGAGTCTTGTTCTATTTGAGTGGTGTATCTGTAATAATATTGATGTTAAAGATTTCAAAATAAAAATATTATTAGAAATATAATTGTAGAAGTTAAAAAAAATTGTACAATATTTTGGAATTAACTTAGATATGTTGCAACTATATATATTATTATTATTATTGTTATTATTATTATTATTCCTTTTAATATTAATTTTTAATTAAGTTTATAGATTTAAAAAATAAATAGATTTAATTTAATAAATTAATATTTTTTAAAATATTAAAAAAAAATTATATAATAAATAGTTTATTTTATATATTGATATTTAAATAATAACTATGTCAATTTTAATTAATATTAATAAAAATAATAATTTTAGAATTTAAAATTTAAAATCATAACTAATAACAATTAATAAATTATCAAATCAATAATAATTATTTATCTCTTACACTTTATTTTTTAAATTCAATCTAATTAAAGATAAAATCTATATTTTATATTTTTATAATCCTAAGCTAATAATATAAACTTCATTGAATTAAATCTATAATTTTAATTTGATTTTTAATATATTATTTTGTTCGTAAAAATAAAAATATACCAAGTTTAAAAACTAAAGACCAATTAGCTTATTTGAAACTTCTTTAATAATCTTAGCAAAATTTTTACAATAAAAAATTTAAGAGATACTACTATATATTATACTTTTAAATTGAATACTATTAATTTTATTAAAATATACCTCTAATCAATTTTTTAGAATTTGTGAAGATAAATTTTACCTTTCAACTCAAATTACAAGATGGCCTAAATTACGAGTTGCTTATAATTTATATTGCAAAGTACAATGAGCAATAAACAACAACAAAGGAGAAGAATAATATAAAACAATTGAAATATGTACAATTAAGCAATTATATACTAAAAAACTAGTTACAATTTGTTCACCAGATTTTTATCTAGTAAAAAGTAAAAATAAAATAAAAGTTATATTTTCAAATAGATAATTTTTAATCTTTCCAATGATATAAAAAATATATTAATCCAAATTATTATGAATAAATTATAATAATTTAAAGATAGAAGATAAATAATAAAAAAATTAAGTGAGTAATTTTTACCTCACCGATAACTTGCTTAAGAGATCAAAAGTTTGAACGTCACCAAGGCTCACAAGTAGTGTAGAAGGATGTCTTAGAGAGGCCTTGAGGCCTTAGTCTTATACTCCTATCTACATCCAAGGTGTCACAATCCATATGAGACTTATACACCTCCCTTCTTGGAAGGACTAGACTACCTAGTAATCCTTCTATTTTCTACTAGTAGAACTAATCTTTTTATATTTTCGACTTGACCATGGTATTTAGAAATATCCAATTATCCTATGAATCTTATATGGCCTTCAAATCTTGCTCCATTTCTTTATAATGGCTCCGAAGGTGATAAAACTCAATTTTACCAAAATTTTGAATTTTTTTCTAAAAATTCTTTAAAATTTTCTAAATATTTTAAAATAAAATTTAAAAAATATCATAATATTTTTATACTATTAATATCTATTTAAAACTATATTTTTCTATTTTAGAAATTTTTTATAATAGTAAAATTACTTTAAATCTACTAAAAATCCTATTTTATATATAATTAACTAAAAAGATATGAGATTCTTTTTAAACCTTTTTTTTATTATTAATTAATCATTAATAAGATTTTTATGAGTTTTTCATGAAGATAAGAGGCCAATATAGATATTAATTCTAATAATTAAGTACTAATTCTAATAATTAAAAAAATACTAAATTAATTAAGATAATTACCTCTAAGACTTACTAAGATTCCATTTTTTCTCCACTAATACTATTCTCCTTCATTTAGTATCATCTAAATATATATCTTCACTTAACAATTATAATTTTAGTATACTAATATATTTTATTTTTTTAAAAATAATTAATGAGTCAATTTGATGATTCACATATAGCGACCATCTGAGACAACTTGCAAAAGGAGAAGAACCTAGGACTAACCTCTCAAAATACTATTGAATAAATAGAAGAATTATCTACAAAAGTTTCAACAAGTATCCAAGATAAGAATGAATGAATTGCTACTAATTTGAGGAAACTAAAGCAAGTTTTGTTCTATAGAATTAAAAAATAAAATTTAAAAAATAAAATCTAACCAAAGAAATAATGATTTAAAAAAATAAAATCAATTAAATCTTTAAAAATAAATAAATAAATAAATAAATAAATGATATATTTAGATTTTTCTTTAATATAAGAAAATTTTAGCATTAATCTTCTAAGGTCTATATATCCATTGGATGTTAAGATTGGTCTTTTCCTGTATTAATACTAGCTCATTGAGATAGCCCATTTTTACAACTAGATTCAAATTTGAGATGCTTCATTAACAACTTGTCTTATGACTAACACTTCAATTTGCCTTAAATGATTATCAAATATAAAATGACAAATTTTAATATTCTATTTTTATTTTTATATTTTTAATATAATTATTCAAAATTATTAGAATTTAATTAAAATACCTTTGTCACTTACTTTGAATTTTTTTGATTGTATAGTGAAGGACTAAAATCTATTAAAAATATATAAATAAATAGATCTATTATTTTTCTTAAATTTCAATATTTATTCTCTTGATTTTACTAAATTTTGATAACTCTAGTTTTTTTTACCTCAGATAAAAATAAACATAAGGATAATATTTTTTTTTTTTTGGCATGTGATAAGAATCACACTCTATATTTTTTATATCTATTTTCAAAAAATTTAGTAAAAAAATCTCTTCTATTCAATGTTTGTAACTAAATTGAATTGTTTAAAAAGATTTTTTTTTAACTACATAAGGATCTAATCATAAGGCATCAAAATTTTTTGGAAAATCTAATCTCCTAGCATCTTGTAAAAAGACCAACATGTTAGTCCTAAGAGTTCTAACCTTATATTATTTTTTAAAGGCAATTTTTCTTCTTTTTTGTATAGCCTCTATGTGTTGAGCACTTTGTCTATTAGCCTCATCTAGACCTTTTAGACATTCCAATCTATCCAACAAAGATTGTTTAATTGACAACCTTTTTATCAAAGTGATTCAAAGAGAAGGGATTTCAAATTTAATTGATAAAATGGCTTCTATGCCATAAACAAAGGAAAATGAGGTTGCTTGAGCAGTCACCTCAAACATGGTCCTATAAGTCCATAAGGTTGCAAGAAGCTTTATATCCCAATTCCATGTAAGGATAAAATTCACCCCTCAATCTAAATTACAAAATAGCCTCACTTAAGAATTATTTGTAATTGGTGGTGTAAAGTGAAGGAAGCAATTAGTAAGAAAAACAAGAAGAACAACCATAAAACAAGTGACGTAAATGATATTAAGCAAGTGTACAATTCAAAACTAAATCACAATTTGTTTATTATATTTTCACCTAGTATAAAGTAAAAGTCAAAAATAAAAGTTATATTTTTGAATAGATGGTTTTTTTTATCTTTCTAATGATATAAAAAATATATAAATCCAAATTATTATGAGTAAGTTATTATAGTTCAAAGATAGAAGATAAATAATAAAAAAATTAAGAAGAAATTTTTTATGCCAAAGATAACTTATTTAAGAAGTCATGAGTTTGAACCTCATCAAGGCTCACAAGTAGTCTATAAGGATATCTTAGAGAGGCCACGAGGTCTTAGTCTTATCCTCCTATCTACATCCAAGGTGCCACAACCCATATGGGACTTGTGCACCTCCCTTCCTATAAGGACTACACTAGCTGCTCGTCCTCCTATTTTCTACTAGTAAAATTCATTTTTTTACATTTTTAACTTCACCATAGTATTTAAAAATGTCCAACTAGCTTAGGAACCTTGAATGGCCTTCAAATCTTGTTCAATTTCTTCATAATGGCTCCCAAGGTAGTAAAATTCATTTTTATCAAAGTCTTCAAAATTATTCTAAAAATTCCTAAAAAATTCTTAATATATTTTAAATAAATTCTAATTAAATTCTAAATAAATTTTAAAGATTTATATAATATTTTTAAAATAATAATATGAATTTAAGACTATTAAATTCTACCTTGGTGATTTTTTATAATAATGAAATAAATTTAAATCAACTAAAAATCCTATTTTTTACATAAATAACTAAACAGATATGAGATTTATTTTTCATGCTTTTTTTACCTATTAAGTAATATTTATATGTTTTTAATAAGTAGTACAAAGAGATAGAAGGCCAATGTAGATATTGGTCTCAATAATTAAATACTAATTCTTATAATTAAGAAAAAATATTAAATCAACTAAGATAATTGCCTCCAAGACTTACTACGACTCTATTTCTTCTCTAGTAATACTATTCTCCTTCATTTAGCATCCTCTAAATACATCTTTACTTCATGATTATAATTTTGGCACTCTAAATATATTCTTTTGTTCTAAAACAACTAGTGAGTCAATTTGATGACTCACATCCCATTTAAAAGTCATTATGGTTTTTCTAAGGATATTAATTAAGGTTTGATTCACCCTCACTGTATGTCCATTGGTTTGAGGGTAATAAGAGATAATCTTCCTATAGTCAATTTTAAATTATAAAGTTAAGTCTTTTATCATTTCATTCAAAAAATACTTGTCGCTATCATTAATTAGGATTTTTAGATATCCAAACTTAGTAATAATTTGCTCATTAAAAGACTTGATTGCTTAATTAATATTATTGGCCTTAATTACCTTTGCATTAATTTACTTAATAAGGTACTCAATTGCTACCACTATGTGCTTCATTCTACTAATAGAATTGAAAAAAACATCTCTAATATAATCTATTCTCCATTTTTCAAATGGAACTAAAAATAAAGATACATGAAGAGATAAGCTCATTTGAAGGTCATTTTTACCATACTTTTGACATGCATCATATATTTTAATATAGCTATGGGCATCTTAGAATAAAGTAGGATAGTAGAAGTCGGCTCAAAGATCTTCTATATTATCAATGTTCTCAAAAAATGACTTCCACATGCACT
The DNA here is from genome assembly GCA_036785485.1 of Physcomitrellopsis africana. Lineage (NCBI taxonomy): Eukaryota > Viridiplantae > Streptophyta > Bryopsida > Funariales > Funariaceae > Physcomitrellopsis > Physcomitrellopsis africana. Next base: position 266,167 of record JAWRVF010000163.1, on the reverse strand, counting down.
ATCAGGCATATCGATAAAATTATAGAGATTTATTTTTTCTTCACACACCTTAATATCCCATCTATTCTACATTGATATAATTTGCCACCAACTATGGCAAAATATACTATTAATTTGAACCTCCCAGCGTTCTATTTTAGATAAATAAAAAGATAAGATTTAAATGATTAAAAATTTGGTAATTAATTCATACCAAGTAGAGGTGGTTGAAACAACAAATAGACTTTTATCTATTAAGGCATCATCAATTGGAACTTCATCTATTTGATTTGATAACTTGGATAAGTGATTGGCTTGCATATATATTCTTTCTAACTTGTATTCTACTATATAATCAAATTCTTCTAATAGAAACATCTACCTTATCAATCTACCACTCAACTTTGTCTTATTAATAAGGTACTTAATTACCATGTGGTCTATAAAAAATACTATTGGATTTAAGAAGATGTAATATTTAAATTTTTTGATGGAAAAAACCATGGTCACGCGTTTTTGTTCCATGATAGTATAATTTTTTTTATAAGATATGATTTTTTATTAGCAAAGGATATGGAATAGTCCTTCCCTCTTTTTCTACTTGTTTGATATAAGGTGCTTCCTACCGCCATAGACAAAGTATCACAAAGCACATAAAAAGGTAATGATTAATTTAATAGTCTTAAAATATGGTACATGCTAAATTTTGTCTTAAGAATGTCAAATACCTCTTAGTCTCATGGACATAAGATTTACTCCAGTAAATTATCTAAGTAATAATAGACCAATAGAAGTAGGTAAAATAAGTTGATTTGATAATATGTGATAGAGAAGCTTCCTAGAAGCTCCATAGATGCGAAATCACCTTTATACATGTCTATAGGTGATTGGTAGGTTAGAAACTTGGTCAACAAGGTAGCCACATGGCGCACATGTTGGTAGCTTGTAGAACAAGCTAGCCATGTGTCACACATTTTGGTAGCTTGTAGAATAAGCCAAGTACGTGGCGCACATGTGAGAAACTTGTCGTGCAAGTTTGACACGTGTCTTGCAAATTAGACACGTGTATGAGGTCCTATAGAATATCGCCACGTAGCTCTTAGTTAGATAATATTTATAGAGGCAAGAATGAAGCCCTCTTCACTCTTGTCAACTTCTTTCTTGATCCTAGTTTAGTTTCAAGAGTCCTCATGTTTCCAGCCTTTGGCAATAGCCATTCCAGTTTTTTTTTTAATATACATACTTTCTTATTTTATTTTGTGACTTTACTTTGACACAATTTTTATTAGATTATACATCTTTTTTTAGTTCATGCCCTTGACAGATTGACAAGAGTACACTTATAATATCATAGCTTTGTCTTGTCTTGATTTTAAGAGTGGATTACCCCTTTTTTCTTGATAAGACACAAGCATTTTAGAAGTTGCGGATTACGCTCTTCTAAACTGATATTATTCCTAATGTTTTCTTTGTTTTTCCTGTTACTTATCTTGAATAGTGTTATATATTTTTTGAAGTGTTATCATGGCTGAGCTTGCCGAAATGAAGAGTGCAATGGCACAAATGCAAGAGAAAATGAGGGAATTGATGCTTGCAATGCATCAACTCACTGTACCTCCACAAGGAGCAACAAGGTTACCAAATAATGAAGATATAGATATGGTTGGAGCTGATTTAACATCTATACCAAGCCATATAATTCCTCCTACATTGGAACATCGTCGAAGTATCAGAGAACCAAAAATTGGTCTACCTGAGAAGTTTGACGGCACAAGATCCAAGTTTCGAGGATTCATCAACCAAGTCCAACTGGTGATTGAATTGCAACCGCAAAGTTTTCCAACTCTAGGATCACAAGTCAGATTTATTGGTACACTACTTTCAGGTTCTGCCTTATCTTGGTTTTTATCTTTTTTGGAACGACATGATCCAATATTGGATGATTTAGAAGCTTTCTTAGCAGAATTTTGATCTATGTATGGAAAACATGATGCAACTCGTGTTGCAACCAACAAGCTTCGTATCCTACAACAAGACAATCGATCAGTGATATTATATGCTTCACAATTTCGACAACTAGCAATTGATATCAAGTGGGATGATGCTACACTCATCAGTCAGTTTCTCTACGGATTACAATATGAAGTGAAGAAATTGATGTTGAGCTTATCCGATCCTCAAACATTGAGTCAAGCAATAGACTTTGCGGTGAAGTGTGATAATGAATTTTTTGAATTTAGATCTGAAAGTCGTACAAGAGAACCTCAACGACATTATAATTCAGTAGTAGCACCAATGACTTCTCAATATGTACCTTTAGAAGTCGAGGACATGCAAATTGATGCTATATGTTTCAAGCCGCTTACTGAACAAGAAAAGACTCGATGTCGTCAAAAAAGATTATGCTTGTATTGTGGAGAACCTAAACACACTGCTCAAAATTGTCCAAAGAAACGACGCAACCACAAGATGAGGAGTACGATTGTCAAAGAAGACAATATGTCAAAAAACGAGTTTGTCCAGCCACAATAAGGACTGTGCGGCTGGGATCTTGTACAATTTCTAATGAAGGTCCTATCCTCTCCTCACAACCATCTCCTTGTTTTATAATAGATGTGTATTTAGGACCTAATAATTACAAAGCCTCTGCTTTAATAGATTTGGGAGCCTCGGCTTGTTTTTTAGATGAAGAATTTGCTAAAAGCCATAGAATACAGATAGTACAAAAATCTAAACCCGTACACGTAGAAGTCATAGATGGTCATCCTTTATCTTCTGGAGATGTTACTCATGAAACACTTCCTCTAGATGTAGTAGTAAATGGGTATAATGGTTGCGTAATTTTTAACATAATTAGATCTCCTTCTATTCCAATTATTCTTGGTCTATCATGGTTAGAAAAATACAACCCTTGAATAGATTGGATTTCTCGTACTCTGAACTTTTCTAAAAGTATAGCTAACAATATAGTTAATCAAGTAAGAAATCACAAGTCTAGTAGAATTAGACCTGCGTTTGTAGGTGCAAGAGCTTTCTTGTATGCTGCAGAAGAAGGATCACCTTTTGTCATTTATGCTACACCTATTTCCAACGATAGAAAGACTTCAAGTAGCATTCCAAGTCAGTATCAAGATTATCAAGATGTTTTTGAGAAAAAGAATGCAGATATTCTTCCAGAGCATCGTCCATATGATTGCTCAATCGACCTTAAAGAAGGAACTCAGCTACCATTTGGACCAATCTATAGTTTATCACAAGATGAATTGGTTGAATTCAAGGCATATATTGACAAGAATTTGGCCAAGAATTTTATACGTCATTCTAAATCTCCAACAAGAGCTCCAATTCTATCTGTGAAGAAAAAAGATGGATCATTGCGGATGTGTATTGACTATCGAGGACTCAACAAGATCACAATCAAGAACAGATATCCATTACCTCTAATATTAGGACTCCTTGACCAATTGAATCAAGCTAGGATCTATACAAAAATAGATCTAAGAGGAGCATACAATCTAGTACGCATCAAAGAAGGAGATGAATGGAAAACTGCTTTTCGAACCAGGTATGGACATTTTGAATATAATGTCATGCCTTTTGGACTTACGAATGCACTAGCTGCTTTTCAACATCTCATGAATGATGTTTTTTGCGAGTTCTTAGACAATTTTTTTATCTGCTACCTAGATGACATTTTGATCTATTCTAAGAATATAGAAGAACATGAAATATATGTTCGTCAAGTATTACAAAAACTTAGAGATGCGGGATTATACGCCAAGATGGAAAAGTGCGTAAAATACACACTTTTCCTTTGGTGCGGTTTTGTCACAAATGGGAACAGATGACAAACTTCATCCAGTAGCTTTTCATTCAAAAAAATTCTCAACAGCCGAGATCAATTATGAGATCCACGACAAAGAACTTCTTGCAATTATGGATTCTTTTCAAGAATGGCGCCATTATCTAGAAGGCGTTTTGAGTCCAGTCACCGTATATATGGATCACAAGAACCTCGAATATTTCATGTCGACACGCGTGTTAAATCGTCGTCAAGCTCGTTGGAGCATGTCTTTGTCAAGATTCGAATTCATTATTACTTATTGGCCAGGAAAATAATAAGGTTTGTCCGATGCCCTTTCTAGACGTTCTTATTTTGCACCAAAAGAAGGAGATGCAGCTTTTGAACAACAAAGAACAGTTCTCTTAAAATCAAAGCAATTTTATCTTCGAGCAATAAAATCAACATTGACTGTTGATTCAACTTTTCTCAAGCAAATTCAGTCAAGTATGTCCTCAGACCCTCTTGTTTATGATATCAAGAATAATTCTTCCAAGTCTCATGATTCTTTTAAATTCAAGGTCAAGAACAATCTACTATATTTCGAAGGACGTCTATATATTCCAGAAGGAGAAGCACGTTTACGTATTCTTCAAGCACGTCATGATTTTCCAACGACAGGACATTTTGGATACAACAAGACTTTGGAACTTATATCAAGAGATTTTTGGTGGCCTCAAATGTGGAAGGCAGTCAAAGACTTTGTACAATCATATGATATCTGGTCAAGATCAAAGACTCCTCATCATTGACCTTTTGGGCTTCTTCAGCCATTATCTATTCCAGAACAACCATGGTCTTCTGTTTCTATGGATTTCATCACAGATCTTCCAAGCTCAAGATCTTATGATTCTATATTTGTGATAGTAGATCGGTTCACCAAGATGGCACATTTTGTGCCATGCACAAAATCTATCACAGGTGAAGAAACAGCTAAGCTTTTCATTGATAATATCTATCGCTATCATGGGTTACCTAAGGATATTATATCGGATATGGAAACTCAATTTGTGTCAAGATTTTGGAGAACCCTTTTTAAGATCTTAAAAGTAGACATAAAGTTATCTTAGCTTTTCATCCTCAAACTGATGGACAAATAGAGCGTGTGAACCAAATCTTGGAGCAATATTTAAGGTGTACCATCGACTACTAACAAGATGATTGGATAGCTCTTCTACCATTGGCACAATTTGTTTATAATAATACGATATATTCTTCTATGCAATAAATACCTTTCTTTGCCAATTATGGTTATCACCCACAACTTGATGCTTTTGACTTTTCAGAAGTTGATAATCCAGCAGCAGAAGATTTGGAAAATTGTTTGTCAGAGCTACATGCAATAATGAAGGTGCAATTAAAAGAAGCTCAAGAATGACAAAAAATAAATGCAGATGGATATCGCAAGGAACAACCACAATTCAACGTGGGGGACAAGGTATGGTTATTTTGTCGTAATATCAAGACTACTCGTCCTTGTGATAAGTTGGACTATTGTAGGCTTGGACCTTTTCCTATTTCTGAAAAAATCAATCCAGTTGCATATCGATTACACCTACCAAAGTCCATGAAGATCCATCTTATATTCTACGTGTCACTACTCGAGCCATACAAGATAGTGGACATACAAGGAAGAAGACAAATACCACCGCCTCCTGTAGAAGTGGACAATAATGAAGAATTCAAGGTTGAAGAGATTTTAAATTCAAGGCAGTGCCGAAATCGATTGGAATATCTTATGCATTGGCGCGGATACGATATTAGTGAACGCTCATGGGAGCCATCAAAGAATCTAACAAATACATCAATAAAAATTAATACATTTTATCGACGACATCCATCAAAATCAAGATAAATACGCAAGAAAATCTTAGTTATAAAGCAAGGCAGGTTCTATAGAGGTTTCATCCTACCTTATATCATTGTTTGTCATTAGATTTTGTTTGTGCTAAAGAGATGGAGGATCAACAACCAACGAATTCAGCTCAAGAGCCATCATTTGTTGATTTACCGGACGAGACATTACGACTATCACAACCTTCAAGACGACGGAATAGAGATGAAGACCCTCAAGAACGACATGTCCTTCCTCGGATTGATGGCAAAATACAACGTGTTTGGTATCACAACCTTGGAAGAGACTCTCGATGTTTGGTGATACTTTTAGAGGTAGGAACTACTCCTGATGGTGTTCCTAATGTTTTCTTTGAAGGAAGTTATGAAGGCCTCAACAATGATCAAATAACAGGGTGGTCCTCTCGCCCTGGTATGGGACATTATTGATGGCTGAAAGGACCTATCAACTACCTTCGAAGGGAACAAAGATCTGAGTATGTGGCAAGCACAATTCGACGTATTTTGGACTTTCTCAACATGTAATCACCGCTCCTCGTGGAACTCGTCCCTAGAAGGGGGGATAATGTCACGGACATAAGATTTATTCCAATAAATTATCTAAGTAATAATAGACCAATAGAAGTAGGTAAAATAAGTTGATTTGATAATATGTGATAGAAAAGCTTCCTAGAAGCTTCATAGATACGAAATCACCTTTATACATGTCTATAGGTGATTGATAGGTTAGAAACTTGGTCAACAAGGTAGCCACATGGCGCACATGTTGGTAGCTTGTAGAACAAGCTAGCCATGTGTCACACATTTTGGTAGCTTGTGGAACAAGCCAAGTACGTGGCGCACATGTGAGAAACTTGTCGTGCAAGTTTGACACGTGTCTTACAAATTAGACACGTGTATGAGGTCCTATAGAATATCGCCACGTAGCTCTTAGTTAGATAGTATTTATAGAGGCAAGAGTGAAGCCATCTTCACTCTTGTCAATTCCTTTCTTGATCCTAGTCTAGTTTCAAGAGTCCTCATGTTTCCAATCTTTGGCAATAGCCATTCCAATTTTCTTTTGAATATACATACTTTCTTATTTTATTTTGTGACTTTACTTTGACACAGTTTTCATTAGATTATACATCTTTTTTTTAGTTCATGTCCTTGACACGTGGCCTTCTATTTGGGAATACACTGGATACCTGACTGTGGAGAATTTATTTGAAACTTAATGGCAAAAATCCAACAGGTCGTTTGTCCTTAATAAAAAGGATAAATAATACAAAAATCTCACAAAAGAGAAGTTATATATTTAAACCCTCTTGTATTCAAGTAAGTTTGTACAAAAAAGGTTCAAATTTCTACTAAAACCCTTCAAAACTTTATTCACCCGCAAGGACCTATTTCTTACTAAACTTTAGAGTCCAATAACTCTTGATCCAACTGTTTAGTTTTTATAAAATTTAGTTAAAAGTGTAGATAATTCTCTTAAATTTTGATCACAAGAAAGAATCAACCACAAATTTGTTTTCGATCGTTTGATATCTCAAAATCCCTAGCAGGTGCTTAAAACCCTAGCTCAGAGACACCCGAGCACTATTTTCTTTATATCTCACAAACCCAAAACTTTAATGCCACAAAATTTTTGTACATAGTCTTGTGACATAAGCATATACACTCCTGAAAATTTTGAGCCAAAAGTCTATCAAATTACTTAAGATATAGCTCAAAATGTAACCACTATGTAAGTGGGTCACTTACTGCCCTTAAGTTTGTAAGCATTGACTTCAACTCTCAATATCTCCTTTACCCTAGCTTGGATTTTATCAAGCTATATGTAAAAAGTGTAGCCGTGAAAGTGGTCTCTTCAATCCTAGTCGCTAATCCTCAATTGCTCTGTGTATGCGCGAGTTATACCCAAAAGACTGACAGTAGGTCCAAAATCAACACCTTAACTTTGGGCGCCTATAACTTCTTCATAAAAAGTGCAATTCACACAAAATTTGCACCTAAACCAGATCCAAGAACCTAAACCTTATGATCCTAGCCTTCGATGTTCGACTCCCCGCCAAAAACAAATCCTAACTCCTAATAAACCCTCAGGCAGCCTCCTTGAAGTCCATTGGGCATGATTTTTGGCCAATTAGAATAGAGATTTCTATCATCCACCTCTATTCATCCACATGGATGGCCAAACTACCCTTTTTACACTAAAAACCCTTTTCTAACCCTTCTTCTTATAAGATTTACATACTTGGTGCTTTAAGCATCAAATAAAAGAAGTAAATAAGAGCTTAAGGATCACCAATGTCTAACATAGGTGACTTAAGATATATACAAGTTACTATCAATATAAAATTAATTTCAAAAGTCACTACTAAAAAAAAAAATAAGGTTGTATAAACCTTAATAATAATCTTTTTAATAGATCCTTTCTAAACTAGCAACCTAATCACATCCTATAACCAATAAAATCTATTGATATGACTTTCATTTAGCTAAATAGTAAATTGTACATTAATTATACATATATAATTTTTTTACATAATAGCCAAACCACAACACGACAACGTATACTATCATATTTCTTCGGAAGATTAACTTGAGGCTCCTTACGTTGTTGAATAGGTAGATTTTTTTAATGTAGTATAGGTAGTACTACATCCTTAAGCACAGAAGTTGGAAGTGGATGCAGTCTAAATTGTGACACTCTAAATATTGCATCATTACGAAGTTTTGCAATAATCCCTTCAATCTCTGCAATCCCAACAGATAAAGTAGTAAGAGCACTTATAATGGCTTAACTTAGACTTGAAAGATTCTATCATACTAACGTCTTGACCTCCAGCCATTTTTAAAAAATAAAAATAAAAATAAAAATAAAAAATGAATCTATAAAAAAATAATATCAATTTAGAGGAAGATAATCCGCAACCTCTAAAACACTTTAAGACCTTCAAGGAGATGAATGATCCACTCTCTCATAAGAAGAATAAAGCTCCAATATTGTGATGAAAAAAATATCAGTTTTAGAAGAAGATAATCGACAACCTCTAAAGTATTGGTATACCTTCAAATAGAAGAGTAATTCACTCTGTAACAAAAAGGATCCAACTTTGATATTGAAGATGAGATTAGTCTTGACAAACTACCAAGGACATAAGAATAAAGAGTAAGAGACTTGAACTAGGACAAGGTTTCAAGAAAAAACCAACAAGAATTTGAATTAATTAGATGAGTATACGAACAACACCAAGAAAGGTGAGCTAAAACTCCAAGAGATGCATTGTCAAGACTGAAGAATTTTTCAGCCTTGATCCCTATATACACTCATGTCTAAGATGCTTCTTGAGTGGCTTCTATCAAATCAAGAAGCTTCTTGAACAGCTTCTATTAACTGAGAAGCTTCTTGAGCTCCTTCCGCTAATTGGAAAGCTTCTTAATTTCCTTCTATTAACTAGAAAACTTCTCGAGCTACTTTCACCAACTAGGATGCTTCTCAATTGACTTTCACTAATTCAAAAAGCTTCTAGAATATTCTAAAAGATTCTATAAACCTCTAAAGTGTATGTTCCTAATAAAAAGAATATGATTTGGATATTTTGTGGCTAAAATGACAATTTAATTATAAAATAATAGAAGCACAAATAGATAAGTATTCAACTTTGAAACAAGTATATACAACAAATTATAAAAATATAAAAGAATAAAAATAGAAAATTTATGATCAATCATATGGTATTAGTTTAAATATAATTCACTATTTATAAATCAATATAAGTTTATATTTGGTATTATTTTTTTATAACAATCTCCATAATTTATTACCAAGTATGTTTAAAGTATTATTTGATGCTTACATTTAAAACCACCTAAACCTTTAAAAGTATAGCTTATTTATTTAGAGCCAAATTTATTTATTTTTTAATTTTTTTAATTATCTCTTAATTACAAATTAAATCTAAAAATATTATCATTTCTTTTCTAAGAGATGTTTTTATCAAGTTTCTTTATCTTACTAATCAAGTAGTATAGTGCCACCAACCATGCAAGTAATTTCTATTTCAAATAGTTTCTAAGGTTTTTATCTATAGTATAATAAAAGTTTGATGACAAAAGCCAGTAATATTGGCAACATAAATCTTTTAGTTGATTCTAAGCTTCATCAAAATTATCAATAATTTTTGAAAAAATCCAAAAAAATTATCACAATCATCTCTAAGATGTAAATAATTTCTTATTTTTTAAAATATTAATTTAAAAATCTCTTTATTAATAAGTAGTTATGATTTTAAAAATATAACAACACCACGTAAAACTAATATTAATATAACAAAGGAATTGTGATATTAATTGATTCTATGTCTTTTATGTTTTATATTTTTTTTGTAATTAGACATATAACTTTTTAATGATTCTTTAAAATACTACTACTTATTAATATTATCATGATTATGAATATTAAAGAATTTTTTTAATAAATAAAAATATGAAAATCATATTGGAATAGCTAACAATTAAAAATAATATTTTAAAAATAAAATCACTTAATAAAAAAATAAAAATAATGTAAAAAAAAGTATAAAAGTATTTTTATAAAAATAATTATTTTAATAATAATTCTATAAAAAATTTATTGAATTTAAATTTGTTAAATTTATTCCCAAGAAATCAAATAAATGTAATATTAGTTAAAATTTAAATGAAAAATCACATTCTAATTCAATTTATTTTTAAATTTCTCAAAATTCTAACTGAAATGTTTTTATTTATGAGACTATGTAAATTTTTTGGTTTAATTTTTATTTGTAAATGACTCCATAATCTAAGTTATGTATGTATATGTATATGTATATATGTATATATATATATATATATATATCAAAAGCAATGAATCTTTTGTCAACTTTTTAATTTTTTTAAAAAATCATTTATATATATATATATATATATATATATACACAATTTGAAGTCATATATTTAACATTTAAAATATTAATATGTATTAAGCTTAATCTCATTAAAGCATGTATCATGTATCTAATTTTTTAATAAATAACTTTGCAGATATTATAATATCAAACAACCATTAATTGCCTTTTAACTACATTGATTTCTCAAATGACATCTTTTATCACTTACTAAAATAAAAATGAAGATTTTTTAATCATAATGGTCATTTTTAAATATTACTAGTATCTATCAAAATAAATATTTTTTATTTGTATTATACAAAAGAATCAACTTAAACCTTGTAATAATGTGTAATTCAAGAGTTTTTAAATTATGACATTTAAATACTTATTTACATTTTATTGCTTATTTTATGTGATAGTTCTATTTTATTTGTAATACTGCAAAGAAAGAATCTATGTAAAATTTTAATGGTATTATTTATATTATATTGAAATATATTTTTGAAACTAAGTAGATTACATACATCATCTATTAAAAGTTTTGTATTTTAATTTTATAAATAATATTATTTTTTATTATAAAAATAAATTATAATTATAAAATCATAAGTTTTACTATTTAAATCAAAGTTTATTTTAAATTTAACTCACTATTACCTTGTTACATTATAAAATTAAAATTTATACATGCAATACTATATATATATAGTACTACTAATGCCACCACAATTTTTGCTCTTGCTCCACAACCTGACATCCGTTCAATATATTTTATTAGTTTTTTTTATTCCAATTAATTTTTTTGTTAATATTTCCAATATATATATATATATATAATCATGAAGAAATGGTTGTGGTGGCAATAGCAAAAATGGTGGTGGTATTAGCAATACCCTATATACTTATATATATATATATATATATATACATGCATATAATCTAATAAAATAATAAAATAAAATTTAGAACCTAATTATAAACTATTAATTTTAAAATTTGAGAGTTGAAAATTTTAAAAATACTAAATAATATAAAATAATAATATAGATAAATAAAAGCTTAAAATTTTACAATTGTTTTAATTTGACCAATTAAAGGTGTTAGTTTGTAGGGTTTTATTTTAAAACCTTATTTATTTTTACTATAGCAATTAGTTATTCATGTTTTTTTCCAAAAAATTATTTATTTATTTATTTCTATTTATATATACACACGTTACTTACTTCAAAATCAAATAACATAATTTTCTTAAATCAAACATTGCTTTAATTTATATTATGATTGCAACAATTACTTACAAATTAATTCTGATTGTGTAGAATATTTGTGTGCTATTCTTGGAATACAAGCATCAAATTTTTGGCTTGCACCTATTCATAACCACTGCATGAGCAACACATCTTACAATCTCCTAAGCATTCTTTACCATTTTCTTTTATTTTATACTGTTGGAATAATAGATACGCAACTGTTTGTCCCACTTTCACTCCACTTTTAACATGCTGTTCATGTTACTTTTTTTCAAGTGTTTTTTGTATGCAAGTTGTAGCTTTTAAATAATATATATATATATATATATATATACATACATACACACACAACTTGTGTGTATGTTGCACATTGTTGCACATAAATTAAATCTGAAATGACAAGGGCAGAGAACAATCATTTGGAGACTTTTAACTTATCCTACAACTAAAGGATCCACATCACAGCAGACAAGAGATAATGATCTTGGAACAGCAAAACGTGCACTACCAAACATAGCAACTGTTTGGCAACATGGACACAGAGAGAGAGAGAGACTTGGCCCTGCCATGACAACAAGTCTTTGGTAGAAACCACACCATGTTTAGCATTGGAACCACACATTGCATGAAAAACATCCTGACTGGCAAAGAAAAATGCCTACAATCACCATGTCCAAGTTACATTGAAGAGGCACTGCAATGGGGGACCACACGAGAGCACCACCTGTTTCCCTTTTCAAAGCAATGGGTGGCACCACACTAGATTTCATAACAGGAGGCTATGCAAGCATGAATGCTTGCTTGCTTGCTTGCACTGTTAACAATGAGAACGTCACTCACACGCTGTGCTTGGACAGGGCTTGGGGGTGGAATAGGACGCTAGAATATCACAGTTGATGCCAAGAGTATCTAAAAAACATACACAATGGCATCTTTCTGCAGTTGTTCTAGCACCACACTCTGGGATTCTAAGAGCCTGTCGGTGTAGACGGAACACATTGGATTCCTAGGCGCTTGTGCACTCTACAGCCTACACCTGACGTCTACTTGGGTTGATTTGCACATTATAGTAGAGTGGCTTACGGAGGCAAAAGAATGATACAGATGGCGAACGAGGTCAGTAACGTTGCTTGAATCGTGATGACCCGGCCATGGAGAGTGTTCAGTCCTGGTTATGTTGCTGGCAGCAAGTTGGTGGTGATCACTTGAGATGCGCCTCGTAAGCGTCGTAAAGAGCGAATACACTCTCTGAGATTAAGAGCGGGAGCTTATCTATATACAAGAACAGGCGCTGAAGGTTGTCACGAGTGATCTTATCTACGTCTTCAATGTCTGCTGAGTCGGTGAAGATCCACAGGTCACATGAGTTAACACGCCGTAGACTGTCTCGACAATACGGGCATGATTGTGATCGCCCATGCCTGCAGCAAACCCAAGCGTTAGTGCCATGCTGATCCGTTCTGTTTCCGACGAAGACAAACAACAATGTTCTCAATGCAAGCTGAACTCCAAACTCTGGACTGGAACTTTCGGTCTCGGAGTCCACAGGACACCGTCCCATTGAATCAGAATATAACGCTTCCGATGTCCAGAATTGGCTGGAACCGGAAAACTTCGGAATGAGAGATTAGTGTCCTCTGGGATCCACAGCAAGAGCTCAGACAGAACGAAAGGCACCTACCAATCACGGTAGCACGTAATGCACATTACGTGATTGCAATTCGGAAGCGCAATCTTGGGGTTCCTCTCCATGCAGATGCCGCACTCCATTTCACGCTCCAAGTCGAACTCCGACATGTGACTGCATTCTTCGTCACGTTTTTTGTATCGCTCTTGAACCTTGGCTTTCTGCTTGAGGTCTTCCACCCCAGTCATCCCAGCTTGGAGTTGTTGTAAAGAGGGATATATGTGGCCTGGCAACAGCATGCGCACATCAGCAATGGCTCGCAAGGTCCGAGGGTGACTTGCAAGCTTCTCACAAACTCCTCCAGCAAATTACCAGCGCATGCGTGGCTAACATACAGAAATATGTCATCAAAGATTGACATTGGATTGACGGGAAACTACGAACAGAAGAAAGGAAAAGAAAACAACGACAGTCTGGAGGACAAGAGAAACTCGCACCATAGAATTCGCTGAGGCTGGCCTTCCTTTCCTGCGTGGACATTGTCGTGGTTCCATCCAAGTACACCTGCAGCAATTAGCCTACCTTGTCAAAACCGAGATAGCTTCGCAAGTGAACACCAAAATACTTCAGGAAACACAATCGCAGGTCTCCTGGACATGGATGTCCAAGTAATCGGCATAATTTGACCGAATGTTGAGTACCGAAGTGACAATATATACTACCGTGTTCCTGAAGCATCCATGTAGAAAATAAGTGCAGCCTCTCTTGACAGGCAGTGAAACACTGTCACGCTAGAAAAGTGCGCCAATTGCAACATTTCTGAGTTCTTAACCAGATCGGATTGGATTCTCCACGCAACTACTGAAGCTACAGGCGATGCGTTGAGCACAGACAATTGTTTATAACAACCGCAATCGTTTTACTTCCTGTACTAGCTGGGAGACTTTGCAGATCGATTGCAGCCTGAATTTTAAAAAAGGCAGCGCATTTTCGACGGTTGGCTCAACCCAAGTTCACTTCAGCCTTAACCTTGCAAGCCATGAACGGAGAAATATTATCATCGGAGTAACTAGTTTTGCACTTCTGCTTGCCCTAATAACGTACAGCAGGCACAATTGGGCCTTAGACGCTCAATTCTTCTCTTCACAATCACTAGCACCTTAAACATCATTCCTGCTCTGTCATCGGAAGAATGACTGGTGAAAATGAAAACAGAAACTATACCTTGTAAATAAGTATCCGGAGAAGTCCCAGTGCACCGGCCAGACTGCAATCGGTCCATTGTACCAGGAATAAGAACAAGTGTGCAACCGGGCTGTAAGATAACCGCATTTGAATGCACGCCCCATCATAATCTCTTGGAACGTCCGATGCCCTGCTCAAAACAATGTGAGGAGTCAGACACACAAAGCAGACTGATGAACACAGGATGAGCAGACTCTGGACTTGAGAAGATTCGGGTGTCCAAGTGCAGGAAGAGCCCAAGCAGTGGAACGACCGAATGGTCATGGAGGTTGACGACCCCACAGGCTGCCTTTCGAGATGTACCCAAATGTCTAGAACACCCCTGTAGTGTTATTCTGACTGACACATTCTACTGTAAGGGCGGTATGTTCGCGATTACGTGATCGGGTTTTTTTAAGATTTAAAGGTGGGAGAATAGCTTATAATTTAAAGATTGTAAGCAAAAAAAAATGAGTTTAACGCTTAATGCTGTCTCGATCGTAATTTCTGACAGGGATAAGTTCAATTTATCATCCGCGGGAGGAGCGCACGACGTCTCTAATGTGTGAGACACCCCAGAGACAATCTGTGCAAAAGACATACACCTACTCTTTGTTTCCAATTGCTATGTGCGGAGGAAAAAAAACAGCCACGACAGCAACGCCTTGCAAGCTTATAACATCGCCGTGACTTAATTGGTTACAACAATCAATGCGGTATAACACAAGTATCTTAAAATTAGTGATCGCAACCCCTAAAGTATGACCATAGAGTTTCAACATTCAGAGTCAATGTTCAAAGAGAAACTGTAAAAGAATGTGCTTACAAAGTGTTTGCATGCTGAATGTCGGCCTCCAAGACCTTGAGAGACTCTTTGTACGACTTGCACTGAGCCATATCTAGGAGAAGCATCTCGTCGACAGGATTTAGAACTCCGAGTTCGCAGTTGAGGGATGACTAGTGTGCTATGTTCGTGTTGAAGAAAACACCGTGAAGTGGTGGGAGAGGTGAGAAGAGGAGCGTCGGAGGGTGCAACCACACATAATCGGAATGCGCAGCCGTGCAGTCGAAATCATCCTGCTCATCCCCTATACATTTTTCACCGAAACCATGCCTTGAATGAAGTGGTTCCTTCCCCGCCCACGAGTCTCGGAATTGCGCTGATGGAGAAGGATATTCTTCCGGAAGCAATGACTGGAATTAAAATAAATAAAAAAACGTACGACAAATCAAGAGACTTAGGGCTCGAAGGCTCAAGAACAAGCCATCCTGACACCGACAAAGCTGGTACGAATTCTGCAATTGCAGGAAAACACATAAGATACTCAACTCTGATGCCCTCCCACTCCAGGCACTCTGCTTGCAAAGGGGAATGAGCAGCGGAGAATAATATAGTTTAAAATCCAATCGCTCGGCAATAGTGAACACACAAACTCAATAACCTAGTTCCCAAGAGTACTCCTCTGAAATAGTGCTCATATCCAGGAATGCTTCTACAGAAGCAGGCATTAAAAAAAACAACACGACGCTCAACCAACAAAAGCTTCCGAACCCGCTGCAACAGAGGGGACGACCGATTCTGCACGCTACAAACTGCCACCAGACCTCATTCACTTGCTCTCTCTCTCTCTCTCTCTCTCTCTCTCTCACTCAACCTCTCACAATCAATTTGTGGGTGTAAACCACGAACCATCAGGCCCAGACGCAGAAATCGCCTGCAGCACTACTACGACAAGGAGGACGACGACGACGACGACTTGGGGAATCAGGAACCAGGTCTCTTGTGAAGTAGCTGTCGTCCAATTTGCACCGGTGGGCACAAAGCCTACGATACTTTAAACATACGTTGCCGCACGAATCTGTGAGCGCAGATGAGACGGGCGGGGAGATAGTATTTTGTTGAATGGTGGGGCCAGGGGCGAGCGACATTATCTCGGAAGACATAAGGAGATAGCATCACTGCTCCGATCTGAATCAGCACTTCCAGAATCACCTCCTTGGCATTGGCTGCTCCTTCCCCCGCAAGGACGACGAGGGGCAGGGCCGGCGGGCATGATGGCGCCTGCCGCCATCAAAGCTTGACTGTCACTCCACCCCCGCCGGCAACTTTGCCTTCCTCCCTCTCTCTCTCTTTCTTTCCCCAAATCTTACTGCAGATTTCCTTTTCTTTTCTCACACTTAACAACTCCGGATTCTTCTCCGTTGCACAGTAGTTCGAGGTTAGATTTCTGCACTTGCCTCTGCATCAACACACTTCCACATTAAAATATTACATAATAAAACAAAAACTATGTAAAACTATGTAAAACTTCCTCTTTTGTGCACTTTCATACTAAAAATATGCATATATACTCTTTGTTTCGATTCCAAGGTTTGTTACACAAAAACGTGTGTCGCCGAAAACTACACCCAGTGCAGCCTGTTTTTTGTCACAGGGACTTTGAATGCTAATCCCACCAAGTTGTCAGCGGTAGGAACTAGCAGGTTAGTTTAACCCACTTGGATTTTGTGGAGGTCGACAAATTTTCTTCCATTAAAAAAATCTGAGGGAGGTGACAGTGTTGATCTGAGTGCAAAGTCGCATTAGTCAGTTGTGTGGGCCAATCCAATAGTTGGTGAGATGTACAGGATTACTCCAACGAAAGAAAGATGGAAAGAAAAGGAAGAAGGTGGGGGGGGGGGGGGGGAGGGAGGAACAAGACGGTATCTGTTGGGCCCACTCTTGTGATGTTACCATACTGTGGATTCTCTACTCCCTGACTAAACCCTCATCCACCTTTTCAACTAGATAGAAGACGAATGAGATGGATAAAGGAGTGCCATGATCTGTCACTAACTCCTTTTTTGGCTGGAAAACAAAGGAAAAGACTGTTGCTCAAAGAGATGGCAGCACACGTGGTCCTTACCTGCATCCTAGTTGGCACTAGGTTAGATTCCCACCCCAATGGCACCCATCTGCGCAACAGCCACTTGGAACCCACGTCTCCGTTTTCCTTTTCTTTTGCCTTTTCTTTTTTCCATTCACAGGGCCATTTCATGGAGTTGTGGGCAGTGGGCAGTGGGTGGCAATGGCTTCATCTCCTTCAGATTGGGCACTTTGAAAGCTTCCACTCCAAGCAAGGAAGCTTCTAATTCTTCTTCTTCTTCAGCTGTTGCTGCTCTGCCGCCCTTCAGCACAGCAGATTTGGTTGACCTAATTTCCCCCACCTTTGATCTTCTCCCTACTTAGAATGCCCAGCTTTAAATTCCACACTTGGCAGTGAATAAGAAATCAAGCCATGGGCACAGAGTTAGCTGTGGCATCTGCAGAATGGGGCAGTTAACTTACTTGCTTACAGAGGAGGGGGAAAACAAAGCACAAAAAAAAAAAAAAAAAAGAAGGGGGGGGGGGGGGGGGGGGGGGGAAGATGCAAGTTAAAACAAAAAACATGTCTGAATACTGGGCTTCACGTAGATTTCTTTATTTACACTGTTGGATGAAACTGATTATGACAATTGATGCTATTAGTCAGAGCTGGCAAATTTCAAAGCAGCAACCACCTTTGTGTGGATGGGCAAATATTAAACCCAACTGTGAAGCAAAATTTGTTGAACTGTTTTAGTGCATCAACCAGGACAGGCACAAGCACTGAGAATGTTATTACCCATGTTGCAGATGAGGAAGCTTTGGGGACATTGTTGAGTCAAAATAGGGTGGACTTTTTTTGCTCACAACAAAAACTTTGACAGAGTACTTTTAATTCCCTGAGGCAGTAGCAAAAACAAATGTATTTCATGAGTTTTCTTTTCTCTCATAAATACAAGGCATTGTGAGTAAAGTACACACAACGCATGTATAATAAAATATGACAAAATAGACCTTGACTGTTAAACTACAGAAATACATACATGCGGTCCCTTGGCAAGTGGTGGGATACATGACTGGAAATAGGATAAGGGCCCTCTTCCTCCTTCCTCATGCTGTTGGCAGCATCTGCCAAGTGCCATGGCAGAGCCTGACCAGTAATAACTGAATTCTTCCCCAGACCCTAAAAATCAATAGGATCATAAAGACAAGAATTGAGGTTGGGGGAGGGAGCTATCCAAATGCTTTCTTTCTGGTGCCCAGTTTGCCATTGGGAACAAAAAGAATGGACTATTCTACAATCATCAGTGCTGACTCATTGCCTCATATTCAAAGATATTTTTGAACTTTGGATGAGACTGGTGTTATTGATACTAGCTTCCATCCATCCCTTCATCCATCTCTTTCCATTTTCCAGTTTCTCTTGCTCACATAAAAAGCCCTGTTGCTAAGCTCTCAAACTTAAAATGACTATGATAATGGCCAATTTATAACAGTTGGAAAAAAGATGATGTGCACACCATATATATTGCATGCTGTGAAAGGGATTCAGTACAGCAAGTGTACTGCCATGGCACATTGAGGATTCAAAACCTTGTCCCCACCCAATTTGGTAATTGGATGAAAGGAGGCACCCAAAGGATGATAAGAGGGGAAATGTGTAAAGAGGAAAAAAGTAACAGATCCCCTAATTGTAATGTTTCAGCATGGTCACATATCCATGATAAATTAGGGTTTTTAGTACCCTTGACATTTCCTGACAATCTGCAATGCCTCTGCTATGTATCTATATTCCTATCCCATGCACATTGGTTAGATACAAGTAAATGGTTTTGAAATTGGAATGCCATATGACATGACAACATGTTATTTGTTTATACAATTGTAAACACAAAAAGGTTCCAATGATAATTTTTAATATATTGATATTTTTGTTTCCTCCTTATCTTCATCCACTCTGGTTTACTGGAAATAAGATCTAATACAAGGAACTCCTTCAGTTATTTTCAAACATTTTGTATGACAGGTACTGGCAATAAATGGTATTTCTAATGCTTGTTTTCCAGGACTAAGAGTTCAATAGCAAGTCTTGTTTCCAAAGTCTTCCTTGTCTTGGACTATCTTTCAACAACCACATTATCACACCCAATGATTCAATTATTAAGTCTCTTTTATATTCTTCTGCCACTTTTTTAAATTCTTCTGCCACTTGTTTTTATAATTCTTACTGTAATTTTTAACTTTCCTCTTGTACAATGTGGGCCTATTTACCCCCCCCCCCCCCCCCCCAAAAATCCTACCCAACCATACATGGGAATGGACTCATTCCTTGGCATACCATTTCATTCACTTGAAGAGGGATACCCTTATAGATTTCAGAATCTTTTGTGCCTCAATCAATGAAACAATGTTGATTGGGCTTTGCCCTCTAAAGCTCAAAAGTCTCTGTGAGAACTCTGAACATGTGTTTCCCAATGGCCACTTTACATCATTGGTTGTACATAAAAGTCCACTGATGCAATAAAGTTTATGGATTGCATTCTTTTTGAGCATGCTTTGAAGTTTTATCTTCTTTTTCCTTTTTGAATAGTCACTGTTTAAGCATGTCCACACCTGGATGCTCAAGACTGATGCATGGCATTAACAAAAAAAAAAAAATTGATGCTGAAAAGAAGAAAAAGGAGAAAAATAAGGGATTCATCAGCTGAGCAACTTCTCACACCAGGAATGGTTGTGAAAACTCTTCAAACAAGGGGTGGGAAATGCCACAACAGATTCCACATCAGACTTTTGACTTGTCCAACTCAGCTTTTTCCTGCCCAGCTGAAAGATTATTTGTGGATTGGCCTCCTGGCAATGAGTCAGCCTCCATTTCAGGGGGGGGGTAGAGTGTGGAATATTGCTGCTTTCCTGCTGCAGCTATGACTGTGTGTGCATGGCCCAGTGGAGTTGGTGCCAATTGGTGGGCCTCACTGTGTTTGAATATTCCCATTTTCTTATTCTTGTTAGTTTGTTTTTGCAGGTGGCCCCCGCATTGAGCCAAACCTGGATGGGGTTGGATCCATTTTCAGGAGGAGGCTTAGCTTATCCATGATTCCCATGGGTTGTGAGTGTCATGCCATTGTCCTCTCATTCTTTCTCTCAATCTCTGCATGCCTCTCTTCTAGATGCTTCTCTTTTTCCCCACTGCTTCAATCTTCCAATTGTCAAAGCCAGGACAAGTATCCTAAGGCTGACTTTTCTTAGCAGTGGCATATTTTTTCAAAGATAAAAATAACGGGTGTTTTTTTTATATATATTTCAATAAATTAAATGAAATACATCACAGGGAGGTGGATACATTACTCATGGAGGTGATGCACAGTGGGTCCCAAGGGGGAGAATCCTATCCTGCTAAATTTAGGGCACAGGGGGTTTAGGTTTGCAGTGTCTTCATGGGACAGGTCATCGCTGATGTAGATGCACCTGGCACTGTAGTCAAAGCATAAGGAGACAAGGGGAGAGAGAGTTGAGGTAGTCAGTCAGTCAGTCAGTCTGTTCATTAACGAGTTGAAGAACAAATGATTTATATATTTGGGGGGGGAGAGAGATGATGGACATATTTTATGACTGAAAGAAGGTCTCTGCCTTGCCTTGCATCTGTTGATCATGTCCTTTGCCAGGTGGCAGCTGGGCTGTTGCACGGCCCATTTGATATGCAAATTAGGTATCATGCTGCATTTATTTTTATATTGTTTAGCTGATAGACTTTTAGTTACTTGAAACATGGAGTGTGGTGTATCAGGAGCCTTTTGTTCTGTGCCTTCTCTGCCTTCCAACCAATATTCCATTTCCTTTGTTTCCAAGTAAATAAACAAAATTAATTCTTATAAAGCAATATAAAAAAAATTGATATATGATTATCACACACACATCTATCAATGAACAACCCTAAGGCTAACACTTGCATTTACCTGTACACATGCTCTAAAGTGCCTGGTCATTCTACATTGACCAATTTATATGTGTCTGGTAGTATATTCTACAATAACTAATTCAAATTTAGGTTGTCATTTTAGATTAAAGAAGATATATTTTAGATTCCATGTGTAAAAAACCAAGAAATGTGCCAAATACAACAATGTTCTGAATATGAGTATAAAAAACAATACAATTAGGTAAGGGTATATATGATGGCTGTATTTATTTATTTTCCATATCATTTAAGTAAAAATAGAAGAATGTATCCAAATCATATCCAAATGAACTAATATTATTTATGTACTTCAATTATTTTTATATATCCAATGTATATAAGGTATTGTTATTTTATTTCAAAATATTTTGTACATGTGCTTATCTAAATAATTTTTATGTGCTAAAATATACTATGGTTATCAAAATGATATTAAAAAATAATATAGATATATACATTTACAAAGCTACTTATAAACATGATGTTTTCTTGACATTATAAAGAAAAATAGGTAAATATGTTTTTTTTCTATACAAATATTATTTTTTTTTTGAATAATTGCATCAAAATTTATTCCTTATCTTCAAAATATTTATTTTGTACCTCTTGTATTGCTGTTTTAAAAATAAAATAAAACTATAATACATGTTATTTCTTGATATCTCTTTAATATTTTAAAAATAAAGAGCTTCATACCTTTTATTATATAATAAAATATGAATGATATTTATTTATATTTATTGGTATACTTCCAAACATCTTTAATATGTTAACTTGCCGAATTGGTGAATTTTACAATTGGTATAAAAATAAGTGGAGTACATAAATAAAACGCCCATATTAGTTCATTTTTATTTATGTACTTCATTTATTGGTTTAATGCACAAAAATAAATTTATCTATCTCCAAAACAACAAATCTACCCGGGATTCATCTCACAACTGAATACAGAATCAGTTCAGGTCATTCGAGAAACACCTTGGGCACAAGAAAAAACATCATCTCCGTTGTCTTCAGTGCAGTATAAATGAATCGTGCCATTTATGACCCAAAAGTCGAGGGATAAGAAGCCTGAAGCCTGCATTGTATATATATATATATATATATGCATGGAGGGTGTTGCTAATGCGACATAGTTTTTTTTATTCCAATAAACATTTTATTTATTTATTTTTTCAAATTATATAGCCTAAATAATTGAAAATTTATTTAAAAAAACTAAAGAAATATGTTGAATAAGTGGCGGGTTGTGGCGGCAGTAGCAAAAACTGCGGTGGCATTAGCAATACCCTATCTACACCAGTTTTAGTAGCTTGATAATGTGCATCCGGTAAAAAGATCGACGCCGACCCAACTTGAGGCATAGAAAAATGAATCCAGTACAGACTACATCGACAACAAGCTATGGATCTCGGCGGATGCCCTTTTTGCACTTTGACCATAGAAGAGAAGATAGAGCAACAACCACCTCGATCTTTTCACAGGAGGCGACGGCGCTCTGTCCACAACGTCAAGTGCAGCAGCTGGGTTACTATCTTCTGCAAGATTGGCAACTCTAGGTCTTGTGACGAGTGCATTGCGAGACTCGATCAGCGATGCTGCGACGATTACATGATCTACACATTTGCAGGTGAAATTCGGGGGCTGGCTCAGCATGAGAGGAGTGTAGCATCACAGCTGAAAGAGCAACCAAAGGAAATAGAGAGAAGACGCAACAACAGCCCCGAGGAATGGAATAAAAGTCCAGGTTTTCCATTACAAACCTATCGAATAAAGCGAAATAAAACTTACAAGGCTGAAGAATTGCAAGGAGCAGAAGAAGAAGAAAGTGAGTATGACATGCCCACAAAAAGGCCGAGATGGGAGCCACAACTGCGACAGCAATGTGCCATCGCTAACACTAAAAAGCAATAACCCATTGTTGTGTTGTTCCTGCAGCAGCAATCCGTCAAAAGCCAAGTGCACTTGTGACCTAGTCTTACATTTTCAATTAGCATGTATAAATAAAATTTGAGGTTGGACTAAAATACATTATTTCCATTTAAATTAGGCAATATGATTTGTTTTACCAATTTTTCTTGAAAAAATTTATAATATTTAGAAATAAAACTTAAATAGCTTTTCTATTTTATTTAAAATTATAAGTATTTTATAAAATATAAAAAGAGATTCTATTTATTTATTTATTTATTTTAAGTATTTCAGATACATTGGATATGTGTTACAATTTGCAATATCTAACAATCTATTGCAAATAGAATTAAAAACTTTTTAGATGTTACAAAATAACTATTAAGAGTCTAATTAATAAAGGGAATTGCTAAGAAGACATCCCCTCTCCCCCCATGTGCCATGTACTCCCAAATACTTACAATGAAACTCTAATTTACACTAAATTTTTTTAGAATAAATTTACAATAAAAGATTTGTGTGTAATGATTTTATTTTTTATTTTTTTTTTTATTTTTATAATTTTATAATTTTTTTAATTTTTTTAGGATTAAATTTACTAAATTTTTATAATATATTTAATATTATTATTTTATTTATTTTAAAAAGCTTATTTATTTTATTTAAGAAATCTTTTATTATAAATTCATTCTAATTTTTTTTTAATGTAAATAAGAGATTTATTATGTATATGCAAGGGTGTGTGGCATGGAAAGGGGGGTGTGTGTCTACGCAATAAAAAAGAGGTATCTACCTAATATTTTTCTTTATCAATTAGAATCTTAATAATTATTTTGTAACATCTAAAAAGTTTTTAATTCTATTTGTAATAGATTGTCAGATATTGCAAACTATATAATATATCCAATACATCTAAAATACTTAAAATATGTAACAAATTCTAAAACTTCTTTTATATTTTATAAAATACTTAAAATTTTAAATAAAATAAAAATATCTAAGCTTTATTTTTAAGTATTAAAAGCTTTTTCCAATAAAAACATTGCTAATTTAAATGGCAAAAATATCAAGATTGAATATACATTAATATTCTTCTATATAATATGGTCTTTTTTATTACTTGGTATACAAGAAGAGAAAACCAAGGCTACCATCAATCTTATTAAGTTGTTTTTTGGATTCCAATCTTAAAAAAAGATTTTTCAGTCCTTTTTGCTTAACAAGAGCCATTCTAATATATTTAATATTCTAATCATATTTAATAAATATGGAATTTTATAAAAAAAAATTTATAAATTTTTTTATAAGTTTATTTTTTATTAAGAAGTTTATATATATATATATATATATATATATTATTTAAATTTATATAATTATTCAAATTACTTCGATATAAGACTAAGAATAAATACAAGTAATTTTTTTTTTTTGAAGACTATTAAATTATTCACTATAGTAGCTAATAATATATATATATTAGCTATAATATATATTAGCTAATATACTATATTTAATTTGAGTTAATATTTTTTTTATATTTGAAGTAGCCAAAGATGTGAGATTGTCAAAATTATTTGCCAATAATGTCAAATTTAAGCATTTCTTTATTTACAAAGTTGTATAAGATGTGAAGTTGCCAAATTCAATTTATTATAATAACAAGATTTAAAATCCCTTCACAACTAACTTAATTAATGATGTAAGGTTGTTTAATAAGCAATAAGCAATAATGTCAAGTTTGAGTATTATTATATATGTTAGGTGGTCAAAGATGTGAAGTTTTCCAATTCATTTGACAATGATGTCAAGCTTGAGTATTGTTGTATATGTTAGGTGGTCAAAGATGTGAAGTTTTCCAATTCATTTGACAATGATGTCAAACTTGAGTATTGTTGTATATGTTAGGTGGTCAAAGATGTGAAGTTTTCCAATTCATTTGACAATGATGTCAAGCTTGAGTATTGTTGTATATGTTAGGTGGTCAAAGATGTGAAGTTTTCCAATTCATTTGATAATGATGTCAAGTTTAAGTACTGTTGTATATATAAGGTGGTCAAAGATATAAAATTCTCTAATTTATTTGGCAATGATTTCAAGTTTGAACATTTGAACATTTTTAAGATAGTCAAAGATATGAAATTATCCAATTCATTTAATAATGATATCAAATTTAAATACTACAATATATATAAGTTAATTAAAATAGTGATATTATCAGATGCATTTGATAATGATTTCAAGCTTAAGCATTCAAACATATTTAAGATATTGAAAGATATGAAGTTATTCAATTCATTCAGTAATGATGTCAAGCTTGAATACCAAATTAGATTTAAGGTAGTCAAAGATGTAAGATTGACCAATTCATTTGATAATATTATCAAATTTAAATATCCATTAAAATTTAATATTATCAAAGATATAAGATTATCTAATTCATTTGGCAATAATATCAAGCTTAAATATTAGATTAATTTTAAGATAATTAAAGATGTGAGGTTTCAAAACTCATTCAGCAATAAAGTCAAGCTTGAGCATTAAATTATATCTGAGGTATCAAACATGTGAGATTGCCTAATTCACTTAGTAATGATATTAAATTTTAGTATCCAAATTTATTTAACATAGTCAAAGATGTGAGGTTTTTCAATAGATTTGGCAATGATGTCAAACTTGATAATCTCCTTATATCTAAATTAATTAAAAATGTGAGGTTATTCAATTTATTTGGAAATAATGTCAAGCTTGAATATCCACTTATATCTAAGATAGCCAAAGATGTGAGGTTGCCTAATTCATTTGGTAAAAATATTAAGCTTGAACACTTATTTAAATTTAAGGTAGTCAAAGATGTAAGGTTGTTCAATTCATTTGACAATAATGTCAAGATTAAACACCAATTTAATTTTAAGGTAATCAAAGATGTTTGATTAGCCAATTTATTTTGCAATGATGTCAAGCTTAAGCACTTTAACATATTCAAGGTAGTTGATATTATAAACACACCATTCAAGTAGAATAAGACTCCAAAAATTCAAAGAATTAAAATAAAAAAAGATTCTTTTATATTACAAATAAAAAGCTATAATAAGCCATAAGAACAAGATTATAAGATCTAAGCTGAGCCATACAGATTACATTGTTAAGACTAAAGATCCCCTTAACTTTGATTTCTATATATATTAAGTGTAAAGAAACTCATTGAAGAATTTTTTTCATATTTAGAGGTGAATCAAGTCTAAGATCCTTCTATGACCATTTAATATTCTTTAAGACCTTCTAGGACCCTCCAAAATCTTCTTGGAACCTATAAAGATCTATTAAGGCCTTTTCAAAACCATTAAGAATCTTTTAAAACCTTTTAGGATCAAGTAGAATGTTCTAAAATCTTCTAAGATTAAATAAAATCTTTTAGAATCTTCTAGAACCTTCTTCTATTGTATGTCTGTAACATCACTTCTTCTTTTAACTCTAAGTTCCATGAAGAAGAATAAAAAAAAATTCGATCAAAAGCAAAAGAAGTCAAAGATATATCATATGATATTTGTCTTATATTCAAGTTATCTTTTGTAGGTCAAAAGATCCATTGATCCTTGCAACCAACAACAATGACCAATGCCTTCTACCATAGATTAAGCTTGAATTTTTGTATCTTCATTGTAAGAATATCTTTTAAAAATTGCTTCAAAGTATCTTTTATGGGCAAGTTCTACTTTGATGATGATTGCCATAGAGCAACTATTAAGTATTCTATAGCACCTTATTGAATCAAGTGTTTCTTTATCTTGAGATTGGCAATATAAAATGCTTGATTGAGATGGCCTTATTGGCATGATATTGTTCTCTTGACTATCTATATTTAATTATATAAGTTAAATTAAAGACATGTTGCAATCTTAAGATGGAATGGAATTAATTTTGAATTTGTTAGTTTATATATATATGAAGGTTGAATTTTGAAACTTTTGGAACTACTTCTATTCCTCTTACAAAAAATTATAAAATCAAGAATGCACCATATTTAAATATACCAAATGAGAGTATTATCTAACATATATTGCCACTTTAGGTCTAAAAAGATATTATTGATAAAATTCTTATATCTTTTATGGTACATTAATTAAGTTTGAGACAGGCTTCTATATGCACTCATTAATGTTGTAACCATATCAATGCACAAAATATTCCAATTATCTTTGCTTTAGCCTTGAATCAAATACTTCTTCTATTTTAAATTCTTCATGGCTATCCACTTTAGTACAAGGTGGTAGTAGTTGTATTCTTCTTGATATGTTTTATTTTCTATAAGATTTCAAAAGAAATATGTATAAAACATGATATATCTTTATGGATGTTGGTAGTTTCAATTAGTAAATAATATAATTAATTTATATTTAAATAGAAAATGGTTCCAATTTTTAATAGTCTAACTTATTAAATAATCAAGTAGTCTTTATATTACATCAAAGCAATCATACTTTATTGCCAATTTGAAATGAAAGTTGTTCTTTTCTTTGTATGTCAACTAACTCTTTGGAGCATACTTGAGCTTCTTCCAATTGGAGTTTAAAGATAGCTTAGATATTAGCAATTCAGCTTGTAAAGTCATTTGGCAATGTTGTATTACAAGTTGTCTTGTTTGAGAATGCACTAGGCACTTGGATGTAGAAGATAAACTTGTACATTGTAATTAACTAACAATCTAAAAATTCTAATAAAATCCTAATAAAATCCTAAATAAATCCCAATTAAATCCTTAACAATCCTAATCAAATCTTAAAAGAAATATAAAGAAATCTTAAAGAAATCCTAATGAAATCATAAATTTTTTTTAAAGAAATTATAAAAAAATCCTAAATAAATCTTAGTTAAATTTTAATCAAATCTTAATTAAAGATTAATCAAATCCTAGCCAAATCCTATTATAATCTTAACAATCCTAATGAAATTCTAAAGATATCAAAATAAAAAAATAAAAAAATTTGATATTTATATAATAGATGTCTATATTATCTAAGTAAATAGAAGTATATAGAAATAAATATAAATAATTTGATTATATTAGCTAGATAATATTTTTTCTAAAGAAATTTTGATAAGTTTTCTTAGAGACAAATTAAATCTTTAGATTTCTATAGATATGCCATATAACTATTAAAACTTGTTCTATAAATTTTTTACCTTTAAAAAGCCATGTTGGAAGTATCTTACAACTTGATGCTTAGGCCATAAGTCTCATAGTCCTCAAAAAGCTTCTACAAGACTTTTTTGATAGTTAGTATATATAGAAATAAGAATAAGGCCATCTTCAATCTTGTCAATGCTTTTTTTATATTCCAATCTTGGTTCAAAACTTTTTAGCTTCTTTGCACTTAATAATAGCTATTCTTATTTTTTTCAATCTTATATCCATATATTTTCTTCTTAATTTCTTCCTTCTTCATATTACGGACATATTTCAAGTCATTACATTCTAAAATCTTCTATAATCTTCTAAAATCTTTCATAGTTTTTTGAAATCTTCTATAATCTTTTAGAACCATCTAGAACCTTCTTCAATCTTTTAAAATATTTTATAATTATTTAAAATCTTCCATAGTTTTTAAAAATCTTTTATAGTGTTCTAAAATCTTTTAGAACCTTTTTTAGTCTTTCAAAACTTGATCCAATCTTTTAGAACCTTCTTTAGTCTTTTAAATTTTTTTAAGATATTCTTAAAAGGTTCAATAAGATATAAGCCTTATAGTATAAATAGAAGGCAAGACCAAAATATATCTCAATCTTGCCAACACAAGTCTTGGAATAATCTAAAGTGTTGCCTTGTTTCTTGATATCAATCTAGTTTTTTGTTCTTGTCAACTGTCTAAGTTTTTGTTCTTAAAATCATTTTAGTTCCATAATCTTTTTTTTTTTATCTCTTTGCTAATTTGCCATCTTATATCTTTGACAGTTTGATAAGACTATCTAAATAATCATATCAAAGCTTTGATCTCTTGATAGAGAGTGAATTATCCTTTTTCTTGAAGATACTATTGTGTTCTAGAAAAGTGCAGATTATTCCCTTCTAGATTGATATGCTTATTTGTTATAGTTTGATCTTTCTTTAAAAAGAATAGATTTTTTTAAAAAGATATATTATTATATTTTAGAAGCTATAAATTATTTTCTTCTAAATTAATATTATTTAAAAATATTCCTTTTTAATATAGAAAATACTATATTAATATCTTGTTGATTTTTTTTTATCAATATAGAAGTAAATCAAATCATAGAAAGTGCATCCTCACAAACAAAGAATAGAGTGGCAACTCTTGCAAATCTTTAAGCTCTTTTGGATATTATATGAAAAAAATGATATTCTTTTGTAATCTAAAAAATAAACTATAAATAGAATAAGTATCTGAAGAAATTAAATTAGAGATTTATATTTTACAATAAAAGATTATTTGATTGAAGAAAGCAAGCGATAGACAAACTATGTACATAACTCTTCTAGAAGTTCCAAGGATTGTCATGAAGGAGCCAAACGCTAGTATGCTTGATAAATTTGATAGAACAAGATCCAACTTTCGAGGTTTTGTATAACAAGTATGGCTTTACTTACAATTATATCTTTTTTATTATTTGGATGGATTCACTCAAGTTTCTTTTATAGGCACCCTTTTATCAAAAAATACTCAATCATGATTTGTTCCACTATTGGAAAAAAATTCTTCAATCTTCTATAATTTAGAGGCTTTATGGAAAGATATATTAATACATTTAGAAATAGTGATTAAGAGAGGATGATAGAAAGAAAGATTCAAAACCTATAATAAAAATAATATTCAATTGCAATTTATGTCATAGAATTTCAACAATTTATTTGTGATCTTGATTGGAACAATAAGACTTTTATAACTTGATTTTGTTATGGCCTAAAAGACAATGTAAAGAATGTATTGATCATAATGCAAAGAATTGAAAGCTTAGAAGAACTCATGTTTTAAATTATTACTTGTGACAATTGCCTATTTCAATTATGATAAGAGAAATGATCAATTTTTAGCAATACTTATCAAAGTATGTTTGCTATATTTTCAAGAATATCAAAGAAGCTATTAACATATTTTGAATCTATTTAGACTGATATAAGTTAATTCAAGCCATTAACACCAACAAAAAAGATTACATATTGGCAAAAGAATTTATAACTATGTTATAGAAGATCTAATCACAAGGCAACAAACTGTATAAATAAGTTTAAAAAATTCAAGGCACAAGATATAATATCTAAATTGAAGAAGTTAAAAAACAAAGATGTCTAGCCATAGTAGGAACCTTGCAATTGAATACCGTCAAACCTAAAGTACCAAAAAAAGATCTCTTCCTACCTGTAGATCCAATGTCTAATTTTATACTTCATATATATATAAGAACCTTAAGACAGGAGATTTCTGCTAAAGTCCTTTTAGATACAAGAGCCTCAATATGTTTTATGGATAAAGATTTTGCAACCAAGTACAACTTAGTATTTATAAAGAAGATCCATCCTGCACTTGTTGAAGTCATTGATAGACAAAACCTTGCATCAAGGAATGTTATTCAAAAAATCCAACCATTGGAAGTGGTACTAGGAGATCAAATATCACACATTGTCTTCAATATCATTTGATGTCCAATAAATCTTTATATTGATTGGATTTTACAAAAGATTTCATGAAGATCCAAACATCAAAAGAAGAAACAAGGTACTACTTCATTTCTTAGAGCTAAAGCATTTATGCAGGCAATGAAAAAAAAGACTATATTTGTATCATATGCTATTTCAATGAAAGATCCAATTAGATAACTAAAGTCAGATTTTTCTAGTTAATACCGTGATGTTGAAGACATATTTGAAAAAAAAAAAGTAAACATGTTGCCAAAATATTGTCCTTATGATTATGTAATCAAATTACAAGATAGAATTCAACCTCCATTTGGTCCAATTTATAATCTTTCACAGATAGAATTTATAGGCTTGTGAGAATATATTGATGAAAATCTAATGAAGAATTTTATTAGACATTCAAAATTGCCTGCAAAAGTGCTTATCTTATTTGTAAAGAAAAAAGATGATTCTTTACGTATGTGCATTGACTATCAAGGTCTAAATAAGGTAATTATAAAAAACCGCTATCTATTATCATTAATCTTAGAATTATTGGAACAATTGGGACAAGCAAAGATTTTTTCAAAGATTGATTTGAAAGGTGCTTACTATCTAGTTAGGATCAAAGAAGGAGATAAATGGAAGACAACATTTTATACAAGGTATGGACATTTTAAGTACAATGCTATGTCTTTTAGATTTACAAATATACATGTAATCTTTCAATATATGATAAATGACATCTTACAAGAATACTTAAATGACTTTGTAGTTATTTATTTCGATGATATTTTGATCTTTTCTAAGAACAAACAAGAACATGAACATCATGTACGTATGGTATCAAAAAAACTATGAAAAAGTGGATTATATGCCAAATTAAAGAAGTGCTCTTTTCATCAACTATTAGTCAAATTTTTGGAATATATTGCCTCTAAAAATGGGATTTCTATCAATCCAAAGAAGATACAAACTATTATAAAATAGAAACAACCATCATCAATTTGAGATGTACAATATTTTTTGGAATTTGTAAATTTTTATAAAATCTTCATCAAGGATTATTCCAAGATTGCAATTCCATTAATACGACTTATAAGCAAGGAAAAATTTATTTGAGATGACAAGGCTAAAGAAGCATTTAAAAAACTAAAAGAATCCTTCACTTCAACTTCTATACTTGTCTATGTAGATCCAATAAAATCATTCATTCTGGAAACAAATGCCTTAGATTTTGTACTTGGATTTAGGCTTTCTCAAATTGGTGATGATGATGAACTTCATCTAATAGCATTTTGCTTTCAAAAATTTTAAGCTGCAAAGATTAATTATGAAATTCATAATAAAAAAATATTGGTAATTATTGATACTTTTGAAGAATGGCACCATTTGCTGGAGGAGGTTTAATACAAAATTATAATATATATTGATCACAAAAACTTAGAATATTTTATAAGTGCTTAAATTTTAAATTATTATTAAATAAGATGGAGCATGTTATTATCTCAATTTGATTTTGTGATTATATATTGTCTGAAAAAACTTCAAAAGAAATCAAATGTCTTTTCTTGACAGTCATATCTTATACCAAAAATAAAACATATTGTATTAGATTAACAAAAATCAATCATATTAAAGCCATCCAATTTATAATTAAACACATTGATAATATCTACCTATGCAAATACAGCTCTCAAGATAGAAATTTAGAGAATTATGAAGATAGATCTATTTATGAATAATAATCAACAATATTTAAAAAAATGCATTGGTAGAAGAAAAAAATAATTTCAAGTTTGAGGACAGATTGTTGTATTTCAAGGATCTCTTGTATGTTCCTCCAAGTCTTACAAGACTTCAAATTCTTCAAGCACAACATGACCTTCTAGCAATTGGACATTTTGGCTTCAATAAGATCTTGGAATTAATATCAAAAAATTATTAGTGGCCTCAAATGTGGAAATTGATGAAGGAATTAATCCAAGTATGTAAAATTTGTGCCCAAGCAAAGGCTCTAAGATACTAGCTATATGAACTTTTCCAACCACTTCCACTTTTTAAGAGCCTATGGCAATCATTATCCATAAAATTTATTACAAACCTCTTAATTTCTAATAGAAAAGACTCAATTTTTGTGATAGTAGACTATCTTATCAAGATGGTACATTTCATCTAATACAACAAGACTATTTTTGGAGAGGAAAGAACCAAGCTTTTTATTGATAATATATATTAAATAAATGGCCTTTCAAATGACATCATTTTGGACCAAGGACCACAATTTGTATCAAATTTTTGGAGAGGATTATTTCAACTTTTAAATATCAAGATCAATCTTTCATCAGTTTATCATCCTTAAATTGATAGTCAAACAAAATAGGTGAATCAGATCTTAGAATAGTATCTCCATTGCAATATAAGTTACTAACAAGATGATTGAATGGATCTCCTATCGTTGGCCAAATTTGCATATAATAACATCAAATATTTTTTGACAAAGCAAATTCCATTCTTTTCAAACTATAGACACCACCCTAAAACAAATCCATTTCAAATTAAAGATGTAGGAATTCTTGCTGTAGAAAATCAAACTACTTACTTTAAAACCATCTAGGAAGAATTAAAATTCTAATTATAAATGACTCAAGACCAATATAAAGACTAAACAAATATTTATTACAAGAACCAATCAAATTTTGAAATAGGAGATTGTATTTGGCTACTCTAACAAAATATACAAATGAATCGACTATTATAAAAATTAGACTATCAAAGACTTGGACTATTTACAATTCTATACTAAATAAATCTAATAAGTTTCTATCTTGAACTATTAAGTAGCATGTATATTTATCCAATCTTTCATATCTTGCTTTTAGAAACATATTATTAATCAAGTATTTTTGGGAGAATTTTTCTAAAATCAATCCTAATTGAAATCAATCAAGAGCTTAAATACAAAGTGGATGAAATATTAGATTTACGTATAAGATATATATGATTGGAATATTTTATCTATTAGAAGGACTATGGAATTAGTAAAAGAACATGAGAACCTTCAAATAACCTTAGGAATGTATTTAAAAAAGTTAACAAATTCTATCAACAATATTCTAAAAAACCTAGACTTAATTGCCATTGAAGATTTTATAAATACCAACATCTCTTGGCTTTTAAATAATGCTTTTCTACCAACAGTAGAAAACCAATATAAAAAAAAAAGAGCCATGCTAAGATCTTTATTTGTATATAGTCATTTTTTCCAAGATAGAATAGATTCTATTAGAAGCTTATTAGTTATCATGTCAAATTTTTGTATTTTGAAGGACTTACAGGAATAAGAATCAGAACACTCTTCTGCCACATAAGCAGTTAGTGAATCAATACAACTTTCACAATGTGCTAGGTTTGAAGAACATAAGCAAGGCAAAGAAAGAATATTCCAATACTAAATTTGGAGTCTTTGGAAGTACGGCTTCATCACAAAAATCTTGATTTAAATGCCCAAGCTTTAAAAATACTCCTTAATGTTGGAAAAGTGACTCTAGGTGGACCAAAAATTATATTTGGAAGATGTTTTAAAGGTTGCAACAAAGAGCAAATTCTTAGATGGGATGTTAGTATAACAAAAGTTATATCTAGAGGCTATTGATACTACCTCAAGGGTCCTATTGAACCAATAACCAACAAAAAAAAAAAAAAAAAATGTTGCTTCTCTATTTTGGCAAATTTTAGATTTCTTGTATATGTGATTTGATCATCAAATCACTTTGGCTCATCGTGAAATTTATCACTAGAAGGAAAGGTGATATTATGAAGAAACTTCAAGTTACCACATTCTAGAACCTTCCGTACTCTTCTAGAATCTTTTATAGTTTTTAAAAATCTTCCATAATCTTTTAGAATCTTCTAAAATCTTCTTTAGCCTTTTAAAATCTTCCATAGTTTTTTAGAACCCTCTATAGTCTTTTAGAATCTTCTAAAAGTTTTTTTATTCTTCCAAAACTTGCTCCATTCTTCTAAAATCATCCTCGGTCTTTTAAAATCTTTTAAAATATCTTTAAAAGGTTCAATAAGATATAGGCCTTATAGTATAAATAAAAGGCAAGACCAAAATATATTTCAATCTTGCCAATATAAGTCTTAGAGCAATCTAAAGTTTTACCTTGTTTCTTCATATCAATCTAATTCTTTGTTCTTATCAATTATCTAATTCTTTGTTCTTGAAATCATTCTAATTTTGTAATCTTTTTCTTATTTCTTTACTAACCTATTATTTTGTATCCTTGACACTTTAATGATATATGAATGTGTTATTTTTTGAATTTTGTCTAAATTTATATCTTGATAGCTTGATAAGATTAATACTCTTAATATTAGAACTTAATTTTTCTTGTTAGAAGATAAATAATCTCTTTTTGTTGAAAATATCAAAGTATTTTAGAACTTACAGATTATCTTGTTTTAAACTAATATTTTTTTTTCAATATCATTTTTTTTTTTTTTTTTTTTTTTTTTTTTCTTGTATAAAAATTCTTGAATCTTTATAAGTATATAAAATTTAGAAAAAATAAAGAATACTATAATATAAATATAAGAACAAATAAAAGATTTAATGCTTGCTATACATCAACTTTATCTACCACCTCAACTAACATTAAGAATCGCTAATTATAAAATCATAGAGATGACAAGAGTTTTATTTAATAATTCCACCACCTCAAATAATTCATTCTAGTACACCAATTAAAGAATCAAAAGTTTCTCTTTTGAAGAAATTTGATGGTTTTTTATTCAAATTTTAAAAATTCATTGACCAAGTATATTTTTTATTTAATTCCAACCTCTTAGTTATCTAATTCAACCATTTTAAGTCAAAATTTAAATGTTTTTTTTTGATAGATGTAATTTTTTTTTTTTTTTTTTTTTTTTTTTGATAAATTTTATCATTTTTAAAATAATATTGATGCATTTTTGGCAAAATTTTAATTTATGTATGGAAAATATGATACAACTTGTACAACAACCAAAAAAATTCAAATTTTATAATAAAAAAATTAATTTGTGTCAATATATGTATTATGATTTTAATAATTAGAAATTGATGTTAAGTGGGACAATGCTATATTTACCAATCAATTCTTTTATGGATTATAATATAATATAAAGAAATTCTTATTCAACTTGCTTGATTTTCAAACTTTGAATCAAGCTATTGATTTTATTTTTAAATATAACAACCAATTTTTTGATTTTTGATTAAAAAATTATATATTAGCACCTTGATACTTCTATACTTTTATTACAAATACTTCTACCAATCAAAATATACAATTAGACATAGAAGTTATATAAAGTAATGCTATATATTTCAAATTCCTTATAACACAAAAAAAACTTAACATCAATAAGAAGAATAATGCTTATATTATAAAGAATTAAAATATATTATTTAATATTATTTTGAAAAGTGGTAAAATCACAAGATAAGAAATATTATTGTAAAAGAAGATAATATGTTAGAAAATGAATTTGTCCAATAATATTAGAAATCATGTGGTTGAATTCTTATACCACATCATCTTATGAAGACCCTATATTATCTTCTAAATCTTCTATTTGTTTTTGTTTTTTAATACAAGTCTATTTAGTATCTAAAAATCTTACTATTTTTACTTTTGATTCATTAGATTTTAATATTTTTACTTGTTTTTTAAATAAAATATTTGCTAAGTGCCATAGAATATTGTAAGTATAAAAAATCAAACTTATACATATAAAAGTCATTGATAAAAAATCTTTATTTTTAAAACATGACATTTATAAAACTATACTAATAGAAGTAATAATAAAATATTATAAAAGTTTAGTAGTATTTAATGTTATAAAATCTCTAATCAATCTCGTTATTTTAGAATTATTAAGGTGAATAAATTATATTTATTAGATAGATTAAAAATCTTATTATTTTAAATTTTTTCTTATCTTATCTAAAAAAATAATAAGAGAAAGAATATATCTTATATCTAAAAAAATCAAATTTTTATTATTAAGAGCTAGGACATTTATAAAATTTATTAAAAAAAAATAAAAAACCTATTTCTTATTTATGCAACATAAAGTACAAAATGGATAGGATTTTTTTGTTTTACAATATATAATATGTAAGATTAAGGAAAGCTAATAAATTGATAAATGGATAGTTTAGAAGACAAGATAGATGATATAATTAAAAAAAGTAGTTAACATCGGGGGAGATAAGCATAAATGGGTTGAAGAAGAAATAGAGAGGGTCAGATTGTAAGAGTCAAGAGCTGGGGTAAGCTTGGTACTACCTCTTTTTTTTTTTATTTATTTATTTTTTTGGTTTTCTTTTGTGATAAGACTATAGTTGAGAGACCGATATTCATTCTGATTGTTAAACCATATAAATTGAGAAGTATGGTAATAAAATAGAAATTTGATTTATATATGGTTGAGTAAGAAAATGAAGCTGTTGATTGTTGAATTCTGTGTGGCAGATTGAAAGCTGAAGATTAAATATGTTAAAGTAATTTAATTGTGAATGATAATGTTGTGCCGTATTGGCTGTGAAAGTTGAACAATGAAAGAAAATATCGAAGAGATGATTCATTTTGGAATGAGTTCTTAGTGAGAATTTATTTGCAGTAATTGGAATATAAAGTGATTGTATGCAGTCAGTTAAGACAATGCAATATTGCATGTTGTTGTTATGAAATTAGAAAAAAATAGGAGAATAAAATAAGAGGATTATGGAAGACAGTGTTACAAAAGTTTATACTTGATTGCAAAGTAATAAGAAGTTGAAGAGATCAAAGTCGTTTTGGAGCATTTGAATGTTTATTGAATTTTGTCGATTAGAAGACAGTTAATTGTGTGATCCTAACGTGAAAACTCATATGGATAGTCTTTCTTTGTATTCAAACTCCTCTTTATAGGTGTATTCTAAGTAGTACTAGAAGAACAAGTAAAACAACAATTACACTAAGTATTCATTCAAGTGGAAGTTATAATAGAATCTCAAAGTAATATATAAAATATTAAAAAATATTTGAAAAAAAAATATTAATATATTGCCAAAACACTAACCTTATGATTGCATTTGATCTTTAAGAAAGAACTAAACCACCTTTTGGACCAATTTACAACTTATTGCAAAATAAACTTATTGCTTTAAAGAAATAGATTGACAAAAATCTTATAAAGAACTTTATTTGACATTCAAAATCTCTTCTAGGTACATCAATTCTCTTGGTGAAGAAAAAAATTGATCCTTACAAATATATATAATTTATCATGGATTCAATAAATTAACCATTAAAAATTATTATTCTTTGTTTTTGATATTATTAATCAATTAAATAAAGCTAAGATCTATACTAAGATAGATTTATAAAAAACCTATAATTTGGTTTGAATTTTTAAAAAAATGAATAGAAGATTGTATTTTAAATTAGATATTGTTACTTTGAATATAATATCATACCTTTTGGACTAACAAATGTTTTAGCTCCTTTTAAATATTTGTTAAAGAATGTAGTTTGTAAATTTTTAGATAATTTTATTATATATTATTTAGATAATATTATAATATATTTTAAGAATATAGAGGAATATAAACAACGTATTTGCCTTACATTACAAAAAATTAGAGGTGCATGACTATATACCAAGATGGAAAAATATGTATTTTATACAATTCAAGTAGAATTTTTGAATATATCATTGTAAATGATAGTTTACAAATATATTCTACAAAAGTAGACACTATTATAGATTGTATAATTCTAAGAACAATATGTAATATCTAATACTTTTTATGATTTGCAAACTATTATCAAATATTTATCAAGGATTTTTCTTAAGTTGCAATTTTATTTATATGATTAACTTGTAAAGACAAATTATAATGGAATTAAAATACAAAAGCAATATTTTAAAGTTTAAAAATGGTTTTTATTTTAGCTCTTATCTTATTTTAAGTCATTTAGGTTTTTTTAAGTCATTGTTCATAGAAACAAATGCATCAGATTTTGTATTAAGTACAATTTTATCACAAATAGATGTAAATAATAGACTTCTTCTTATTGTATTTTTTTCAAAAAAATTCTTAATAGCCAAGATTAACTATAAGATCTATGATAAAAAAACTTCTTGTTAATGTAGATTTATTTCAAGAATAGAAATATTATTTAGAAGGTACTTCTAATCTATTCACAATTTATATTGATCATATCAATACAAGTCTTAAATTGTTGCCAAGCTCGTTGAGGATGAAAATTGAAAATAATTTAATATCAATCTTTAATATATTAAAAAGTATCTTTTAAAATATTAATATAAATTGGGACCCTTATTTAAATATAATAAAGTCTATAATATTAATAAATATTATCTAAAAATATATATAATTATTTTTTTACTAAAAATAGTTTTTATGCATGGTACAAAATGTGCCATTTTGGTTAAAAAATCCACCATCATAAGAAATGGAGATACAAGAATTTGTAATTAAAAGATTTATAATGAACTCTATGGAAATAAATGACTAAAGTTATTTTAGAATAAATAGAGATTGAAGATGTTTATAGAGTGGATGATGTAAAATCTTTGCTTGTGAATAAGTGTCATAAGATTAAACAAATACTTAAACAACTTTCCACATTAAAGGCCACCAAACTATCAACTATCACTTAGACAATTAGACAACTCTCTTGACATTAGCAAAATTTTCATATAATAATATAGTATATTTTTCTACTGAAGAAACTCTATTTTTTTACTAATTATGAATATCATCTACAATTTGATATTTTTTATTTTTCAAAAGTTAAAAATTGAGTAGTAGAAGATTTGGTAAGTAGATGGTAGAGCTTTACACAACAATAAAGACATAGCTAAAGAAGGCTCAAGAACAACAAAAAAAAACTAATGCAAATGTTCTTAGAATTTAATGTACTATATATATATATATATATATATATATATATGTGTGTGTGTGTGTGTGTGTAATAGATCCAAATCCTTAAGTTGTATTTAACATTTTTTTCAAAAAATATATATATCAATTACAAAATAACAGATAATCAATATCCTCAATATCAAATGAATAAAAAACAAAAACCACAAAATTCCCATCAATTATAAGTCACATATATGTTCATATATATTCATATATGTTCACATACATATCTTCTATATAATAATCTGTTTGTCCATGATGTAAGATTAAAATTCATCTGCCTAATTCTTAGGTAGATGAAATTTCAACTGCCATCCAATCCATTGCAACTGGGTCGGAGCTGACATTCATTCATCCAAATAGAAGAGCTGACCTGTAATTGATATGGGATATATTTACAACATGCATGTGCAGAAGTGACACGCAGCCGCTGCTCTCAAATCGCATTCTTTGTCAAATTGCAGAATTAATCTTGGTTGGGGTCCACATTCTTTGCATTCTAAAGCGCCGCCTTAGATTGGGCTAGCAAGAAGTTGAATACGTTTGTGGGAGGGACCCTCTGCATTGAGATCTCGGCAGAATCAATGTCGGTAGTCCTCGCTGAATCAAAAGCGTCGTGTCTTTTGAGTAACAAGTATAGAAAAGGCTTTTACAACATTATCACTGTTGTTGAATGCCATGGAATCATCGAGCAAGTGAAGCAACACATATTCTCCGAGTGTGGAATAGTGAGTTCTTACTCTGATGCTAATTGGCTTCCAAGCTCTTACAAAGGATTTCTTCAAAGCTCCGTCAAAGTAGTCATCGAAGAATCCTTGTGGCTCCGACATAAAGCAGCCGATGATGTCTCACTGTGTGATGACTCCCAACAATTGAGTGGTCTCGTCCACAATGTAAATGTGGAACAGGTTGCATGCTTGCTTGCTAGCGTTTCTATCACTTTGCCCGGTGGGTCCATCTTCTCGCTTGTCACAGAGGGTACTACGCCAGTTTGTGCCTCCACTTTCGAAATCATTGTCGTGAACTCCAGTGCCGTCAAGAGGCAGCCAAATAAGTTTAGAAACCAGTGTTGGCTACTGTGCACCAGTCAGAATTTCTTTCCTGATACACACTATAATTGAACCGAGAGTTGATTTCAGAAAGCTGAACTGAAAAAAGGCCCACGCACTGCACAGAACCCACATGCGTCTTGCAAAGATATGAGACTTTGGCAATAGAAACTGAACATCACAAACATTGATGATGCCGACAATGTGATGGTTAGGACCGGCCACCACTGGAATCCCTCCAACGCCCTTCTCCTTCATCAATTTGAAGGCTTTTGACACAAGTTTGCTTGCATCTGCGGACACTACCTGGATGTCATTCGGCGACGTGGAGATTGCAACCACACCAGCCAGGGCTTCCTCGACAGCAGGATGTAGCACATGACTTTCAACTGAAATAGCAGAGCTTGAAAAACACTTAACAAATAAGTTTCATGGCATAGAAAGTCTTGATAGAAACAATTCAATTCACGAGAACAACACAATAGAACAAGGCAGCTTCTCTATGATTGTGATGCAATCTCCTTTCCGAGACCGTGATACGCGTTGGAGGTGTTGCTCCAAAGCGCCTCGCAGCAGTCGAGAGTGGTGTGGATTGTGAAGATAAAACACGTGAAGGAGCGAGAGAGAGGAAATTGGACGAGCAAGACGATTGGTTGATTCATAGCGAGCTTTACTTCACTCCAGGTTACTTGTTGATACATTGCCAATAAAATCAAATATGATTGAAGATCAAAAAACCAAAAATAACTCCCATAGCAAAGCAAAGTATTGCTAGAGAGTGTGTGTGTGTGTGTGTGTGTATATAAATATAAATATATATATATACACACACATATACATAATCCATGGATGGAGAAAAGATATGCAATTCTTAATTTAAAACATTCAAAAAATAATAAAATTTGTATAACGCCTGCTTCAAGGTGGAGGTTCGGAGTTTCATATGTATAAAATGAGACTTTGTGACGAAAAAAAACACATACACTCACTCACTCACTCACTCACACACAAAAAAAGAATGTCCATAAACTGAAAACTTGTTTCATAAAACAGAAGCAAAACCAAGTGTGAGTATCATTGTAACAACAAGAAGCACGTGCGAGCCAAACTAAAAACTCAGGAAAGTGGATCGAAAAAAATGAAAGACTCCACCATAAAATTTTAAAACTAAGCTGTGGGTTTCACGTAGTTTGTTGGTGCTTGAGCTAAAAACTAGGCATGGATTCTTTATTGTCTCCACGGGGCACATGCTAACGCCAATCACGACGCTTCAGAGCTTGCATGGCGCCCATTCTGTTGCACTGGCTGAGAAGAAGAATGTTCTTATAATTCCTCTCTTGGTCGTCCGATGTCTTCAATTGCTGCTGCTGCGTCTGCTTCAGATGTGCCCGCAACAGTGAGCTCTGCTCAGACGACAATGCCACGCACTCTTCTCGCAGCATGCTCAACAACAGCTCGTGGTCCCGAATCGAGTACGCCGTGCCGGCCCTGGCTAGCCTTGCCATTGCGCCTATGCAAAGACGCACCACCCACACACGTCCAGAACGCTCCAGTTGTTGAGATACCCCACCGCATGCTTCGAGCTGTTTTTGTTCAGTTCGTCATTCGCGTAGGCGTAGCACCTGATGAGATAATCGTCAAACCTCTCTGATGAACCGTGTGGCTCGTTCCGTGCGCACAAGTCGCGGAGATACTCTTCCAGCTTCCATTGTCGATAAGCCTGCCTATCCTCACACTTGATGCCTCTCAGCATTGGATTTGATCCCAGTCGAGCGGAGGAGCACAGGGCTCAGTGTTGCGGCGAAAATCTTGATCATCCTCGTCGTCGCAAGCCGCGTACTGACTGCTGCGAGATTGCTCATATTCACCATTCTGGTAATTGACGACGCGGTTGAACAGAATGTTAGGGTGCGACTTGTATCGGCGTCCTGGCGGGGATTTTGTCGGCCGAGAGCGACGAGCGGGATGGGGTGGATCCCCTAGCGTATGGCAAACTCTTGCGTCGTACTCGTCCACTACGCTGATGGAGCTGGCGCTCCCACCATAGCAGTAAGGCTCTTGAAGAGATAGAGGCCGCCTGGTCATGCTAGGGGTACTCCTGCCTGACCAAGCTTTGGACAGCGGGGTGTGCATTCTGTTGACAATTCAATATGCTTGTCGAGGGATTTGGCTGCAGCCGTTTGGAATGGCTGCACTCTTCACGCCTCGTGGTGCAGTTGTATGCGTTGAACATCACTGGGGGATAGAGCCAACGGGACAACTATGATCAATCTCGTCTTGGAGAATTCTGGCCCTTCGCAAACCTCGCCTAGTTTCTCTCAGGTGATGTTCCATTTTGGATGTCCAAAGGCTCGGTAGATCTGTCAGGAAAACAATGATACACAATCTCATTTCTTCTTGGAAATTCTTTAAATTCACAATTCCTTGTGAAGTAATCGTAGATTTATCGGGTGAAACTCAATTACTCCATGGCAGGACGTAACCATCATGCGCGAGATGGTCGTATTTTCTCTAGGTGCTTTTGTTGGTCTATTCACAGAACCCTGCTAGAGCAAACCGAGCACTGCCACAGGACACGTAACGATTCTGTCTTCATAGACTGTTGGGAGTTTGAATCGGCGACGATGACAATACATTCTGCAGATGCCGCAGCGTGCCAGCTCCG
Organism: Physcomitrellopsis africana; assembly: GCA_036785485.1. Taxonomy (NCBI): domain Eukaryota; kingdom Viridiplantae; phylum Streptophyta; class Bryopsida; order Funariales; family Funariaceae; genus Physcomitrellopsis; species Physcomitrellopsis africana. The sequence continues at coordinate 222,450 of JAWRVF010000163.1, read as the reverse complement.
TAACTCAGGTCTCTCTGCTCGGGAACCTGCTCGAAGGCCTGTACGGGGGGCCGAGCTTCACCACTGGACAAGTCAAGGATCTGTCCTGCACCAAAAGGCGATAACACACGCATCAAATCCCTCGGTGGAACTCTTTCACTGCGTGAAACTATCAACTGTCTACGTCGCGGCCGGACACGACCCCACGAAACGGTTACATCGCATCGGAGTCGCAAGAACTCTTCCCCGACCGAAAACACTCATCAATGTGCTCAATTGTTCATAGAATCCATGGTTCAGTTGAGATTGATCAATCGGTCCCTCGAAACATCAGTCTCAACCAAACCAGCGACTCTCTGATCGAGAATCGGCGTACCCAACAACTCGAATAACGCAGAACTGAATCGCTGAAACTCCTTCAAATCTCCTCACACCGATCTCAGCATACTGAGGGAATTGCAATCCGGAACCAGGATTCTCCTCCCGCTGACCTCACCACATGGGTCCGCAATGTGATACGACTTCGGAATACGGATGAATGATAATATGAAGCAACTGATGCGTTCATCCACAATGGCTCTGTCTCACAAGCGCCGCCCAAACCCTAGAATTATAGAGCGAGAGGCTCACGGTGATTGTGTAGGTGAGTTTGGCTATGGCGGTCTGAGCTCGGCGTGAGGAATTAGGATTTAGTGGGGTTATTCGAGGTTACGCTAGCCATGCCGCTTTACGATTTTGTGGTGATGGTGAAGCCCGCCGTGGACCGGCGCGGCCTGGTGGAGTTGATGAAACGGCTCGGGGAGCGTGTTTACTCTCGCAATGGGGTTGTGACTAACATTAAGTCGTTCGGTCGTGTTAACCTGGCGTATGGCATCAAGAAACGCGATGGTCGATTCTTTGAGGTGTGTTGAATTCTGCCCTGATTTTGAGTGTTTTTTTTTAGTCGATTTGGGATTTGCATTGCATGCTGCTTGAGCGGTGTGCTGAAGTCAGAACCGAGTGTCAATTGGTGCTTTTTCACTCTTGCAGCTTCAACGCCGCACTTGCATCCCTCTACCTCTCCTTGTTCGCGTTTGCTGTTGTAGATTGTAGTATGCTCATGGTTCTAGCTTAAGAAATTCCTCGTCACTTTAGAGCCAACCATTAAATTTTTCGTGTGTAGGCTGCTGTTCGTTTAAGTGATAGGGTAACGACGTGGACTGGTTAGTGCGTTTCTTTCAGTTGTCTTGGTTGCTCCAGGGGAATCCGAGTATTTGAATCGTGCTCGAGGGTCTTATTGTTGCTTCACGCCCTGTTTTGTTGGATTTATTTTTGTGTTGGATGTCGCCCTGGCAGTTAGTGAGTAGCTATTTTAAATACTGCACCCCTGCAAAGTCAATCCAAGGGACTTGATTGTTCAAATGAAAGGTCAATTTTTTCATTAGCAATCATCACTCGTTCATTCACAAGTGCCAAACCCCAAACCCTCATCCTGGTCGCTGGTGATCATTTGTGCAGGGTCAAATGATGCAAATGTCAATCATGGTCCCACCAGCATTTCCCCAGGAATTGAATTTCCTGAATAACGATGAGAGGCTTTTGCGATGGATGTTGATCAAGAACCGAGGAAATAACTGGTCTAAAGTAGGGAAAGAAACATAGTTTACGAAGAGACTTGAGTGGAGCTGGTGAACTTGCACTACCACACTGCTTGAAGTTAGTGACTTCATAGAATAGAGAGAATATTTTAAAAGTACTTCAGAAATCCCCGATAAGGCTGTTGGTTCCTTGAGGATGCTCTGCATTATTTGATTATCCGTTTAAGTGTGTTGCGGATGTACAGGAAACTCGTGTTGTTCGCATTCTGTCCGGACGATTGGACTAACCTAGACTTGCACCCTGCGAAACACTTGTACAGCTTTTGCGAATGTTCTGATCCAAATATCAAATACATCAAGGGATTGAAGTCTAATTTGATTGTCAAATGTGGATCTAATGCTGCATGGGTAGAAGTCTCATATGGGCGAGGGTTGTCGAACAGCATTAGCTTTTGCATTCGATCCAGTAGCCTGCGGAGATTGTAGGAAATTATAGGAAGTTAAGTGAATGGTTTTACGGATTTTATGCAATGTGATCATCAAACTTTTTGAAGACGGTTGAGTAAATTATCACTAGCCTGCCTTAAAACGTTCAAAATAGGTTTGAGTGTGTTTTGGGTACAAGGTCACTAAAGGGAAAATGAAAACACCCTAGAATCATGTTTTAATGAAACTTGATTTTCTTGTTTACATATTCAATGTTGCTTCCTCGGTTTGCTCATTCACAGTGAACACTTGAATTGCTCTAATAACCAGACCTTATGCTGTCTCCCTGACCCAACTAAGAAAATCTTCAGAAATCTCACTGACGGAGATGGCACAAACACACAATTTTAGGAGCAAGTGCCAATCCTCCGAGCTCATGTTTGTGTACACGATCATTGTGCTCGCCTATGCATTGTATCTGATTGCATATGAGCATCAATTACCCAAATTTAGATACAGGTATAGGAGAGATGGTAGAGAGCTAGTGCCATCTTACAATGCTGCAAAATAAACAACATTCGGGCTTCCAATCATCTCAACTTCATGTGTACGCATTTCGTGGGAGCATTCACACTTGTGACAATTTATTCTCACCAAATGTGTACACATGAAGTTCAGATGAATGCAAGCTCAAATGTTCAAATGTTGTTATGTTGGTGGTTAAGGTGTCTATGCAAATCTTGCATGTGGTGATGTAATTTGCATTCATGAATTAACTCTCTTTTTTTACAACTATTGTCTGCCCACACGTACCAATTGTTTTAATTTGCAAGCATGTGCACGTTCTACTTCTTGCTGCTCTTTGGTTTGAATAAGTTGGTGCACTATTGCATGTCTAAGTTGCTACATTTTTTTTTCTTTCCTCAAGCTACCTTTAGGGTTTCTAGCATTTTGTAATGCATATTGTGAAAAATGTCTTCTAAAAAAATAGACAATCTATTCTGCTCATGTGCATTCTTTTTTCAGATTGGTGCTTTTTACATACTTCTTATTCTTCCACAAAATAATAATAATACTAATAATGATATCAAAAAAAAATCTAAATATTTAACAAAAACTTATATAAGATTAAAATTACAATACATCTTTAAAAATTCAAAATATTATGTAACTTCTTCCAAATTTTGCAACTATGCATCTAATAATGTTTATATTGAAAATTCTATAACATTAAAATAAAATCATAATTTTTTCAATTTTTATTCATTTATACATAGATAGTTATACATAGTTTATTATTTATTTATTTTCCTTATTATTGTTCTGGACTAAGTATTGTCTTTCTACTTTTATATTAGAAAAGAAACTATTTAAAATTTATCATCACAAATAGTATTATTATTTTTAAATATATATATATATACATATAGAATAATATTAAAGTATAATAATATAATAGTATATGTAATAATATAATTTATTTATAAATTCATCTTCCACTAATTAATCATCCATTAATCATATTTAATTAATTATTTATTAATCATCTATTAATTCACCAATAATCATCTATTGCTAATCATTTGTTAAACCACTACTAATAATCTACTGCTCATCATTTGTTAGTTTTCTTTTGTCAATTTACAAATAAAAAAATTTATAGTTGGCACCACGTCATTGCACATCTTCTTTTAAGGCCAATATTATTGACATCATATTAATATATTGATGACAATGGAAGTTTGTAGTCTCTTCTAATTTAGTGTAAGTGGAGATAGAATTTTTAATGTGGTGTTCTACAAATTGTCTATAACTATAGAGTTGGAGGAAGTTCCAAGTCTCCTTTTTAAAGGTGCCTTCAAAATCATAGGTATGTAACAATTATTCTTAATATGCATTAACTAATATTTGTTAAATTGTTAAGTGCATGCAATGATTATATTCAATGCATACATTTGGCACATTCAAGGCAATGACTAACATTCAATGTCATTAATTTGTAAGCTTAATCTAGTCTTTTCTTTAAGAAGTACTTTGTGTTTTTGAAGCAACAATTATCTTTGGCATAAATATTTGGTGAATTTAATATAGTGACTAATATTTAATGTCATTAATTTGTGAGATATAATCTAACCCACTCATCAACAAATGATGTGTTACATTGGATAGAATCTGATTAGACCTTATTTTTATTTTGAATGCTTTGAATGTTGTCTTCACAAGGGTTGCAATGCCACAGGCTTTGAATGCTATTGACACACCACATATAGAGTTAAGATATGTAGTGACCAATATTTGACACTTTGGCTTTAAATTTGAGCAAGGTCAAAATATAACCAAGATTAATATTGAAATTTGGAAGCAATGGTGCATATTGCTTTTTTCATGTTTTTGTCTTCACAATTGCATTTGGTTCCTCCACCTTGATTTTTGAATTTAGCATTTTGGTATACATTTGCAACTTGCTCCTATACATTCTATATACCATGTTGCTTAGGATTTGGCATTTTGGCATGCTTTTGTATTCAACATTTGGACTCCATGTGATATGTTGCTTAGAATTTAGCATGATTCCATATTCAACACTTGGGCATTATGTACCATTGCCCATTATGTTTCAAAACAGCTCGAGGTATTAAAAATATTTCAATTCCATCAGAGAGGTTCGAGAGGGAAAAATCTAAGTGCTAATGCTAAACCTACACTATTTCTCAAAACTGTTGTTGCTGGTACCCATGAGTTCCATTCTCTTCACCTCGCTTCCGTTCCACCTGCCACAAATAAGACAGCTATACATCAGTATCATACGAAATGGCGGTAATTAAAATTCAGAGAAAGACGTACATCGAAATTCACGGAACAGATATTTAGAAGACGGTATATTGAATTCAAAATGTAAAGAGACAATGATTCAATCAGTACCTTAAGCCTACGACCTCCAACAGCAACGTTATTCAGTCTCAGAATTGCAGTATCGGCTGAATCTGCACTGTCGAAGCTCACGAACCTAGACGAAACATAAAAAGGATAAGAAACAAGCCCCTAGTGCGGTGGAATGTAAGGATTTCATTCCAAATTGCAATGTTCTAAAGCAAATCAACTGCCATACCCGAATCCCCTGTTCCGGCCGCTTTCCCTCTCCACACCCACTCTTGCGTTGATGACATTCCCTGCATGAACAAAACACTCTTATAAGCATTTTCATCATAAATCATTTCAAAGTGTGTGTTGTGAGCACTCAATGCTAGTCATGGATGGTGTCTCAAACCAACCAAGGCCAGGTCCTCCAAGTCACTTTATTCCATGACTCTCACTCTCAAAGCAAGAGGATCAAGAAAATTACCGAAAGGGGCAAAAGTTTCTTTCATGCTCTCATCTGTGAAGTCATCAGGGATGCGAAACACAAACAAGTTTGCACCAGGGGGTCCCTGCATAGACCACGGCCAGAATGAGCAAGCACTCCCACTCCTGAAGGAGGGACGGCTACACTTCTGACGCTTGAATGCCTTCGTTCATTTCGTTTTACAGCTCCGTCAGGGGAAGTCACTCTACTCTAAGCTAGAAAAGAAAAATCCTATGAAACGATACATGAGTACCTGAAGTTTTAAACGGAAATAGATTTCCTATTCGGCACCCAGGAGATGACCGCGATTCATAAAAATCCATTCGATTTTCACTCTAACAGGGCAAATACCAATAACCTCAAACTACCAGAAACAAACATATCAGCTCACAATTCCCTCGCAGGAAGCCTATTATCAGAGTATGTCTAAGCTTAATATCTTAAGGACTAGAATCATTTCAGATGTAACAAAGTAACAAAAGGATACCTTGATACAACTGAAAGAATACAAGGCTTCTGGACGATTAGGTACCAAAGTAAAACCAGCAAACAAAACTCTACACGAGAAAATCAAGTCGTATAGGTTTATAAACAAGGATCTCTCCACTGGTGCAGCAGATGACAGAATTAAATATGAAACTCGCGGAAAGAACAACCACGCAGGAAGCAGTGAAAGCACAGTCCATCCTAAACGTACAGAACTAGAAGATATAACCCAGGCATACATGCACCACAGTCTAAAAACCGCTGAGCAGATAATTGATTGACCAAAAAGAAAGCCCCCAGATAAAATTCCACACACTTCCAACCAACACAATTCACCCCTTTCTTGAACAAGTCTCCAACGAACTTTTTAACTGAAACCAACGAACATGTTCACTAGCTAGAGGATTACCTGCTGCCTAGGCTGTTCTGCAGGGCCATTGGTGACGGATTGTAGCTGCATATATGTCATTCCCTGTCAAACAAATGATAAAAAGTAAGGCATCAAGAACACGCTGATGGGCCCAAATGTAGACTAGAGGGATACCTTTTAAAATGCAGTATGACTCCATCTTGTACCAATTTTGAATGGAACATCAGGAACACCAACAATAATTCATGGCATTACTGAACTCAAATTCAAATGACATTGCTGGAATTATACTACAACAACAAGGCATGTACTATGTAACCACAACAATACTATAATGTCTAGTGTACGATGTTCCAATACTATTTGTAGGTTGTATGTAATAACCTTGAAATCATGCACAATTGTACAAAATTAACGAAATAATGCTTTGAAATATCAATGCAAGTAAACTGGATCCTGTGCATTATTCGACATCACTTAAAACTAGAATAATTGAAAAAGATTCAAACTAAGAGATGAGCATTTACCGGCAGAGTCTGTTGAACACTAGCTGAGTTAGAAAATTGCTGTTGACCCTATCCAGAAAACATGATACTTCGGTAAGGGTCCATATTTAATCATTAAGACAAAAAATAACTTAAACACTAGTAACAGTCTGCAGCATAGACAAAAAGCTCTCAAATTAGATCAATTAGCCAGCCTAAAAGGTTCACTAAAAACATAAGTTACCAGCAGAGTAAACTAGCAGACTTCATCTATAACCAAACATGACGGGTTCGAGCAGGAGTTAACCACATTGGATAACTTAACAACCCGTTGCACTTTAGATGATGCTGTTTATGACAACACTAGACATATTCGGACAGTGACTAAAGTTTCGATCCGCAATATGTTTGTTAATTAGAAAGGGACCGTACAGAATCGCTGATCACAGCTGGTACCGGTGCTTGGGTCAGTTGCTGTTGCTGTTCAAAAGCCTTCAGCTCCTCCGGTTTCTCCCACTATGAGAATCAAAAAGTGAAATGAAATCAATATATCTTCATATCTACAGATGCTCCTACATGGCTTTTGAGTCTCATTATATAACTAGTTGTTTTGAGATTCCATATGAAACAATCAGCCACAAATCGGTATGGTGTTCTCCCACACAGTGCGATTGGGGTGGCTTTGTCCTCTTACCGACTCAAAATTCACGCACAAACACTAACAAGAAATCAATTAACTCGACGTTGACGAGTGTACCTCTGACAATTCAAAAAGAAGTCTGACATGAAAGGTCTTCATACACTCACCTCTTGAAAAAAGCTAAATAATACAAAAAAAACAATAATGATGATCAATCACTCCATACAATTCAATACAATACCTTGCTCTCTCCACTTGAACTGTTATAATAATACTTGTAGCCTTCAGAAGAAGTGTGCTCCGACCAGTCACAAGTCAGTTGCGAGGCTGGGGGCTGTGGAGCTGCCACAGATCCAAGAGATTGAGGCTGCAACACAGGCAGGTAATACGCAGGCTGCATCATAACAACAGCACGTAGTACGCGTGAAATCGTCGCAGTACATCCACTAATTCAATACTAACAGAATGATGATGAAAAGAAGACGAGATTGACATGAGGATCATAGAAATTCCAGGAATCTACAGTTCCATCCAAAGATAATACACGATAATTATGATTAGTTACGAGAAAACGTTACTGTCGAACTCAAATTCTGTAGCCTTGTCAAAGTGGAGTACCTGCTGGAGCTGTTGAGACTGAGGGAGAGACGACTGATAGTACACCTGCAAATCCATCGTGAAGTGGCTAAGAATGATCGCAAACACGAACGTGTACATATAATACAACACTAATCCAATTTCACCTCAATACCCACAATCAAATCTCCACCACATCCTGATTGTTAAGAAACCCCTGAACCATTTTCATGAACTCCAACTTTATCTTTGAACAATTGATTAGTTAGACTACATTAAGTTCAGTTGTAACGAACAAATCAACAACCAAAGTCCTCAATAACACCAGTAAGAACTAACAAACCATCAATCTCAGTGACCCAAAATGTGCAATATAAACCAAAAATACTCGAATGTGAGACCTGCTGTGGCTGCAATTGCTGAACAGACTGGGGTTGCTGCTGTGTTTGCTGTTGCCCCGGCTGCAAAGATTGAAGCTGCCCTACCGGCTGGGGTGCAACCTGCTCAGGTAACTGCTGTTGCTGCTGCCGTTGCTGCTGAGTAGGTGGCAGTTGCAACTGCATCAACACCTGTGGTTGTTGCGACTGCTGCTGCTGCCCAGGCTGCACTTGCATAATTGGCCGTGGAGGAACCTTAGGAAAAAACTCAACTTGTATCAACACACAACAAGCTAGGATCTGCTAGTGCCAACAAACTTCGTGCGGTTCGGTAAATATCATTCTTAACATCTAAAATAAAACGGTCTTAAAATCTTTGCAGAAATGCCTACAAACTTACTAGCAGACATGCTACAAGAGTAGTACCTGTTGCTGCATGTACGCCTGCGGTTGTTGCTGAAGGGGCATCTGCACATAAGGCTGTAGCTGCAACGGTTGAATTTGCTGCTGTTGCTGCTGTGGGGGCTGAAGGACATACTGTTGTTGAGGCCTTTGTTGAGTTGCCTGTTGATAATATCCTTGGCTTACCTACGCAAGACAAGTAGGTATCCGCACATCAGTACCTTCGTCTTAACTCCACAACCACATAAGTCGCCTCATTGTCTTGGAGAAAGAGATTCGTACTATCGAGCTAAAATATATAACCAAACATTCATCTCTCTGGATGAGGATTGAAACATCTGATTAACGGCATTCTGCGAGTGGTAATATTGATCTTAGATACAGCTCGTGGAGGCTGAACACTAGAGCCCACGTAAAGCAAATATGCTGGTGTCTTTAAAGTAGTGTAACCACTTGTATCAACAGTGCACGGTAGTTGCACACCGTACATCACCCACAACTGAAATTTGGCGAAATTCAGACGAGACGGCCACATAATATGCTGAGATATTAAACAATTAATTTCCTTCGGGCTTCTAAATTGTGAAATTAAACAAACACAAGTAATGCATATGAGAACCATCATACTTGCAGAACCATACAGACATTATATGCTTTAAACCCTCCAGACCTTGAAATCCTCGTCAATCCTTACAATCAAGTATATTTGACACCCAGCAACTAGGACATACTAAACCAGCATACCTGCTGCGGTGAAAGAGGCAGCATTACTGGGGCAGCGACTTGACCAGAAACAGATATGGAATTTTGAAGATGTCCATTCATCAATTCGCTCACCATCATACCACCCTGCTAGGAGCAAAGAATACTTCACCATTCATGGTCCTACCGTATTCATAAATCAGAGAAAATACGAACTCACAGACAGTTGGCTATGTATGTGCCTTCGAATCGACAACAAGGTTGTTGAATTAGAAGTCAAGTAATTATATCATACAGGCTACTGTGAAGTCAAAAGAAATGAAGAAGACAGGAATATGCTTAGCATACCATCTGCGGCATACCCGTCACAGGCCCCGCCCGGGCCACTGTCGCAGCTCCATATGGGCTGGGTACTTGGAGAGGACCAAGACCAGGTCCTGCTTGGGGTCTCCAGCCCATCGATGGAACACGACCAGCTGGATGACCCATTTGTGCATGCATAGACCTACACTCGCAACAGGAACCAGACCAGAGTCAGCATCCAAAGTCTAAATGAAGCGGATTTCAGCATAGAAGACATATTCGATTAACCCTGGACATCAAAACAAAACTAATTGGATAATTTCAATACATGTTCAAGAACTGAGTTTCAATCTTACACAAACCTTGGACCCCCTGGCCCTTGATGAACTAGTGATCCTTGTCGAGGACTAAAACCTGGGCCACCAACACCTGGACCACCAACTCTGCAACAATACACCAATACAACGTTTCAATACGTTCAGATAAAACAACTCATCGGACAAAAATATTGAAATAAAAATGCGTCTCCAGCGAACACATGCCCACTGAACTCATACCTGGCATCCCCGCCCTTCGGTCGCTTGGGATCAGCAAAGCGAACAGCCAAAGGTTGGTCACAACCCTGCGCAACATAAACAACTCAGACTGTGAACAGCTTCAATGCAATACGCAAATGATAACTAGAGAACATACAAAGGTATCAAAAGAACTCAGTGAAGAAAACATATCCCATATCGTCTGCTTCAGAATTGGATATACGGTAACTATCGTAGCAACATACTGGGAATAGAACAAAAAGACTGTCCAAGCATTCAAGAAAGTTCACAGTCCAGGTAAGATGAACAAGATTTCAGAACATGAATGAGAAAAAAAAATCAGAAAAGCACAATAGTTTTAGGCAAAGGCATTTGAAAAACGTGTATGACGAATTCCCTCTCCAAAAGCAAAACGTTACGTCGTAATAAGGGTGTCATACTTGCATGATGTGAACTCCATTCAAAGCATTAATTGCGGCTTGAGCATGATCCCTTTGAGAATACTTAATAAAAGCGCAACCTGCACAACTCGATTAAGGTCAGCTTCGAATGTAATAAAGCTACATGCAGGTAATTCAGTATCACTCGGCATAAAAACCAACAGGTGTAATGATCAGTAGACGAGATTCACATCATATATGATAAAAACTTGATATTGGAACTCATGTGCCTTTTCAAATAAGAACCATATTCAATATCTTTATCAAAGCCTCCACAATTTACAAAGAAATCAAAGCATCATCGAGACATACCTCGGCTCTGCTTCTGCTCATCCCTCATGATATAGACATCGTCAACTCGGCCATACGGAAGAAAAAGCTGCAACCAAAAGCATGTATCAATCCATTGACACCATCAAGACCAATTGTCTAATACCTTGTTAAATATCTAGAGCGAAAATTTTGGTAAGTCGTTAATTAAAACGACATAAAATTTACCGATGAAGAAATTTCAATGGAACCTCAGTGATCTTGAAATCATCCCCTGCATTATTCAAGAACAACACGCAACAAGAGAAACTATAGGTTCAATCAACCGCAATCTTACCTCTTCTATCTCCTTCTCAGAGGCTTGTTTATTGAGTGAACCAACAAACAGTTTGTGTTCCACAGCCCCTACACCAGTGCAATATTACAAACATAAGTTGCAGCATTATTTAAAAACAAAAGCACACACGGAATAACATACGAAGAACACTATGTAACAAGACTGATTAAGTCCTAGAAGTTCGTGAAACCACGTTTTCATTAGAACTTTAAAACAGCTAGTCTCAAAATTAACATATTCAGATACTCATGAACCTATTGAAAGAGTCTTCTAGCAAAAATGCGATACGAAGTCCATACCAAGTCGCTCACGCTCTCCATCAGCATATCGCACTTGCACTGGAGCAACTCCCTGGCAAGAGACAATCAGTGAACCACAAACGTATTATACTTCTGCATCAAACAAACTTTCTCAAGGGAATATAGTGGAAGGCTTAGAGCGTATCCCTAATTTAGAAAAGAAGCTCAGAATTGGGGTTCTTTACTTCAACTTAGCCTCTCAAAGCTCACATCATGAAGAATACGAGACGAAACCAAAGAGTCAAAAAGTTCCATACTCCTGGCAACGTTTTCTGATTATGAAGAGCCCTGATTGCTCTATCTGCCTCTTCAACAGTGCAATACTTGACGAAACAACAACCTGCAACACTCGACAATCGCAGACAAGTCAAGATGCAATATTCCCATAATATGCTCGATAGACCGCAACCATCTGATGGGAAGGAATTCCAGTACTAATATCATACAAACATAACGAGCGAAGAGCTATTGAGCAAGAAAATGAAATCCAATGCAAAAAAGCCTCTCCCTGACTCGTAATGAGTATGTCTACCATACACACAACATGGTAATATTGGCATACATTCTAGACACGTTTCGGGGCAGGTCCAGTACCAGATCACACAGAAAGAAAAAGGGCAAAGCAAGTTTACAGCTCAAACTTGAAAAATAACAAATTTAGTTCAAACCATAACAAAATAATAAAATTGAAAGAAAGAACTATCGAATCACCATCCATTATATACATATCCATCACGCAAACTGGTAAAGAAACTTCAGTTGATCGAGCACATTCAAGGTTTTAAAATACTAACAAAGGATAACATTGAAAAAACTGAACACCAGCAGACATTGCTCAAGGGCAAGAGGTCCAAGCCATCTAAACAAGCATTCCTTGACCGTATACAAACACCGACTCCTAGAATGTTCTACGATAGTCATTCATAAACCCGTACACAACCATTGCTGCCATTACTAAAGTCATTCACATCATTGCTATCAAGAAAACTACATCTCCATCATCTAAGCGGGTTCGCTTCACAAACATAAGACAAGACATTCATGAACTCATGATTGCAACATCGTTCATAATGAGCACCTTTCGCGTGAAATGAACAATGTAGCACAACATCGAACTGATTCTCATGTCTATATACAAGAGCATTCCACTTGCCAACAAACAATGTGTGAGATCGCACACACTGGCGTCACAAGACACATACGCAATATTCACTCACAGGAGCTTTTCTGGCCGGGCCTGTATAATGAGGCGCGCCACCTGGCACCTTTCATAAATCTGACCCAAGGCCACGTCTGCTCAGAGATATTGAGCATAAATGTCTTGTCCGAGTGCAGTGAATCCTCTACCGACTGAAAAGCTAAAGTCTAGGCAGAAGCAATCGCTGCGAGGGCCTCTCGGAGCAGTGATCTGTGGACAAGTAAATTGAGGGAGAATAGAACCCTCAATTAGAGTGACTGATTAGTAGCACCGCTAGAACCATTGCGCTCTATAAACATCACAGCACATTCAAGGATGTTTCAACAAGCATCATACAAATATATATGCTATTCACGCAAATCATAAGCAACACCCTGCCAGGAACTGTACTCAATTGTTGGACATTACCAAAATACTATATATACGGACCCATGACGATATACCCACACATATGAATAGACAACACCTACAAAACAGAAACGTCTAGAAGGCAAACCAACGGTTCATCAAACGATTATATAAACAGCCACAAGTCATAAAAAACTCTAAATTCTCGTGAGAAAGACTAGAGACAAATATAGATTTCATTGATGTGATTGAATAAATATTATGAAGAATGATATATTCTTCTGTTAGAAGAATTCGAGAATATGATAGATTTTGTATAGAGTTGAATCACGTTGTTCCTGCCCTTCCACCCACAATAACTACAAGAGCTAGCATCAAGAACTCCTCTCAACCATCCCCACTTGTCGAAGACTATAATCTAAAAGAAAAATGCAAAGGCAAAGACGAGTCAGGCAAAGTAATGAGGAACACATCCTTACTACATGTGCACCGGCAGTGACATATGCGACAATATTGTTTAAAAAAATTTAATTGCAAGCATACATAAAAGTATGAACATGAAGTGACGGCACAACAAGCACCTTGTTGATTTCCTGTCCTTTTGTCCTTGATAATGGCAACTTCTATAACGTTACCGTGCTCAGCGAACATTGGTCGCACCTAAACACAGATATCACAGCATCAAACACAAATAACTGAAACGGCCGAACAATCGCTGAAATACAAAAGAGTAACACAGGAAATACACGAAAACGACTAATGTAGCAGGGGTGAGTCAGATGGCGTAACCAACCTCGTCTTCTGTAATTGTTCGAGGAACAGACCCAACGAAAAGTTTGACAAAAGCACCATCAGTTGAATCTGTAAAAACAGCACAATCAGGTCAATCATTAGAAAATCAAATCTAGACACAATTTAATCTCAAACTCGATGTCAATATTATTATGTAAAGTTAGGACTGCAGACATAAAATAGCAGAGTGAGTTTAAGGATGCGCATGTAGGTCTCGGTCATCAGCAACCGTACTTAACTCTCACACAGTCACTGTCCAAGAGGCTACAATCAGACTCTGGCCATCAAGTGAACTACAAGTTAAATGCGGGGTACTATTCATGGGATTCAAGTTTAAAGTCGACTGCAGTGACGAAAGCACTCAAAACCTAATCCACTCGAAAGCCGATTACTAAACTAAAAAAGATCAGCGAGTCAAATTAATACGAAGCAAAAAATTAGATCTTCAAGGAGGTCAAAGCTATTGTAAACCACCCATACACGGGGTGCTTCAACACTTAAGACTCACACTTATACTCACTCTCATTTCAAGAATACACAATTCGTGACGCTACCCACGGGAGTTAGTTTCTAACTGAAATACGCGTAAGAGCTAAAAGTTGGACGAATATTTCCAAACCCACTCCTTCCACTTATATGGTCTAACAAAGAAGCCAAAACATATCGAAATTCTAGCAATAGCGCGGATAAAGAACAAGTGCATCAACTAATTGACACCCTGTCGTGTCTAATTTGTCAGTCTCCGTCTGACTCAAGTACGGGTTTCTGAACCTGGGAATCAGCGTCAAAACTGTCACAGCTCAAACCGACTGCTCCATTGTAGAATTCACAACAACGAAGATGAGTACACATGAAAAGTACTCTCAACTAGATGTTTCAGGTACTCCTCAGCTATGCAGAAGAGGTAAGAAAGAACGGACATTCTAATGAACAAAGATAATTACGAATGTGCATGCATCCGCAGTCCTTTCAGGGACAAACGCAGATATTAGGGTACATACTAACAAATCGTCACAAAGGCTAGGTCAACAAGAATTATATCGTTGAACACCTTACACAATACAGGTGAGCTTGATATATCACGGAACAACACTGCTACAGATGGAATACCGGACAATAACAATAGACGAACCAAAAGCTCGAAACTGATAAAAACAGAGCTACCACACATTCTGCAAGAGAGAGAAAATTAAACCTACTGCAGCTGCAGAGACACGATGAGCTGGACGGACAAGACAACCAGTAGCAAAAACATCAATGGTCACCAGCGATATGAGATCCTAGATTACACAAAAAGAGGCAAGTAGGGATACACACCGCGGCCGCCGTGCACAGGAGCACCCGAACTATCCCGCTTCTGGCCAGACATAGAAGGCGCACTGTGGTTGAAGTTCTGAACAGGCGACATTGAGTGGAGACTCCCGGCGGTGACGGCAGCTCCGTAACCGTCCTGCTGCGGAACAGCCGGCATAGGGGCAGCCTGCGCTTGAACCTGAACCTGCTGCAGTGGGAGTTGGTGCTGCATCAACGCCGGCGGAGGGTAGATCAGCTGCTGCTGCTGCTGTTGCTGAGGTGAAGTTGCTTGCATTCCAGCGACGTAAGGGGGAGGCACTGCATTCGCAGGAACCGCTTGCATGACGACGATCCCGCTGCTTGAACACCTGCCCGTCGTCAGGGAGCTGCGAGGGCTGGCTGGACCCGTTCAGTGAGGGCACGAACACAGAGGGGGCACTTCTAGGGTACCGAGACAACAGAAAGCAGCAGATGCAGCAGTCGCGGAGCAGGAACGAATCGATTGAACTCTCACTTTTTCGTGTGGCTGACAGCGCTGCTTGCTGCTGACCAGCTTGGGCAGGGCAGGAGGGCGGTGTGTGTCGCTCGAGACATGCGCGAGCGTTTCCAGCACCGTCGTCCCCGCTCTCGTCTCCTCCCCCCTTTTCCTTCCTCTTCCTTCCTCTTCCTCTCCCTCTCGTCTCTCCTCTACTCTGCTCTCCCCCTCTTTCCCTCGTCCCCTCTTTCCCTCGTCCCCTCTTTCCCTCGTCCCCCTCCTTCCCCTCTTCATCTGTCCACATACAACGGCCCAGATCATCCCACCGGCTTTAGATCCTGCTGTTTCGCTTCTATGGTTCCCCCTTCTCGCCCTTGGGTCCGACTGTCCACTATTCTGCTGTCCCGCCACCGCGCGGGAACCTATGGCCGTGAGCGTTGAAGTGGAAAACGAACATTGGCTGTGTCTGTGCTTGTGTGTGTGTACCTTGGTGTTGCTAGTATGAAGCTAACCCTAGATGGATGGACTTCAGTGAAGATAGCCTACCTTGTAAATAATTTTTGACAAAGGATCTATTACACCAATAAATTTTAATTTTTTATTTTAAAAAACTCCATTGGCAGGAGCCCAGTCATACCATGTTTATGGTAAACCCTGTCGATGCACCAATGAATAAGTAAAAAAGAACTAAAAGTTTATGTTAAATTATGATGATAATAATAATATGCAACAAATGAGTGCTCTGTGAAATAACCTCTATTCATAAAAGAAATGTCGATGCAATTATTAACATTATATGTATGATCAATTTGTTTTGTTGATTCTGATTTTATACAAAAGTGAAAAGAATATATTTTAAATAAAACAAGTAACTCCAAAATGAGTTTTACTTACTCACGTTTTTTTGCAAAATGTATATTTCCAAGATTATTTCCGAACATAAAGTCTACTTAAAAAATGTACATACACAACATCCACAAACAAAAAATCATTGATTGTCGAATATGAGTTTTGCTGTATTTGGATAATTTCGGATAAAGGATATATGATAAAGCATAATTTTATAAATTATAAAAATATTCAAAAACTCAAAAATCATTATGAAAATAAGTGATCAATCAATCAATATTAGCATAAAAAAATAACTCATATTAATTTTGTGGCTTAAGTATTTTGGTACTATTGATGTTGCTTGTTTCACACAATTGAGGACAAACAATTTAAATTCAAAAAATGATACATGAAAAATTACACTATATAGTAAAAAAAAACTTTATGCATGATAAAGATTATCTCAGATTCTTTCAAACGTATCACAAGATAACAAGCCAAAGTATCTGATATGCTCGTTATTAAGTAGTTGAAGGAAGACAAAATAAATAAAATGATTAGAAATAAGATTGATGGATTTTAAAAATTAAAATTAAAACTTTTTAAACATGGATCAAATCTATAAGTAACTTTTGATTCGCCATTTAATGATAGGATTTTCTCTTAAAAATTTGACTTATTCAAAAAATTGTAGAACAAACAATACACAACTTATGTACTCCTTTAGGAAGGCTTTTGATCCTCAAGAAGCTTTTACACAGCATTTTCATTAGGTAGTGCATATTAAAGCAAGACTAAGGCCATATTTAGCCTTGTTAATATTTGCCTTGTACTCCAATCTTGATTCAAGTTTGTTGTGAGAATAGACATAAAATCACACACATACATAAATAAATATAAAATAAAGTTATTTTATTAAGATTTGAAACAACATATGCACACAATCACAATTCTACAAAGCTAAGCTTTTGAGAAGCTAAAACCCTAAAATAATGTTTCAAAAACATTCTAAGAGTCCACCACATAGGGCACATACCAAGCTACAAGGAGCATTATCTTTCACCCTTCCTTGGAACCTCCATAAGATAGCTTTAATTACATAGCATGCCAGCCTACTATATTACATATATTAACTTAGACAAAATACAAATCATTTTTATATCAAATATTCTCTTTTTTAATTATATTTAATAATAATTATAATATATATTTATTCTATAGATATTTTAATTAATTATTATTTTTCTTTTTTAGTTTTGTGGATATAAATTGGTTTTTCAAAAGTTTTTTTAATTTTTTAATTTTTTTTATTTGTGTTGTTGATAATATTTAATAACCTGGTACTATTTTTTAAAGTGTTTTTTTTTAAATATAAAATAATGAAATGATAAATAAATCTTCATGAAGTAAAATACTATAGGTTAAAAATTTAAGTATTATAATAATAAAAAAGTAATAAAAAATATACAAAAATAAACAAAAAAATTATTTATATATAAGAGATTTTTGGCTTTTTCTAAGTATAAATTATCATCTTAAAATCAAAATATAAATATATTACTTTTTATAATTCTTTTATAATATAAGTGGATGTTGTGTGATTTTTTAATATTTGTATAACTTTTAAAAGAAAATTTTGTCATTCTCTTCTTTTTGTTGTTGATTTTTTTCTTCTTTTGCCTATATTATTAGATCATGATTTTGTGACTTCACCTCTAAAGTAATGATTCTTGATATTTATATATTATTTTATTATGTACTTTTTTGGATTTGTATTATTTATTTTCTAATGTTTGTACATTTCAATTTTCAATAGTAACTTTGAAATTCTTTTCCAATTTTTAGTTGATTTTTTGTGTAAAATCTATATTAATTTATATTTAAGTATAATAGTTTTTAAAGTGATAACTGTAATCTTTTATTAGAATTTGTATAAGATTGCATTATGTTAAAGAGACCAGTTGATATTACAAGTATAAAAGTTTAATATGTTACTTATATTCTTTGGTACTTTCATAAATTCATAATGAATAGACTTTGATCCAAATTTTATGATCTCACAATTCTGTATACATATCCACACATACTCTATACATGCATCAAATATTGTATAATATGAAGCATTACCAAATTTTCCAGAATCTTAACATAAAAGTAATGCCATTCTACCTGTGTGCAATTCATTAAATTATTTCAAAAAGAATCTCTCTATTTTTTATTATTTTTTATTTTTTAAATATAATGTTATTTTACAAATCAATCATAATAAAATTTTAAATTTTAAATATCAAATCACTTGTATTACAAATAATAATGTTATAAATTGTACAAAAGAAAACATGACTATTAATTTTAAGACTTCTAAGTCTAAACTCCAAATGTGTGAGTTTTACATTGATACAAAACTATAAAAATATATTTTCTCATTTAATAAAGTTATTCATATTTGTATAGTAAAAATGAAATATGTTAATTTGTATAATTTTAATATATACAATACTATATCAAAGTTTGATTAGCTTCACATTTTTATTTGTATTCAAACAATAATATTTTTCTTGCATAAAATATATAATTTATATAAGATTCTAAAATACATTTCTATTATGATTAATTTTAACAGGTGTATTATAATTATACTTGATTTTTCTTTATTCCATTTTATTTCTTTTATAATCCATAATGAAATATTTTAGTCTCAATTATCGAATGAAGTACAATCTCATTAACAAAAAGCGACTTTTTTTCATGTATCCAAAAATGTAAAATTTCTGAGTAAACATTCAAATGTAGCAACAATGATGCTTCTTACTGTTCCATTAGATTGAATAGTGTTTAGTTGTTGTACTACCTCATTGTTTCTAACCATTAAAAGGGTTGTAGAAAAGATACTTTGGTTAATTGCTGTGGCTATTAACTCCAGTGAATACTTATATAAATATATATATATATATATATATATATATGTTTTTGTGTAATTTTATTTAGTTTTCATAAAACTGCTGTAATTTCTCCTTTTTTTCAAAGAGAAAAATACAGTATTTATGCATTATTAATATATACATAGTTTATTTGTACGAAGAACTGTTAATAAATAGTGCAAAGAAATACTCATGTACGAAAAAATACACAAGAAAGTAATAAAATATACATATAGATACATAAAATTAAAAATTACATAATTTGTGGATTAGTAGAATATAATTTTATAGATGAATTATGATTTAATTGATTTTTAATAAAATATATTATATTATAATTTTAAGATTTTGAAATATATTTTAAAAAAGTATATAATCTTAAGATATAAATTCTAATTAAATATATATATATATATTTATGATAAAGATGATTTTTTATAATAAAATAAAATTTTACAATGTTGATTGAATAGTCTTTTTAGAGTCTTAATAGATGAAGTTATTTTATTTTAATAGAAATAAGGACTGATTTTGTAGAACAATTTTTTAATAATAAATCAACTATTCTTATAATATTCTTATAATATTCAATATTCTTCAAAATATTTTTGGTTTGTAAATAAAATATATTACATTAATTTTGGGTATTAGTTGTAAACTATAAATCTTTTTATAAAAAAATATTATGTTGTTTAAAAGTATTTGTAAATATTTTGTATCAAAAATTATTAAAAAGTTTTTAGCAAACATATAGTTAATGATTGTCTCAAAGCAAGAATGTAATTCATTGTGAGTATGTATCTACATTGTGTATTAATTGATTTTTTCCTAATTTAAGTTATTTGTTGGCAATTTACTGGTGCATTTATTTTAAAATAAATTTTATAGATAAAAATAATAATTTTGTATCCAATATATTATTGTACTAGTACATGCTATTTACTGTGTAATTAGTAATATTAATACTTGAATATAATGTTTTTATCCAAATAAAATAAATTACTTTTACTTTAAACCAAAATTGTTTTGAAACTATATGCTTAAATATACTAGTATAAAATACTTATAAATATTTTTTATTTATTTATTAATTTATAAAATTTAAGTTTTATATTAAATTGATAAAATGATATGTATGTGTGATTTTAAAATATTTAAAATTTTAATCAGATAGTTTTGTTTTGAATATACAGGTTATGTACACTTCAGATTTAAATTTTCATTTTTATTCTATTAAGCCAGATATAGTATAGTTTATTGATTGATACAAACAAAAAAAAAACTTTTCTTCTTTCTAAAGCCGTGATTTATAGCTAAATATATAATTGATCTTAAATTATTATGCTTGTGACTTTGTTGGAATTTAGAATAAATGATATTTGATGCACTAAAATTTCTTTTATGAATATCAATATTTTTTTCTTAATATATTTTTGGTATCTCTAGCAATTCGTTAAATATGAACAGATTAATAATATATATATATATATATATATATATATCAAAATTACATTTATTTTCTTGTAGCTTCAGTTACAATAGTTTTAGTATAATTAACAAATTAGTGCAACTGAATCATTTTAAATGCCATAAATGTCTGAAAATCTTAAATTACATGAAATTTAAATTACAAAGTATTCAGTATACAACTCAACATTAAAAATTATATTTTTTGATTTTTTTAATAAGAAAAACCAATTGAATCTACCTTATGTATAGTGTATTGCTTAAATTTTTCAACAAAATCTTTTGAAGATTGTTAAACACCACCTCTTTATAGTAATTCTCTTTGTAATTTTAATCAATTTATAATTAAATTTTAAAACATTATCTATTTAATTAAAAAATTAAAAAATTGATAGATGTTTAAAATTACTTAAAAATATGGAATATATATACACCAAAATACCATTTATCATCAAATAGATTTTTTCAAATTTTTATTAATCTTTCTAACTTAAAATTTTAAAAATTACATAAAAGATAATGAATCTTAAGATTTTTTATACTCTAAAAACAGTAAATAAAATAAAAAGTAATATATGTTAATTTTTTAAAATGACAAAGTCTTTAGATGTATATATATATATATATATATATATATATACTTGTGTTAAAAATATAAACTAACAATTAAAATATTAAAAGCTTCTATAAACATACAATTTTATGAAAATTTTATTTTACTTATGAATATTATTAATAGAATTGTAAACTTAAAATAATATATAAATAAAAAATCTAAAAAATATTTAATTTTTAAAAATCATTGTATATTCTTTAATTATGAATTTTTTTCTAATACATATATATATATATATATATATATATATATATATATATATGATCTATAGAGATAGTTAATATTTTTATAAGATTTTATTTATAATTAAACCAATTCATAGTAATTATTATATATTTATTTAATTTATTATATAATCTATAATTTTATATTTTTTTGTACAACAAATTATTTGATGCTTATGATTTATTTATTTAATATAAAAATATACTAGAATATTAATTAATTATGCTTAGTCTTATTTTGTGTAAAAAAATTAAATATATATATATATATATATATATATATATAAGTCTATAAGATATAAAATTATATTTTAAATATTCATATCTTTCATAAAATATTTTTTTCTATTAATTTTTTTTTTTTAATTTTATAAAATTATATCCAATCATTAAATAAATCTTCACAAAGTCTATTAATTATCTTAGTTTCTTCTATATTCAAAAAATAGTCATAATCAATGAAATTCTTGTATCTTTTGAAACGCATTGGCGAGATTTTTGGCCAGTTTCCATGTAAGCTCATTGATATCATAGCTGTAACAATGAACAAGATATTCCAATTTCTTCCACCTTTGCCATAAATCCAATACCTTTTTGACCTTATATTCTTTATGATTTTTAATTTTGATATTAGGTGGTGATTATTGTACTCTTTCTAAAATACATGACTTTCTGTAAGGATCCAAAAAAAAGACATAGAACACTGGATGTACCTACATAGAAGATGGTAGTTCTAAAACAATATGCCATTGGATTAATTTACTTTTGGATGAAAAATAGTCCCAATCTTTGATAGTCTAACTTATTACATGGCCATTTGATTTTGATGTTTTGTCAATAAAGTCATATTTTATCTCCAATATAAAAAGTATGCAATTGATTCTTGAATTTATTTGCACATACCTTATAAGCATCTTGAGTTGTTTGTAATTGAAGCTTTAAGATTATTTGATGCTGCAATAGATGCTTTACAAATCCTTAAAGCTGGATTGTTATTTTTTGGCATATTCCATAAATTAAGCTTTGGATGATATACATAGTTGGAGTAAAATAGTGTTTATTGAGTTGAGGCATGAACATTATTATTATATACAAATTTTGCTAATAGTAGATATAAGATCCAATCGTCTTATTGATAGTTGATGCTGCATTATAAATATGCTCCAAAACTTAGTTAACTTATTATGTTTGGCTATCAATTTGAAGATAGAAAGCTGAAGAAAGTTTAATGTCCATCTTTAATATTTCAAAAAGACATGTCTAAAACTTAGATATAAACTGGGGTCTTTGATTAGATATAATATCATCTAATAGGCTATGATATTGATATATATTATCAAAAAAGAGCCTTGACATGTCTTCATTAGACACCGTTTTCTTGCAAGGAATGAAATGAATCATTTTAGTGAATCAGTCAAGGACTACAAGGATGTTGTCTAATGAATTGGATGGCAATAGATCCATGATGTAATCTATTAAGATAGAAGACTATGACCATCTTGGAATAGTCAAAGGTTGTAAGAGTCTATAAGGACAATATCGAAGATTCTTAGACCTTGAACAAGTATCACGAGAGAGCAAAAAGTCTTTCAAAACCTTCCACATTTGAAACCACCAAAAATCTTGGAAAATAAATTCTAAGGTCTTGCTAAATCCAAAGTAACCCGCAGTTGGGAGGTCATGGCGAGATTAAAAAATGCACAGTTATATTGGACCTTTTAAGATATACAAACATTCTTCAAAATATAGAAGGTCCTCCTCAAGCATAAACTTGTCAACATTTTCATTGAGGCAATGCTTGATATCAAGAGCAAAAACATTATTAGTGATTGTAGCATGTTGTTGTGTTGTAACACATTTATGTAATGAAAATATTAACAAGAATGATTTTTTAATTAATATTCATTTATCTTTGTTCAATAGAAACTCAAGATACTTAAAAAAGATTTCATAAAAGCTTCTTAGGTTATTTTTTTATCTTAATAGCTAGTAGATAAAAATTAATTACTAATTTTTCCTTCTAGATTGTAAAAATTCTTTTATTACTTTTAAAAAGCCATAAATTGATAAAAATAAAATAAAAGAGATAAATAATTAGCATAATTGATACTAGGATTAAATTGAAAGTAAGGTTAGGCTTAAAAATTCCTAAGATAGGTTGGATTTTTATCTGGAGATCAATTATTTGAGGGACAAGGTCAAAATTAGACATCCAACTATTAAAATTGGTATCAAGGATAAAGTAGGAGGGCACTTGGAGATTAATGACTAGAATTTAAAAGCTAGCTTTAAGCTTATTTTAAAGGCATAAGATTCATTTTGGTAGGTTTTGGAATAACTTTGCAATTATTATTTAAAGTCAAAATTTAAATCAATGATTTGGATTTTATGTAACAAAATTAGGGCTAGCACTTCGACATAGTATATGCAAATGGTATAACATCTATAGTTGAAAATTTGATAGTATATGGTTGATTGGATGTCCTAAAAAGGTATAAAATTTTATAATAATTTAAGAGTGGAATTGGGAGGTATTTGATCTTTAGTGCAAAAAGATACAAGAACTTGGCAATTTGAGATCATTTAGGATTTTTGAAATATCTAAAGATTTATTAGTCAAAATAAGGTGAAACTTTACATGGTGTTAGAAGACTTAAAGATTTAATTGTATGCTAATTTTGAGCTAAAGTTAACAATTGGAGAAGAAAAAATTGCTACTTTTATTTTTATATCAACTTTCAAGTTGGCATCCAAGTAACATTACTATGGTTTTTGGACGTTTTTCCACAATCTAAAATTTTATTAGCATATATCAAAACTTATAGTGGTATTTGTATGCAAAATTTTACATCAATTAGATAGTTTAATTAAGAATTATAGCTTGCTGAAGCTCACTGACTAGGATTAGGGCTTGCAAAGAAAATTCAAAGTTGTCTAATTATAAAAGTAATAAGATAATTGGAGTGTGTATATAATTGAGGTTATCAAGGAGAATATTTTTAAGCACTTTGTATTGATTTTAAGTACTTTTGAATTGAAATTTGAATTATATTCTTCTTATATGGATAAAACCTATTAGAATTTCTTGTATACTTATAAATCACAACTTCATCTTTCAAAGCTAGGTGCCTGGTGTATTTCCAAACAAGACAATACATAATATGAAATAAGTGGTAAACCTGATGTGAAATTTTGGGGTGGAAGGTGTTGGATTTTATTTGTGATTATTTATAAATGATAGCTCAAGAAGATAAGAAAATTGAAATTAGAATTTTTGATGGAGCTTTTGGATGGCACTTCAAGTGGATCTTCAAGTATAGCTTCAAGTAGATTTTCTATTGGTAGATAAGGTATGTACTTGGATCTAAACATTACAAATATGTTTCAATCATTTATATTATTTATACAACAATAAGAAGGCAATGATTGCAAGGATACTTTGGCAATCAAAGCATTATAAGTAATGGTTAACAAGATTGATCAATTTGATGGAAGGAATATTTTTAAATATTTGAGGTGTTATGTGTAGAAAATAGAATTGAATTGTGTTTCTAAAAAAGAGATAATTCTATTATTTGAACTTGCCACAATATCAAAGATAAGAAAACATATGAGATCAATTATAGAACAATTTGAAAGTTCTTAGGAGACATTCTTTTATATATTAAGAAATGAATATTTCTTAAAAGATTTTAATTGGATTAATAAGAAGTCATTCTTGAAATAGATTGAATATCCTAATAAAGAAATACAAGCTATCAAGTTATTAAGAGAGTTTAAGAGGCAGTATTCTTGATTATCAAAAATAGAGAAGATAATATTGGGACCAAATAAGGTTGAATTGTTTCTTTGAGTAGCTAATGGAGAATTACAAGAGAAGTTAGAAATTCTTCTTGAAGATAAGAAAGAAGATGAAGGACTGACAACAAAATAGAAAGAAGTTGAAAATGTAGTAGAATTGTTTGCAAAAAGAGAAAAGAGAGGATAAGCTTAATATTCAAAGAATTGTGCAAGTATCTAAAATTCAAGTATCTACTTTACAATCAACAATACATATTGTCCAATCTTCAATAAATACACCAAAAAAAGAAGATGTGGAAATTGAAAAAATTATATGTGGCATGCGGGATCTTCAAATCAAACTTACCAGGTTTGAGGAGAAGACTTCTACAATAAATTTAAAGGCTATTTCTATGTAAGAATATATGTAAAGATGTATTTGATATAATGATGATTCTCATTCTCAAAAAAATTATAGTGAATTCAATAAAATGATGTAATAAAGTATTATATTTTAAAAAGATGAAAAATTATCATTAAAGGATATTGATGATTTTTTCCAAATCAACTTTGATAAGAGAGATATGAAGGCATTCATTAAAGATTATTTGACAAAAAATGGGATTTCAATAATGGAAGCTGCAAGTTATGGTGATAGGATGGATGATAATAATAAACAAGATTTTTTTAGAAATATTGAATCAAGTGGACTTTGATCTTTTGTCATTTTTATAATATATAAAAAAAAATCCTATAAAAAGCTTTATTAAGGATTACTATAATAATTTATAGAATTACAAGTTGGGAGGATTTTGTGAAAGCTTTGTTAGTGCATGCTTATATTGCTAAAAGCCAACATGAAGCTTTGATAGAAGAAAAGAGAAGACGAGATTTTGATGACAAAAGAGAAGGAAATTCTTCTAAAAGGTAGACTTAAAGAGACAAGGCTCATGAGATGACTTCACAAGAGTTACCAATGGAGGATGCTTCAATAGCATTAAAAAAAAATCAAAAGATATAAGAAAGAAAAAAAAAATCTACAATTTACAAATTGCTCTCTGATATTGAAGCAATAATAGATTTAAAAGGGGTGCTTGAGGAACGTGTATTCAATACTAAAGTTGAATTTATATTGAAAGAGATTTTGAAAATTATAATTTTTTTTTTTATGATGTCATTATTGATAGTATTAAGCATAAGAGACAATTAATGGATGAAGCTAGATCAAATCATGCTATTGATGCACGTATATGTGAAAATGAAGAAGATGAATTTAATAAATGTTGTAAACAATTAACAAATGAGGAAAAGAGTCACAGTTAAAGAATATATTTTTATAATCAAAGTAATAAGAAAAAAGAGATTTCAAGTCATTATATTCAAAAGCATTGAGCTAAATCAACTATAAAGGTATTAGGAAAGATTAGAGAAATGAATGAGTTGGTTGTTGCTTTGATTGACCATGGTTTGGAAATAAATCTTATGCCTAAGGATCTTTACATGAAGCAAAAATAGACAATTGATATGGAACATGGATAAATAATACATGTAGCTAATAATATATGAGATGAATTATATGATATTTACATAGATGTAAAATTTATATTAGTGATGTTGCAATGGAACAACATTTCTTTATTCAAGATGCAACATCTTATCCTCTTATTTTATGGCAACCATATATTATAGCAACATAGATTGAGATAAAAGTACTTAATGATGGTTCAGCTTATGTATGGATATATAGTGAGGATGGAAGAAAGAGAGTACAATTTTTAATTGTACCTTCTAATCATGAGCAGAATTGAAATGAATTGAGGAAAAATCCATTACCAAGGGTTGTTGAAGAATTTAAGGATTTTGGAGAAGTATTACTATAAAATAATATTATAGAGATATGAAAAGAAAGATACTATTGTAAGATGTAGGTATCTTTGATACAAGTTTTATTAGTATTTTTGAAAATGAAAGCATTGTATATAAGAAAGTTACAGATTTAAAAAGAAGAAAAGAAAAAATTATGTGCTATTGAAAAAGAATTATGTAAATTGGAGACATTAGAAGATGATGAAAGGATTTTTGGTATTTATAAAAAAAAATGGATTGGAAGATTTTTTGAGATTGATTGCATCAATTAGATTAAGAGATGAAAATAATGTTATGCAAATTCATTCAAGAGAAATCTATTCTATACTTGAATCTTTTCAAGTACTAGAGATTATGATTGAAACAAAATATAAGATAATAAATAAGAAGGCGAAATCCATTACTAGACTTTTATCAAAAGATTCTAAAGAATAGATGGAAGAAGCATCAAGAAAAAAGAGCTTAAGGGATTTAAGGAATATTAGACACAAGTTTATTGAAGGAACTTTTGAAGAATTGAAGATTGATTTTAATAGTTTTTTGTTGCTAGAAGAAATTGTATACTTGTCAAGGACAAGAATATAAATCATAAAAGAACAAAATATATTTTTTCGTGTTATTCAAAATCATATGAAGATGGAATAATATTAAAATGGGAATGGCTATTATCAAAGATAAGAAAACTAGATACTCTTGAAATAAGATTAAGAATAAAAAAGGCATTGACAAGAGTGAAAAAGGCTTCAGTCTTAATTCTATATATACTATCTAATTAAGAGCTATATAATGGCATTCTATAGGACTTTCAACACATGTCCAATTTGCAAGGTTCATGTTAAATTTGCAAGAAAAGTTTCTTACAATGTATTTAGCTTGTTCCACAAACTACCAATATGTGTAACATGTGGCTAGCTTGTTGGCCAAGTTTCTAACCTATCAATTACCTATAGACATGTATAAAGGTGAATCTACATCTATAAAGCTTCTAGGAAGCTTTTCTATAAGATATTATCAAATTAATCTGCTTTTATCTACTTCTACCTATCTATATTAACTAAATAATTATTAAAATAGATCTTATGTCCGTGACAATATTTCAAAGAGATGCTAGAAAAACAAGGTAAATTATCTATCTTTGAATTTTATAAAATTAGATTTGTGAATCCAAATATTATAATCTCAATGGTTATTTTCACTATACCACATGTACCTTAGAATTTGAGGCCAATTCTAATATTCAGGGCACATTTGCCAAGTTTGGTAGAATTTTTGAAAGAAAAAATAAAGATGAAGATTTTGGAGCCTTCTTTTGCACTATATTCTAGTCGATAGTTTACAATGCCTAAGAAAAATGGATCATTATAATTTATTCAAGATATGCAGCCAATAAATGTACTCACTATTAAAAATGTATGAATCAGTTTAATACTGGATGAATTTATTGAAGCCTTTGCAAGAAAAGTAATCTATTCAATGAATGATTTATATTCAAGCTATGACCAATTTCAACTTGTAAAAGAAAGTAGAGACATGATAATAATGAGAACACACTTGGACTAGTTAGAATATATATTCTTTCTCAATGTACTATCAATTTAGTTGCACATATGATGAATGGGATGAATAAGGTGTTGAAGGATTTTATATTTGAGAAGACTACATCTTTTCTAGATTTTATCAAAGGGTGAAAAGAAGAAGACAAGGATTATACTTTAGATAAGAGAGGGTGTCGCAAGTATGTTATTGATCATATACAAGATTGTGAAAAGATATTGACTTGACTTAAGGAAGTTCATCTTATATTATTGGACATAAAATCTACATTTAGAGTATAAAAAGTTGTAATTGTTGAACATTTATATGGATTTTATGGAAGAAAATCAGATCTAGCCAAGGTTGATGCAATTAGAAGATTAAAAGAAGATTACAATTCTTTAATAGAAGTGCATAGGTTTTTGGATGCATGTATATTCTACCATATTTGAATTCCTCACTATGATTACATAGCAGATCCATTATATGAATTATTATATAAAGATTATTGATTTAAATTAAAAAAAAAAGCATATCAAAGCAATGTAAAGATTAAAGAAATTATTGATATTACCTCCAATATTTAAAAAAATCAATTATAAGTATAATAGACCAATGATTCTTATAGTGGATACTAGTGCAATTGCCACTAAATGGGCTACAAGTCAAGATGATTCAAATGGACATAGATTTATAATTCAATTTGGGGCTAAGATTTTAAGTACTTTCCAACATTGTCATATAATATGAAGTCTTGCTTGAGAATATGTCGAACACTTGATTGTGAAAGATAAAAGAGAAATAATAAGAAGTCCTAATATCTTTAATAGAATTATGAAAAAATTATAATTAAAAACTACCAAGTATGTCCAATCATTAAAAAATTCAAGTAGCTTTTTAATTAATTATAAAAGAATACAAAAAAATCCTAAAGGATTTTTAAAGAATTCATAAAGAAATAATAAAGAAATTTTAAATAATTATTAATTTAAATCCAAATAAATATTAAAATAGAAATCCTTTTAAAATACTAAAAAATAAAAATTATAATCAAATTCTAATCAAATTCTAATCAAATCCTATTCAAATCCTATTCAAATCCTATTCAAATCTTAATCAAATTGTAATCCAATCTTAATCAAATTCTATTCAAATCTTAATCAAATCCTTATCAAATCTTATTCAAGCCCTATTCAAATCCTAATCAAATCTTATTCAAGCCCTATTCAAATCTTAATCAAATCTTATTCAAGCCCTATTCAAATCTTAATCAAATTCTAGTCAAATTCTAATCAAATCTTATTCAAATCCTATTCAAATTCTATTCAAATCTTAATCAAATCCTAGTCAAATCCTAATCAAATCCCAACCAAATTCTAATCAAACCTTAGTCAAATCCTAATCAAATCCCAACCAAATTCTAATCAAACCTTAGTCAAATCCTATTCAAATCCTATTCAAATCCTATTCAAATCCTATTCAAATCCTAATCAAATTCTATTCAAATCCTATTCAAATCCTATTCAAATCCTAATAAAATCTTAATAAAATCTCAATAAAATCCTATTCAAATCCTAATCAAATTCTATTCAAATCTTAATCAAATTCTAATCAAATCCTATTTAAATCCTAATCAAATCCTATTCAAATTCTAAACTCTATCCAAATCCTTATAAAATCCTAATTAAATCCTAAATGAATCCTAACAAATTCTAATTAAATATTAATCAAATCCTAACAAACCTTAACAAATTCCAATTGATTCATAGTCAAATCCTATTAAAACTGGATAGCAGATTGAAACCATAATAACTATTGATCTAACCTTTGATCTTATCTCAAATTTTATATACCTTTCAACAATTCAGTTGACAACATGCACAAAAAATTCTAAAGAGATCTAATTTACTAAATAGATGTTAAGCTCAAATTTCTACTCGGGTATAAGTTATTGTCCTTCTCCAACTTTAATGTTCAACAACTAGCACAAATATCTTCACTTTGCATTGTTCAATTGCTTTCAAAATTTGTAAATATATAAAAAATCTAGTCTACTATCTATAAAAATAATTTTCATCTCAATTCAATTCATAGATTGTTAAACATCTAAAAAACCCTTGTTGATTCTCAAATCCCAACTTTCAAGACCCTGACTCACTTGAACATCAATAACCTTCAATTAAACTATTTGATCAAGCTCAAACTTACAATATGTATTAACCACAATTACAATTACAAACCCTAAAACTTTCACCTATAAATCTATAATCACACATACATAATGCTCAAAAATATAAATATCTTTTTTATTTCACAAAATTAGAGTCACCTCAAATCAATTCTAATTTTACAAAGCTCTTATAAAACCAATTTCTATCCAAATCACTCAAATTTAATATTTAAACAAGCATTTTAAAGTTTATTTTCTAATCCAACTCTCCAATCTATAAAAAAAAACTTTTCACCTGCCATAGGCACACAGTTTTATATCTTAGGATCTGATTTCAACCTAAGTTTACAACTGGTCCTCTCTAAGTATCAACTCTTGAAATTTTGAGGTAAATTTTATTAAATCCTATTTTTAATTCTTTTCTAAAGATGTCTATATTACTTATTTTTCTAATTTATTTTTTTTGTCTTATTTATGGCCATATAAAGTAAATAGAAGTATCTTTTATAAAAAAGTAATATTAGTATTTTTTAATTTTTAATACTTTCTTATCTATTATCTATAATTTTAAGATAATTTGATAAAATATTTTTATTTGAGCTCTTATATATTATAATCATTTTTTTTTTTTTCACCTAATGGTTGTGATACTGTATGACAATACATCCCTTGATACAACGCTTAGATTTTAGTTGCTGCCTAATAAGCCTTGTTATATTCTCCAAATGCTTCCGCAAATGCTTCCATGAAAATTTCAAAATTACTCAAAATTGATAATATCTTTTCAAACAAGGTAGCAAAGTATGATAACATTTGCTTTATAAGCTGGGTGCTAACCAATCTAATCTATAATTCTTCTATTGGATAGCTATAAGGTTATAGAACTATTATTATTTGAATTTGATTGATAAACCCTCAAAACTTTGAATGTATATCATTGTCAAGGACATGAATTGTAAAAAAATAAAATGTTAATATACTCTCATGTCATTCAAAAGAATACAAAATCTCTCAGAGATGGAATAATATTAAAACTAGAATGATTATTGCTAAAGATAAGAAGACTAGATACTCTTGAAACAAGACTAGGAATAAGAAAGGCATTGATAAGAGTGAAAAAGGCTTCACTCTTGTTTCTATATATACTATCTACCTAAGAACTATATGGCAGCATTCTATAGGACCTCTAACACGTTGTCATGGTAGAGAAAATTTGCCTCAAGAAAGTACTAAATTTTTGATTCAATTAAGATCTAAGTATAACAAAACTCCCAAATATATATATAAATGTCTTCTTTATAAGGCTATCACATCTATTATATAAGTCTTACCTTCACAAAATGTTCTAAAATCTTCATTCATCCATAAAAAAGGAATTTTTTTTGAATTTTAATAATCTATAATTTTTAATCCAACCATCCAAATCCTTTTAAAATTTATATGAAGTATTAATATATTTTTAAAAACTATGACAATAAATTACAAACGTCAATTTGTTATCAATCTTTAGATATCACCAAAGTCCTAACAATAGCTTCAAACCCTTGTTTACAAACACCCACATACTAAATTCTTCATATCTCACAAGTTAAAAGTTTAAATGCTATGAAACTTTGATATATAGCTTTTTAACATAATAATATATTTTTTTAAATATTTTTGGATAAAAATTCGTCCAAAAGCTCAAGATATGGCAAAAACCATCACTATCAACAAAATGGTCTACTTACTGCCTTGGAATTCAATCTGCTATCTTTGACTCTCAATATCTCCTTCTTTAAAACTCTAAATATAGTAATTCTTTCATATCATATGTAGATCTTAAAACCATCTCTCCAATTGCACCTTCCAATCTCCAAAAGTTTTTATATAATTCCTTGTATTTTTGAAAGAGTGACAATAGATATAATTTATATACCTTAAATTTAGGCACCTACTCTTCCTTCATAAAAATTTCAAATATCTCTATTTTTATATCAAAATTGTAGTACAAAAAATAAGCTTTCTAATCCTAGTCTTTGATTTTTGTATATCATCTCTAAAATTGCCAAAATCCTTGTTCTCCTTGCTGACAGCCTCTTCAAAGCCTATTGGATATGACCATTGATCAATAGGAATGAAGGGCTTTATCTCTTGTCCTCATTCATCCATATTTTGTTTTCAAACAAGCCTCTTAGTAGATTAGTTCTTCATCTTTGGTCTCCAATCTCCTCTCAAGACTTCATACTAAACATTTAGGTCCTCTATAATTTAAATGCCATAACCAAACTAAGTAAAAAAAATCAAAATAAATTTTTTCACATTAACTTCTTAAAATACTTTACTTACCATTCTAACATATATTAGAATTTATAAACATATTATATATTTTAAGTAGTTTTTATACACTATAAGAAATTATAGTATGACAGTGTGTCCCATTTGCAAGATACATGTCAAACTTGCAAGAGAAGTTTCCTACATGTATACCACGTACTTAACTTGTTCTACAAGCTACCAACATATACAACACATATTAGCTTGTTGACCAAGTTTTTATCCTACCAATCACCTATAGACATGTATAAAGATGAATTTGCATCTATGAAGCTTCTAAGAAGCTTCTCTATAAGATATTATCAAATTAACTTATCTTTATCTATTTCTATCTATCTATATCAATTAAATAATTAGTGGAATAAATCTTATATTGATGACACTATCTCCCTTCTAAAGACGAGTTCCACAAAGAATAGTGATTATATATTGAAGAAGTCTAGGATGCGCCAAATTATGCTTGTAACATATTTTAATCTTTAAAAGATTTCCTTCACTCTTCATCTTAGTTTTCATAGATGTTGCTGATGAAACACATTAACTTTTGCTAATGCATTTGCTAGATTCTTGGATGGCTCTCATATGCGTTCACCAATATCATATCCGCATCAATATACAAGATATTCTAGCCAATTTTAATGCTATCTTATACGAGTCAAGCAATGATACATAGAATACATAATAGATCTTCATAGACTTTGGTAGGTGTAATCAATAAGCAACTATATTAATCTATTCACGAGTCAAAAATTATTCAAGTCTATAATAATCTAACTTGTCACAAGGATGATTAGTCTTGATATTATGACAAAGTAATCATACTTTATTGTCTACATGGAATTGAGGCTATTCCTTACAATAGACATTTACATTGATCTTTTGTCGTTTTTGAGCTTCTTTTAATTGTGCTTTCATTGTTGCATGCACCTTTGACAATTGATTTGTTAAATCTTTTATCATAGGATTATTAGCTTTTAAAAAGTCAAAAATATCAAATTATGGATGATAACCATAATTAACAAAAAATAGAGTTTATTGAGTAGTTGAATGCATCAAATTATTATAAACAAATTCTACCAATGGCAAAAGAGTTATTCAATCATCTTAATGATAATTGATGGTACATCTCACATATTGCTCCAAAACTTGATTTACTTGTTCCGTTTGTCCATTAGTTTGAAGGTGAAAAACTAAGGATAGTTTTATATCCACCTTCAATATTTTAAAAAGGATCCTCCAAAATCTTGATACAAATTGTGTCCCTCTATCTGATATAATATCCCTTTATAATCCATGATAGCAATAGATATTATCAAGAAAGAGTTTATTTATTTCTTTGCTTGTGATAGATTTTGTACATGGTATAAAATAGGCTATCTTGGTGAAATGATCTACAATGACAAATATAGAGTTAAATGAACTTGAATTTGGAATATTTATAATAAAATTTATAGAAATAAAGGACCAAAGTTATTTTGGTATAGGTAATGGTTAGAAAAGTCCGTAAGGTTGGTGACGCAGAGTTTATAATCTTGAACAAATGTCACATAATTGTACAAATTCTTTAATAGCCTTCTATATTTGAAGCCACTAACAATCTCTTGATATTAATTCCAAAGTCTTGTTATATTCAAAATATCCTATTGTAGGGAAGTTATGACAAGCTTCAAGAGCACATAATTGTGCTTCACCTTATGAAATATGTAGGTGTCTTCAAAATAGAATAGATTATTCTTAAACTTGAACTTGGAAGTATCATAAAACTTAAATGAATTATTCTTAATCTCATGAACAACAGGGTTTGAAGAGATATTTGATTGAACTTACTTGAACAAAGTTGAATCAATAGTTAATATTGATTTTATTGCTCAAAGATGAAATTGCTCTGATTTCAAGAGGATTGTTCTTTATTAGTTAAAAATTAAATCTACTTCTTTTGGTATAAGATAAAAATATTTAAAAATGGTATTGGATAGACTTTGTTATTTTTTTGGCTGATAAGAAATAATAAACTTGAATCTTGACAAAGATATATTCCAACGAGCCTAACAACAATTCAACATGTGTATTGATATAAAATACTCAAGATTCTTGTAATCCGTATGTACTATGACTGGACTAAAAGTGCTTTCTAGATAATGATGCCATTCTTGAAAAGAATCTATAATTATAAGAAATTTTTTATCATAGATTTTGTAGTTAATCTATGTTGCTGAAAATTTCTTGGAATAAAAAACTATTAGGTGGAGTTTGTCATCTGCTCCCATTTGTGACAATGTTACGTCCAAAGCAAAGTTTGATATATCTATTTATATAAAAAAATATCTTAAAAAAGTTGACAAGATATAAGATTGGTGTAGAAGTAAAAGTTGTCTTCAAAACTTCAAAGAATGCTTCTACTTTTTTACTCCACTTGAATTTGTCTTTACAAGTTGAGAGTGTAAATAGAGGAACAATTTAACAAAAATTCTTAATAAAGATTTGATAGTAATAGGCAAATTCTAGAAAGCATTATACATTTCTTATTGTTTTTGAAATCTTCTAGTCCATAATTGTCTAGACTTTCTTAAGGTCCATCTTGAGACCATCATTTGAAATGATGTATCTTAAAAAATCAACTTGAATAATATGAAATATACACTTTTTTATCTTGGCATATAAACCTACATCTCTAAGTTTTTATAGCACACAACAAACATGAAGTTTATATTCTTTTGTATTCTTAGAATAGATCAAAAAATTATCTAAATAGCAGACAACAAAATTATTAAGAAATTTATTAAAAAAACATTATTTATAAGCTGTTGAAAAGCAGTTGGTGCATTTATAAGTCTATGAGGCATAATATTATATTTAAAATGTCCATATTTAGTTCAAAATGCAGTCTTTCATTCATCATTTTTTTTAATGTAAATCAAATTATATATTCCTCGTAGATCTATTTTTGTGTAGATCTTTGCTTGATTAATTTGATTAAAAAGTCCTAAAATCAAATGTAAAGGATACTTATTCTTGATAGTAATCTTGTTAAGTGTTCAATAATCTATGCACATTTGCAATGACTTGTCTTTTTTTTGCACAAATAAGATAGGAGCTTCTATTGGAGACTTTGAATGGCTCATGAAGTTCTTGGCTAAGTTATTGTCAATATATTCCTTGAAGGCAATTAACTTCTTCTATGATAAACTATAGATTGGTCTAAATGGTGGTTGAGCTCTCTCTTGAAGATCAATTGAATAATCATAAAGGCAATGCTCTAGAAAAATATCTACATTTTTCTTTTCAAAAATGTCTTGAAAATCTTGATATCGATTAGGAATATCATTTGTAATCTTTTTAGCATTTAAAATAGATGTAGTATATATAGCAAAAGACGATCATTCTTTTATCGCATGTATAAAAGCTTTTGCATCTATCAATAAGAGTTTAGATGTATTAAAATTATATATGTCTACTTGATGAATGGATTTTTGGATTAAACTACAAGAAAAATTAAGATTATGCAAAGTCCAATTCATTTGAGGATTATACTTTTTTAACCACAATAATTTTAAAATAACTAGATTGGAAGGAGATCTAATTATATTAAATATTACTACATCATTATATCCCTTAGTTGTTATATCTAAATGAATGGTCTCATGGATAACATCTCTAGAAGACAACAAATAACCATCTATGATTTCTACATATACAGATTTGGATTCTTGACTAGAAATATTTTTTATTTTTTAATAAAATATTTGTCTTTGTAACAAGCTAAGGCTTCTGAATCTAATAAGATCAAGACTTTGTAATTTTTAGGTCCTAAAAATAAATCTATTGTAAAATAAGAGGAGGGATTTGAGAAGTGAATAGGATCTTTATAAGGTATTGTATATGGTTGTAGTTGCATGGTCTCTATTGTAGTTGGAAAAACTCATTTTATGACACATTATCTTCTTTAATAACTATATTCCTCATTTTGTGATTATGTTGCTTTTTTGGACAATGTTGAATAATGTACTTTGCTTCTCTATAATATAAGTAAAAACCTTTTTAATAATGTCAAGTCTTTTTTTTTTTTTATGAGAGATATAAAACATATTGCATCAATTTGCATTGAGTTTAACTTAGTTTTTGAAAACTTAAGAATTACTATCATTAATTAATTCATTCCTCTTTAGCCAAATCTATGTTCTTGATCCCTTTCAAATAATTGATTGTTGCATAGAATAGCTTGAATAATGAATTATTCCAAAGAATCCACTTTTGACATTGTTAATAATACATCTTTGACATTATTTTTTTATTCATAACAAAATTGATTGATAAGAGTTTTGTCATTCTACTCCACATTACAAGCAAGATTTTGGAATTTTATAGCATATATTGTGGCCGACCGTGATCCTTATTACAAAGATAAGAGCTTGGTTTCTACTACCATCTCTCAATCACTTTCTCCAAATATGACCATAAATACTTCATAGAATGAATTTAAATCATAAAAAAATACATCAATGAATCCAACTTGAATAAATTTATTAAAGAATTGGAAAAGATGCAATCTTAGATATAGCTTGATTTGTTGTAAAAATCTTCAAAATTTTGATCTTATTCTATCAAACTTCTTAGGCATATTAATCTTTGCTTCCTTCACGCTTGTAGAAACAAGGCTTCTTGGATTTACTTGTGAGGTCAATTTACTTGTAAGGCTAATTTACTTGCTTCTCTCAATTGTACAATTTCTTAGCATAAGCTCTAGACTTCTTCCTTAGACGTAGGAATAGTACTTTTATGATTGGTATTAGTGATTCATGAAATTTCCACTTTAAGAGTGTTAATAAGCTCCTAAAGATCTGTAATAGTCGCAAATCTATTCTTATTCTTATTAAGTATAGCATAGAAGATCTTTCCTTCTATCTTAAACAACTTAATAACTCCATAATTCAAATTAAAAGAGGATAATTCACAACCTCTAATATCAAATAAAAATCTCTATGAAGAAGGATGATCCACTCTCTTTCAAGGAAAAAATTAATGTTAGAAAGTAAAGAATGTTAATTTAAAAGTAGGTAGTCCGTAATCTTTATATGCAATAATAAAAGTGGGATAATCTATTTACATTTTAAACATAAAATAAAAACAATGAATTCTTCACTCTTATCAAACTATTAAGGATATGAATTATAAAAAAATAAAATATTAATATAATCTTTTGTCAGTTAAAATAATAAAAAATCTCTCAAAGATAGAATAGTATTAAAATTAGAATGGCTATTGCCAAAGACAAGAAGACTAGAGACTCTTGAAATAAGACTAGAAACAAAAAAAGCATTGACAAGAGTGAAGAAGGCTTCACTCTTGTCTCTATATATACTATTTATCTAAGAACTATGTGGCAACATTCTATAGGACCTTCAACACATGTCCCATTTGCAAGATACATGTCAAACTTATAAGATAAGTTTTCTACATGTGCGCCACGTATTTAGCTTGTCCCACAAGCTACTAACATGAGCAACATATACTAGCTTGTTAGCCTAATTTCTATCCTATCAATCACCTATAGACATATATAAAGACAAATCCATGTCTATAAAGCTTCTATGAAGCTTTCCTATAAGATATTATCACATTAAGTTACCTTTATCTATTTCTATCTATCCATATTAATTAAATAATTATTAGAATAAATCTTATATCCATGACAATTATCATATTTTTCCAAAAGATTAATTTGACGCTCCTTATATTGCTGAACAGGTGGATTTTTTTAGCATAATATATATATTATTGTATCCTCAAGTGTAAAAGTTGGAGGTGGATGTAGTTTAGATTGTAGTATTTTAGATATTACATCATTATGAAGTTTTGTAACAATTTCTTTAATTTCTACAATCCTAGCAAATAATATAGTGAAAATATTTATAATAGCATCTAACTTGGACTCAAAAGATTTGGTCATACTAATATCTTGATCTTAGTCATTCTAAGAAAAAGAATAAATGAATCTATAAGAAGACAATATCAATTTAGAAGAGGATATTCCGCAACCTCTAAAATACTTTAAGACCTTCTAAGAGAGAGGTGATCCACTCTCTTACAAGAAAGATAAAGCTCTAATATTGTGATGAAGAAAATATTAGTTTAGAGGAAAATAATCCGCAACCTCTAAAATGTTGATATACCTTCAAAAAGATGGATAATCCACTCTTTAACAAAAAAGAATCCAACTTTGATATCCAAGATGAGGGCAGTGTAAACAAACTATCAAGGACACAAGAATACAAAGCAAGAGACTTGAATTAGAACAAGATTTCAAAAAGAAACCAATAAGAACTTGAATTAACCAGATGAATATACAAACAATATTAAGAAAGATGAGCTAAAATTTAAGAGATGCATTGTTGAGACTAAAAAATTCTTCAGCCTTGACTTCTATATATATCCTTATCTAAGACGCTTCTTGAGTGGCTTCCATCAAACTAAGAAGCTTCTAGAATAACTTCTACCAACTAAGAAGCTTCTTAAGCTCCTTCCACTAACTATGAAGCTTCTTGAGCTACTTTCACCAAATAGGAAGCTTCTCAATTGACTTTCACTAACTCATAAATCTCTAAAATATTCTAAAAGATTTTGTGAATCTCCAAAGTGTATGTTCCTAACACCTTCAAGATTTATGAAGTATATCTTTTTTTTTACTATTTATTTGCTAACAAAGGATTTTTTTGTAATTTTAAATTTATTTTTAAATTATGTTGCTAAAGCCAAAAAATTCTAATAATTTTGTGATTTAAAAAAAATTAAATAAAAATAAAAATAAAATATAATTTTTAATATATTACAATCTTCTTTACAATAATTTTTAATGCTTAAGGTTTTTTTATTGATGTTATTAAAAAAAAATGCTATAGAGGCTTTTCTAACTAGTTGTAAGTTTTTTTTGCTTAAAGATAATTTATTTTATAAAAATATATTGATTTTGTAGTATCTTAAATGATTTTTATAATAATATCTCCATATTATTTTTTTGCATGCAAGAATTATAAAACAGCATTATATTCTAATTTTTTTGCATGCAAGAATTTTAAATTTAAGAATAAATAATATATTTTTATAATTTTATTTATAAAATATAAAATAAAAATAGCACACTATAAAACCAAACAAAAACTCAAAAGGCATTAATCTATAATCTTTGAAATATAACAAAATATTCCAAGAATCAAGATAGTTCATATAAAAGCAATATAAAACTATCTAACAAAAAATTTAAAAAGTCACTTCAAACTATTAAGAATAGAAGGATAAGAAATCAAGACATCAAGAAGTAGAAAATGTAACAAGATATTAGATTAGAAACAAGATTAAAAACAAAATATTACTTAGATTGTTTCAACATTTATAATGCTAAGATCATGGTATTCTTTGTCTAGCTACTAATTAACATTCTAGCAACTGGGTCCAATCAAAGCTTCTAAAAGAAGTTATAAGAATCCAAAGAATTTTTGAAGATAACTCCTAGAAGATTATAAAAGTTTGTAAAAAAATATTTGAAAAATCTAAATATTTTTAAAAACATATGAAAACTAATGATTTTATTTTATTATATATATATATATATATATATAATGTTTTTTTATAATAAAAAAATAACAGTATAATTTAATAGTTTATAATATCTAATAATTATCATAATCATACTTTTAATAGCTGGATATAAAAATATTATTAATTATACTAGGATTATTTTAAAAGATACAAGAACATTATTAAATTAGTTTATGCACATCAAAAGTCAACCTTAGGTAATACAAATTTTGATTATGTATGTATATGTATAAATTACAAAGTATACACAATCTGTGAATTAATAATTAAAGATAGCCATACAAAGTAAAACTTTTCAAAATGCTTCAGAATATTAATACAAAGAATCATTAAATTATAGCATACCAAGAATTGGTTGTTGGTTCATTTGTGAAAAACTCATCTGGTTGAGTTAAGGAAGACCAAGCAGAATACAATAATATGCATTCATGTCCCTATTACATGTTACAATATATCCATTGAAGTTTTAAAGTATTCTTTACTTTAAAAAAGATTAATTGTTTATAAGCTTATCATAATAAATATAATATAATTTTTTAATTGAAAAAAAAAAACAGACAATTCTATTTCCATTCAATGTGACAATCATAGCTTATTAGTACATGTGTAGATTTTGTAATAAATAGTTATGCGTCAATGACTTATCATTGAGCTCAAAAAATTTGTTTTCATAATTAGCTCACAAAATATAACACTTATGTCAAGTTTTTAAAATAATAATAATAATAATAATAATTCTGGGATCATACTTTAGTGCATAATTATCTTAAAAATAAAAATAAAAATAAACTTTTCAAAGTGAATGAGTTTCAATTTCTGTATGCTGCCATACCTTTTTCACAGTGGGATTCCATTGCAACCAGCATCATCATGTTAACACAGCTGTTGCAAAGCAAACTTTTTACTTCTAGGATTGCCTCTGGATGCACAGGAGGATGAGATATTGACCCATTCAGACACCTTGGCTGCCACACCATTTGGATTATGGCTGATGTGAACTATTCCACGCCCATTTTCTGGCCTCTGTTTGTGCCCACCACATCCTGGAAAATGGATCTGGATTAGAACAGGCATCCAAGTCTTTTTGCATCCTCATCATACATCATGTCCACCTGTCCACAATCTCATCAAATGCATATACTAACCCATTTTGGGCCAAGGATTGGGTGGAGTGGCCAAGTTGGGGAGCCAAAATAACAACCAAGGCCAAATGGGTTGCCCATGTCAATGTAGATAAACACCACTATTAATTGATGTTTTGCATCCAATGCCACCTGGGACCAAAAATGGGGGCTGTGTCCTATAGTGTTCCCAGAATGTTCCCAGACCAGGTCCAGAGACAACCCAAACCCAAACCCAAACCCAAACCACTCCCAGTTAAAGGGATGAATAAAGCAGTGCTGGGCAGGGAGCACTGTTATTACACACCCGATCACATCCATTATCAGGAAAACCCGGGAACGAGATCTGCTCATGTGGAATGTCAGCAGGAAGAGTGCGGGCACATACGTGGCGGGTCGCGACCCAGTGAAGGCAGTCCAGCTGTGCAACCCAAGGGCAGCCGAGGAGAAACGGATCGCCACCTAAGAATGACGGTCACGGGCAGATGGAGAGGAAAATGTTTTGTTTTTTTCCTGTGTTGGCGGGACCCAAAAATATCTTGCCCGGTCACGCGAGTGTCTGCGTAGATGGGAAAACTACGTGGGCCCGCCAATTCGTCCATCTGGCATTTCCGTAGATTTTGTGGCCCGTCAATAATATCAACCCTTCGAGTACATACACTGACGCGAAATATGCGCCTGGGTAGATTTGACGATGGCGTTGAATTCGGATTGAATGGATGCTTTTCGGTGAGTTTCATACGCTTCGCAGCGTCAATCAGTTGAGGCTGTCGCGGCGGAGCATCGGGCTCGAGGTGTCTCGAGCTTGTTCCGATCTGCTTTGCTTTGTTTGCATTTCTTGCTATTTATACACTGTTCTAGTTATGGAGCCTCAGGCTGTATGTTTGCAATAAAAGGTTACTAGAAGACTTGACGTCGAAGTGGTCTCCTCCTTCATTCTCTCCGGGTGGTACTCCGCTTGACGGGTTCTATTCACATCCATCTCCGGATCTGTGTAGGTGTGTTTCGGACCGCGTTTAGTGTGTTATTTATTTATGTTTTCGGCTTGTTGTGGAGTTGTAGTTGTGATCATTAGTGTAGTTTCCGGGGAGCTTGGTGTCTGGTTTTCCTGCATGAGAATTTGAATGTATTTAGGCGAGTCTGGACGGTGTAGATATCGTAGAGGAGAGGGCCTGATTGGTTACCTTCATGCGCGATCTAATGAAATGATTGGGATTCAGGTGCTGTGGATGATAGCGGCGTGGTGATAGATCTGTGTGTATTGGAGCGTCGGAAGGTTGAATAGAAGAATGGCAGCCTTTATGGTGGCCGCGGTGGCCGCCATTGGAAATATGTTGCAAGGATGGGACGGTGGAGCAATTGCAGGTACGGACATTAGAAAGGCTGGAATGTGTTGAAATTGATTTTTGACAATCACAATGGATTTGAACAACATCAATCCAGTATAATGCATCTGAGTTACACAGATTTCATTTAAAATTCAGAGGTGAATGAGTAACACATATTTTTCCATATGTTTGTTCTTGTCAGTCTCCCAAGAAATACATATCCAGAATTATTAAAAACGCTTGCTTTCATGTCTTGAGCCGCTTGCATAGGCGTTTGAGGTGCATTCTGTGGAAACCATTACTGCATTGTGTATCTGAGTACACCCTGATCGGTTTTTTCCCATAATTGACTCTAGTGCTTCTGATCAGCGAAGCTTGGATCATGAGTACAATGTGTTAATGTAGTGATGTATCTCGTCATGAATAACTGCTTATCCTATTGTTGGTGTGCGCGATTTGGATGATAACAAGAAAATTTCCCCCTGTCTCAGGAGCACTCCTGTACTTGAAACCCGAATTTCATCTGGATGAAACGCCTGCCCTTGAAGGAGAGATTGTTGCTTCCACTCTAGTAGGCGCAGTAGCCGCTGTGTGCATTGCAGGACCGTCTGCTGATTGGCTCGGAAGGAGATTCATGCTTTGCGTATCCGGTGTTCTGTACTCACTTTCAGCTCTTGTGATGCTCTGGTCTTCGACCGTGTACGTTCTCATAGCGGGTCGCCTCATCATTGGCTGTGCCATTGGGTTGGCAGCGACGATCGCACCAATCCTGATTTCGGAGTCGGCTCCTTCCGAAATTAGGGGTCAGCTTGCGACGTTCCCTCAATTCCTTGGATCTGGAGGGCTGTTTCTAGCTTACGTGATGGACTTCATGTTCTCACTGCAACCTGATGTCAACTGGAGGTTTATGCTTGGAATAATGCTCATTCCATCTCTTTTATACATTGTCCTCGGAATGACGGTGCTACCGGAATCGCCACGTTGGCTAGTGAGCAAGGGTCGCATGAACGAAGCTAAGAAAGTGTTGCAGAAAATTCGAGGCCGAGAGGATGTCGATGGTAAGTTTAAATCTTAACAATTGTTGTGACCCCTGAACGTTGATTCGTGACATTCTACGTCAATTTGTATACGAAAAGT
The DNA here is from genome assembly GCA_036785485.1 of Physcomitrellopsis africana. Lineage (NCBI taxonomy): Eukaryota > Viridiplantae > Streptophyta > Bryopsida > Funariales > Funariaceae > Physcomitrellopsis > Physcomitrellopsis africana. The sequence goes on along the minus strand of JAWRVF010000163.1, from coordinate 177,893 downwards.
ATACATCTTAGGCGTTGCACAGTATTGGGGAGTCGCAGAGGGTTGCATGAGAACGTATATTAAGTTAATCAGCCCTGAATTCCGTTTCAAATGTTTTTAAAATATCTAATTTTTTTCATGTATTTCTGGTAGTTAATGTTATCCTTGTTTGACTCTAGTTGTATCTCGGTATGTGCAGGAGAAATGTCCTTGCTAGTTGAGGGTCTTGGAGTTGGTGCTGAAACGCATATTGAAGAGTGGTTGTTGAAGCCATCTGAGAAACCCTCCAAGGAAGATGATGACTCGGTTATGGAAGAAGGTCAAATTAAGCTATATGGCCCAGATGACTCTACCTGGATTGCTACTCCAATTGTTGACGAGTTTGGCCACTCAATGGCAAACGCTCTTTCTAGAAGCCAAATGACTGAGAGTCGTATGTCGCAATTCCTAGATCCTGTGGTGACCATGATGGGAAGCGTCCAGAACAGTTTTCACGACATGGGCCTTATGTCTCAGGACGACGATGAGAACAGATGGGATGAGGAAAACCAAGAACCTGGCCTTGAAACATCTCTACTTTCCGGTGCACCCATGTCTAGAAATAACTCTAGAGGTGCTGGCTATACTCGGTCTGACTCACAGTCGAAGAACAAGGGTTCTATGTCCCGACAGCACTCCAGATCTCGTAGCAGAAGGCACTCCAGGTCAAACTCCTTTTCTGGATATTCTCATCGTCATTCAAGGTCTTACTCCAAGAACAATGGACAGGACGGTCAAATGTCCGAGTTCTCTGGCAGCGTTGGTGTTGGCGGTGGATGGCAGCTTGCGTGGAGGTGGGATGAAGGTGCTAAGGATGGCGAAGAGGCCGGTTTGAGGCGTGTCTTCGTGAAGGGCGAAGGTGGTGAAATGTCTACAATGTCTACCATGTCTGTTCCAGGAGGTCAACCTCTTGAGGAAGGTGAATCTTTTCAGGTATGGTATTGAATTGAGGGTTTTGCATGAATGGATTTTATGGAATGTTAGTCAACTCTTCCGTTTGGTAATCGGTAGGAAAAGCTGACTGCATTTGGTTCTTTTTTAAAAATTCGTTTTGTATACTTTTGTTTGCTTTGCATGATGAATTAGTTTTTCGCTGATGGTCATTGGCTTTGCAGGCGCAAGTTATTGTTGCACAATCATCACTGTTCTCAAAGGAATTGATGGGCGAGCATCCAGTGGGACCTGCCATGATTCACCCTGCAGAAACCGCAACCCGAGTTCCTCCAGTTCAAAACTTGTGGGATGCTGGTGTGAAACGTGCACTTTTTGTTGGAGTAATTCTTCAAATCTTGCAACAGGTATGCATCCTTACCATCTGAATTAACCATAATCTCTCTCCTTGCTCTGGTTAGGTGGGTACGCGCATTGATGTTTTACAAGTACTCAGGATTATTCTCTTGTCTTTGGAAAGATTTAGCTTTGGCAGTTGAATGTTGACCTTGAACTTGTTTGTGCAGTTCTCTGGTATCAATGCTGTGCTTTACTTCACTCCCCAAATTCTTATGCAATCTGGAGCCGGAGACATATTGAGTCAGTTTGGTCTTAACGCGGAGTCTTCATCAATCTTGGCGAGTGGAGTCACTTGCTTTCTCATGTTGCCTTGCATTGTCCTTGCTATGAGGCTCATGGACGTTTCTGGCCGCCGGTAACCATATTTGTTTTCCCTATATTGGATTTACTTTTGGCTTGTCCATTTGGTTCTCACTGCAAAATAGGTTAATCATGCATGGCGCTAAGGTCCTTGCTCTCATGTTTTTGTCCCGTCTGTTCCATCATATCTATATTGTTAAGCTGTAGCTGTGTCTGTATCAAAGCAGTCCTATTACTTTCGAACACTGTCGTTGTTTGAGAAAATGTTTGTCCTAGATTTTCATTTCAGATTCGCTAGGTCAAATTCTACCCTTTTGGATTAATGGATACTCCGGTTGGACTCACAGGGGACTGCTCTTGACTACTTTACCAGCCCTCACCATCTCGTTGGTGTCACTCGTGGTCGTGAACCTTTTCAAGGCAACTGGTCTTATTCCCGCATTGATTTCCTTCGTCTGCGTGACAGTCTTCATCTGTGCTTTCGTGGCCGGCTTTGGTCCGATCCCCAACATTCTCTGCTCTGAGATTTTCCCTACTCGAGTGCGTGGCACCTGCATTGGGATCTGTGCTGGAGCTATGTGGACAAGCAATGTTTGCATCACATACGCGTTTCCGATTCTGAACAAGAGTTTTGGTTTGCAAGGAGTGTTCGGTTTCTTTGCGATAGTTACATTCGTTGCATGGATTTTCGTATTCCTATACGTTCCCGAGACCAAGGGCCAGCCCTTGGAGATTATCTGCGAGATCTTTGCCTTGGCTGCAAGGAATGCCGAAAGGAGGGACCACGAAGATGATGACTACTAGCCGTCTTTCAAGAAGATGATCAAATCATAAGAGTTCATAAACTTCTAGAACGAGTTTTGTCCGCTCCGTCCCTTGTTTTGTTGGGACTAGCGTTCCCACTTACCATGTGGGCTAATGGCGGTACTTATGAGATTGTTGAAGATGTAGGAAGGAAAAGTTTTGTTTTCTGTCTATAACTATATTAAGTGATATAAGGTTTTCTCAGAGGAGTTTAGTACAGACATTTCCAACTCCAAATGAGCTTCACGATTGTGACAGTCTGCAATCAGGCCGATCTTCAAAGCCAATTTTTAGCTTACAGACTTATTTCTACAGTCAGCTTCATTGACTAGTTCTTGCTGATTCTTGTAATTGAGCTGTTTTGAAATGTCACTTTCCCTCCTCAATCCTGAGGGAGTAGCTGGAGTTTTGTTTCTTGTTGAATTCCAGTTTATTTTACCCGACATGTTCTGAGTTTGGATTCTTTGTTTCATTTTGAATGATCACAGGCAACTTATACTCAACAGATTTTATGGAACTGTTTTCATTTCGTTTTGGTAGATGTTCTTAGTGTCAGTTTAGTCAAGCTCTAAATGGCGAACCCTCTGCTCCAATAAAATTAGGAAAATAATTTATTGGTTTTGGTATTCGAAACAACATTTACTGGTCATATACCCAGTAAACAACATTTACTGGTTCAGAAATATGAGGTTCAAAAGTTTTCTTGTTAAATTAAGTGATTTTAAGGATTGTTGTGTGAATTGAGGTGAGTGATCGTAGCTACTGTTATGAAACTTGAATGCTTACTCTTGCCTTACATTGCGCAACTTCCTGTTCAGTAACACTAGGCCAACCATATCCATAGGGTATTTACCCGATTTTCTGCAGCAGTATTTTCATATCTGCTGGTCAAGTTACCGTCGTAGTTAGCTGCTCTTGCCAGATTATTAAACATTGTCTCTGAAATGGCCGAAGGAAGTGCCCAGTTCGCAAAGTTTGTTACCGTTGGTCCAGGATTCTCATTCGGTGCCATGTCGAGTCAGTACTCCTGTACAAGAATGATTGCAAGCATGTGAAGTATTCTTGTAAGTTACACTGAGATTCGCCGATCTGTCCGAGTCATCATTCTTTCTAGCTCTTTATATTATTTCTGATTCACCTTCTACCACTTCACTCCTTTATTCCGATGGACCCCTCCCACGCCCTTTTTTAATCCCCTTCTTATTTTGGAGCTATCTCAGTCCCAAGCATTGATTATTTGTTTACTGAACAGTGTCCTCTTGTCTACATGCTGCTTGGTGCTGCAACAAATTTCCGTCTATTCCAAGCCGTTCTTGTTTCTGAAGCATCCGCTGTTCTTTGCTGGTAATTGTTACGCACAAATATCTCATACCTGCGCAAACTTCATGAATGAACACTACGGGTTGGTTCTGCGGGGGAATTTTTTTCATATGCCATCGGCTTTTGTTGGTTTCATGGTTCGTGATCTTCGCAGGATTACATGATATACGTTGCCTCTTTGACGTGGCAGCTGTTTCGGTACTTCTTGGAATTGCATATGTGAGTACCCACAACTGGGTCACTTTCATGACGGAGGGAAGAGTCTATGGAGAAACGGTTTTCTGTACCCATATGGCTCCTTGTGACTGGTTGATGCAGGTCCTGAGACAGAGGAGTTTCCCCGTGATCAAAGTGCAGTGTTTCTTGCGTCTCTTTTTTTCCCTGCAACGAAGCATAAGACTGTTTGGAGAATTAATTCTTCGGTTTCGTTTGATGTTTTTGTTGGTGGAAAAAAAAAAAATTTCGATCGATATTCCTTCTCACGTTTCCGAAATCCAGAAGTTGCTCAGAGGTAAGGAGTCATGGCTGCTATGGTGATGACACCGTCGCAGATTTCTTTGCCGATTTCGAACGGGCATGCGTTGAACGTGGGGAAGGACACCAGCGAGGTTCAAATTGACATCAGTGGGCTTGAACACGAGGCAGACGGTGAAGCGTACGACCAGGTGGTTCCAAATCCTCAATTCTTTCAGTAGTTATCTTGTCACTTCCTCCGGCACAAGTCAAAATTAAGCACATATAACATATACTGAAAGCTTTGCGGATTCAGGGTTCAAAGTGAGCAAGTTTCTTGCACACACCGCTGACAAGGATTTTTAAATTCATCATTCAATGCGTATATCTCATCACTCAAAAAACACGAAAAGATGGACAATGTCTTTACTTTCCTGGATGATGGCTATGAGAAGAAAGCGCCCACAAAATGAAAATATCCTTCCAGGAGTGCATAATGAGGAGTATGTGTATTGGAAATTGTAGAGCATGCCTGGCAAGACTAGGACTGCTGCGGAACCTCAAAGCGTCTTCTCCTCATTTAAGAATGTGATGTTCGGTTCCAATACTCCTCATGCACCAGGTGTGTTCGAAATAGCTATTCTGGAATTCCAATCATTATAATTTGCATTTTTTCTGCGCGTACGCTTTAAGCTTGTTCTGGGGAAAAGTAACTTTGGAACTTTAGTGTACAGGTATCCAAATCTTTTGAGAAATGGGAAAGTAATAGTAGGTTTCTCTCAATGTTTCTCCTCTCCGTGGCTTCTGACGGCTTCTCCTGCACATTCGATGCAATAGTTCACTTTTTAGCCCTCACAATTGTAGAGACATCTTGACGTCTATGACGCAACGGTGTGAGAATTTGACTGCTGAATAGTAGGAAGCCAATTCGTCTGTGAATAGAAGTTGGCCGAGGCTACTTGGACTTAGAGTATTTCCTTGGGTCGGCTTGCAAGTTGAGGACCTAAATTTGAAAAGGACCGTGGCCGTTTTAGAATACTTTGTTGACGTTCACTTCAGTCATCTCGATATCGTCTTGATGTGTTGAAATAATGATTCGTTCTGCCATGCAGAGATGTTAGGTGGCGATCATGGAGTTGAACTCGCCGATGAGAATAGCGGTGATTCTCAGCATCAAGAAGACCCAAGTACGATTGTCATCAACTTCTTGAACGACAACTTAACAGAATGATCATTATTTGTTACAACTGTCGTTGATTAGATGAGCTTCGCTGTGATGAAGTGTCTGTTATGGAGTGGCTGGGTATTGATGTGGATTTACGTTTCGTGGAGCATTCTTTTTCCTCAGCATTTCGTTTGGTACTTGGGGATTGGGACGGGTCCACTGGCATGAAGTGGATGTATGCAATTTAATTGCTACAAGAACCTTCTTCTGTCCTGAAGAAATGCGGCGACAATGAATTAGTTTCGGGTAGTTGTCTAGTGTAGAGCCAACCTACATGCTTTCAGAAGCAACATTCCGGTTGCTTCTTGTTAATAGGTTCAAAATGACGATGTTCAGTGACCAGCCTCGAAGTGTAACACCTTATACATGACTTTGTCTATTTACGTGCATTTCTACGAGAAGATATGACAATTTAGCTGAGACTAATAGCTGTTGATTTTACCGTGCAGATGAAACTGTTCCTGCATCAACTGACGACAGTGCTTGTCAGGGACCCAGTGAAGTCAATTCCCAAGAAAAAATTGATTTCCAACCTGTGTCTGAACCTCAGAAACTGACGGGGACATTTCCCTCAACGTCTGGTCATTCATCCATTACACAAGCAGCTGAAGACCAAAGCAATCCTCCAGCTGCACATTCAACTGACATCAAGGTGAGCAGCACAAATAAAAGTCCCTCCAGGCCGTTCTCGCCCTTTAGGCAAGGTCAGGATGAGCACATAGGTAGTGTGCATACGATCGCTGGGTCGGGAACTCAAGGGGGCGCAGTCGTGATTGCAACCAATATAAGGAGTGCCAGCTTTCAGTCTGCACAAGGGGAACACTACCAGCATCAAGGTCAGCAGTCAGTTCTGGTCATCAAGGCCTCACACTCCCAGTCGCAGTTTCTTCTCACCATTTCTGCACCATCCTCGCAATCAACTCAACCTCTTTTTTCTATGAAAAGATCAGAACTTGATAACTAGATTCTTCCAAATTAGATTTGAACTTGTGAAAGCTGTAATTTAGTACTTACATGATCAATTTCGGCTGATCTAAATAGCGTGAAGTCAGGTCAGCGTGCGGGAACTGGATTTTTCCGCAGGCGGAAACTGGCTGCGTTCCGTCGGAGGAAGCCAAGCCCAGTTTCCGCCTTCGGAAAAAACCTAGTTCCCGGTCAGTGTGAGACGGGTGAGACGGGGCTGCCACATTTGAACCAATCTAGCCATATTAGCAAGGCTTTGCAATATACAGGGTTGAAAGATGCTTGTCAGCTTCCAGATTATGTAACGATGCCCGCTCCTGCAGGTGTGTCAGGAGCCGGTGGTGCCCAATTGGAGCGTCTTCTTGCTCGTGTGAAGCATGAGAAGACAGTATTACGAGCCCTCGCTTGGGAGGAAAGTGCCAAGGCCAGAGCCTACAACCGGTAAGCATTTGCTATCAGCCATGTTCGTGATTTAATCCACGGAAATGTCTCGTAGTAGATGTAATTTTGCAGTAGGACTGATGCAGCTAATACTCTTATTGTATGATATCTTAGAAACAATTCACAGCCGGAATTAGTAGTATTGGTGGTTAAAGGCACTTCAAATTGATTACGTCATTACAGAGTGTGCTACCAGTGACGGAATTCCCGGAGGCTACTTGTCATTCGTCTCAGGAACATGCCCATTGGATCCAATCTTGCAACCTCGTGAAGCACTTCAGATCAGGTTTAGTCTGAAAGATATGTTTCTGGGACAGATATACTCGGGATGAGTCAAAGATTACGGCATGGGAGAATACGATGAAGGCAAAGGCAGAAGCTAAAATGCGGAAGGCCCAGGTATTTACCTACTTTTTATAGAATTACAAATGTTTCATTCGTGATTCAGTGGTGATTCAACGGCGGTAACGTGAATAGATCTTCTGACAACTCACGATTATTATGAATCCATAAACGTGGACATTAGCAAGTACATCGTCAGCGATATTACCTGCAGATTTCCATGTGATCATTATCGATTACATCATGCAATGCACCACAGTTATTCTCCGTGAAAATGGCTAGGTTTTCTGGAAAACCCTCTATGTCCGTTTACTAATCCATGCTTTTAAAAGTATTGACGTGAAGATCGTTTCATCGGTTGTAATGATGAAAAACCAACACAAGAAGATAACATTTACTAGTACTGCATTCAATGACAGGAGGACCTAGACAAGCAGAGGGCCAAGCACATCGAGAAGATGAAGAATGCTGTAGCAAGTGCGCACTGCAAGGCACAAGAGAAGAGGGCTGCTATGGAGGCTCGCAGAGCGGAAGACATTGTGAAGGCCGAAGAAACTGCCTCTCGCATTCGAGCAACTGGAAAGATGCCTCGCGAATGCTTATGCGTGTCTGCTTAAAATCTGAGCATTCTCTACATCACTCTCGATCTTGAAATCTACCGTCAACAGACACACAACATTAGGCTAGATACCATGTTCCTCGTAGAAGAACAACAGTAGTATGGAAGGGGCGAGCTCACTCTGCACATCGTTGAACCATACTGCGTAGAGGTATCCAGTCCTGGTGGACTGTTCTTGACACCATGTTTTGTTGAGCATAGCCAAATAATATTCAAATTCCGGCATAAGTCATCTTCTTTAAGTACGAATATACACATATATCTCCAGTTCTCTCTAGCAGCTTCAAGCTAGTTCACATTCTGTACGAGACATTTCTACCTTACAATGCACGCAGAGAGTACAATACTATCAAACACTGAAGTGACGGTGGATACCTTCGTAGATGCACTTTCGTGGACGTTTGTAGGGGTCTGCATCACTTTTCCTCTACGAATGACCGAAATAACACAAAACTGAATTAATTGAGGTGGTTATCACATCAGCAGAGTTGGAAGGCCCATGTATCTGCTGCTTGAAAAGAATCTATCAAACTAACAATTCCAATCAGCCCCGCGACTCGCTGATTCTTAATATCCTAACTCATGATGAGAAGCAAACTAATTACGCAGTGGCCTAAAAGCATGCTAAACACCATTAGCTCGGTGATTCGATCACCGAAGCAAAGCAAAGCTGTTCGATAATATTCGGAAATATCATCGAAAAGCTCACGGCGCGCGATTGAATTCGGCAAAATCTCACACTAAACGAAGGCTAACATCTGATCCATTCTCTTTAGCCTTCAATTTCATTTGAACTAGAAGGAGGATTTCGAAGAAGCTTCTTGGTGTTCTTGAGGAAAAAGCCCTTTGTTGCAAAGGTTTTGTCATTGTCCGCTGTTCATTTTTTCATCCACATTCATCCAAGGTCTAGAAGCCCATGGAAGTGCCCAAGCTCCCGCTTCAATCAAGCTCCTCTTCTCACGAGTTACGGATTTAGCGATCGATCGAGTTGCGAAGATTGTTTCGCCCTTTTTCGATCGATTGTTTCATGCTTTGAGTGCATCGTAGTGCAGTTGAGCTCAGCCATGGACGCTAGTGCAGGAATTTGTGTGTCGAGGGTGGTCATTTGTCTGGCTCTCGTTTTTTGCCTGTGTGCTTCCTCTGCTTTAGCCATAGTGGACGATAAATGCTCCGCTTGCAAAGCTGTTGCTGTAAGTTTTCACTTTTCTCTCTGTGCGGACATTGTCTGGTTTAAAGCTTTGGTGAAATTATGCGTGTTTTTTTAATGTTTGTTATGTGGACTGCATTGCGATTGGTGCCAGAGAGTTGAGATTGCTGATCAGTTTTTAGGTTTTTTTAGGGTTGAAGTGTTGATATTAGGGCTGCATTATTCATGTCGGTGTGTGTGGTTATCTGTGTTTGTTGTATCTGTGCGTCTGAAAAGAAGGTTGTCTATCGATCAGATCTTAGATTCACTCTTAGTTGTGAAGAAAATGCACAGCAGGTTGTGTTGAGATTTAGATTTTCTATGCTTTTAAAATTCACAATCCTTTATCGCAGCATTTAACTTTCTCAGCTGGTTTGTAGGTTTCAGTTCAGTACGAAGTGGTATCGTTCTGAATTATGCGGAATGGTTGAAGAGCAGTTTAATGTGAACCATGCACCTGGCTCTATGCAATAAGCTAGGTCTTCCTTTTTAACGCAAGTTCGGGGGTACAGATCTCTTGTAGGGCAATGCAATTTCTCCTTCCTCGTGATATTCGAGTCAAGGACTTATCACATGTACGTGGTTATGTGGCAGTTGGAGCTGGAGGACTCGCTTGCAAATGTACGTATTTCTCATGCTGTCTGTTAATAGACCTCGTGAATGTAATTTTTAAAGAATTATGAACATGCTTGAACAGCTGAACTTTTTATTGAATTCACTTGAGACGCTTGCGTCTAAGTTCAAGTTTTTCGTCCGATATTCGTAATCTTGCAAACCAAGTACGGAAAGAAAATTATTTTGCTACATATACACCATGAGTGCCATTATTGTATAGTTATTGGGCATGCTAAAGATGCTCACTTTACATCAACGTAGGCATTCAATGTCATTGATGGGTCTTGATGTGTCCTTCATTGCTGGATGGTTGAATCTGGTTGCGGTAAACTTGCCCTGCTGTGTTTAGGCTTCTTCGTGTAGTAGAAAAAGAAACCAGTGGACTGTAGTTGTGGAGTTTTATCTGGATTGGTAAGTCATTTTAATGCTGGACAACTTATTACGTGGCTGATACCAGCGGTATCAAATACACTTTCATTTCTAGAACAGTTGTGTTATACAGTCGGACGCTTGCAGACTACGTGTATTGTGTTCAAGGTCAAAACAGCTGGCCTATACGCATGGATACAACTAGCTTAAATGATCAGTTCCTCTTTTTCAGGAAAGACCGAGAAATCATCTAGATTATCGTCACCGCCTTAATTCAGAAGGCCAACGTGAAGGAAAAGTGATTGATTACAGGTGCGTCTTCTCTCCTATCTTTTGTGTGAAAAATGGTTATCTCCTTGATGTGCTCATTTCACTGTCAGTACCTTGAACTAGTGATTCACTATTTTGTAGAAAATGCGTGCATGGATGTCAGACTTAGTGAGTTGCGAGTGGTGGAACTTCTAGATGGGCTCTGTACAAAAATGAAGGGTTATGTTCCAAATAAGGTATGCCCTTTTTACCGTTCGCTTCTGGTGAGGTTTTATGTATGTTTGTGTTCTAGCTTTTAATACTCACGTAACTTGTTACTTTTTCTCGAACAGTGGTCGGATCGTTCTCTCTGTCTCTAATCGTTTGAGGATTCTGTTTATGATTTGTTTTTTATGTTAAGTTCCATATGGAAGTATGTATGTAGCTGTCTGTAGTACACTCAGTATGGTAAGTTTTGGTATCCCTACAAGTAGGACTTCAACATAATTTTGCCATAATGAATGTTGTGGCTGTGGTGGGATTCATGTCTTGCTTCGATTTCTTTGCTTCAGGCTGGCCCTGGGCGTACATTTTGGTTAAAAGTGGAAGGGGGAGTTCCAGATGCTCCAGAGATGGCACTTAGTAAGTATTCAGCCTTCGGTAGCTGACAGAAAATCGCCGTTTTCGACTGAAAATTGCGCATGAAGTTGCCTCTCACGCGTTGGAAGTTGATAAAGAGATTATCTTATTATACTCATGTGCAGTCAAAGCGTAATTGAATTTGTGAAGCAAATCTGGGTTACCAGTATGTAGTAACTGTGGCATATAATTTGTCAACAGATTGGTACGAAAGATATACCCCTGATTATAGTGCTGCATTGTAATTGCAGATCGGCAGGCGTCAGAGCTACACTCTAGAGCTATCGTTGAATTTTGTGGTCGGTGAGTTGCATCACTTTAACCTGCGAATGTGTACTTTGTCTCTGACAACTTCTTTTGTGCAAAATTGCGGGGATGATTTTTGTTGTAGTAACATCAACAATGCAATTTTTGGTTAGAGGGGTTTATTTTAATCTTCAACGACTTAAATGCTCGAGCTATGTGGTATCCTAATATTGTGCACTTTTGTGAAGTGCTAATTGCGTTACTTTCTGAGGTTCTATGGTCTTACATGCCCAACATGTAATTGTTTTTGTGGCAGGCTACTTGAGACTACTGAGGAGGAGGTATATTATTCAAACGTTGACTCTTTATTTTTGCAATTTTGCGTATCAAGTTCATGAGGAAAAACAACATATGTCATCAATATGGTAAACTTGGTTAAATGACTAAGTTTGGATGATGACCACATAACACAGACATGAAGTAAGTTATTAGAAACATCTCAAATGCTGGGTTTCGTTGTGATTTTTTGACTCATAAAGTTCGATGTGTCCTTGCGTATAATCAATTATCAATATGCGTTAACAGCTGACGGAAAGAATTCGAGTTGGGGAGGTTGCTACTGGAGAGGTTGAACGTGTCTTGTGCAAGGAGCTCAGCAAGAGTTGCAAAGAAACATCGTGCGTCTTTCCTTCCACTTTTCTCCTATCCATACATTTCTGGAAATTTGTATTTGTGCGGTTCGTCCTACATTACGGTGTCCATGGTCTTCTTCAGACGGAATAATTTGTATTCTGCCTGAAGTCCCCGTCAACTCTATAATTGCAAATTCAATTCCTGTTCATTCTACGTTGGTATTTATTTTATGAATTATCTGCTTTCTTACAGGGAAACAGCAGGACCAGCGGATGACGATGATCTTGAAGATAAAGAAATCGACGAGGTCGCCACAGAACGCGCAGATGATCACGTTAAAGGGGATTCAGAAAAAGCCACAAAGGATGTAGCTTCGGTTGCTGAAGAAACGATTAGTATGGGCAGCGATGGTGAGCTTTAGAAGTCTATTATAAATGACTACTTTGTTAAGGATAACATTGATGGTATTTATTCTACATGTAAACAGTAGAAAGTCGTCGTCAATGATTTTTTAATGCAGCAATCCCATAGACTTCAGATGATCATGGCGGTGTCCACAGTGGTTTCTTCTACCCCTTTCGTTCTCATACCTACATTACTGCAGAATTTTTTTCCCACACGATATTTTCAACGAAACACATTATCTCAGCATGATATTCTCTTTTATGTTTCAAGTGCAGATGTGTCATCATTACCATGGAATGCGGAATTCAAAATCCTTGAGTTTTTTGGTTTGTTGCTATCCGTTTCAAAACTCGAAACATCTTGATAAACACATTTCGTAGAAAATAAAGGAGATGGTAATTACATTATAATATCTTCATGGCATTTTACAGCAAAGTACATTTTGTGTAGTTTAAGTCGATATTAAACGAGAAAGCATGTAAAAAGGATTTTTATTCATGATTAGAATTATAAAATGGAAAAGAGTTTAAAGATTGAAGTGGGAAAAAAAAAAAAAAAAAAAATCAGTTATACAAAGTATCAAAATTCCAATTATAAAAATGATGTGTGGATAATCTCTAAAGAAAGTCATGTTTTAATATGTGTGCAATCTTGTATCGACAAACAGACAATCTGGTGCTCTGTAGGGCAATGATCATCCTGGATTATTAACCGGTGCATAACTTGATGCTGATCATATTGAAGGCGCCATTCAGCGGAGGCGAACATTTTGCAGACCTGCATCTATCTAGCAAGCAAGCTACCTGCAGGATTTTTGCGGCCATCTCGTGAAATGGTTGTTGACGTTAAGACCAACAAATTCGGTTCACTTATATTCTGTGGGTGAAGCACTGAGATGGATGTAAATTGGTAGATGTGCTTGAAATCGACACCACTAGCTTCTGCATTCATCTGCAGCCCTGCCCTGGTCCAAGTCTCTAGATTCTATGCTGCAATTGCCCATCACGATATTGGTTATCTGAGACTGATCCCCAGACGAAATGCCACCTTTTGGCCACATTTCTGAGATTTAGTATTGTTTCTGAAGCATTTCCACGAGGATTACGTGTGTTTCGTGAATCTTCCGAATACTCTTCCGTGGGTCGAATGTTGAGAGCGGTATTTCCACATTCACCATCAGATTTATGACCACACTTCGAAGCGACTGAAAGTAATTCTGGAGTAATCCCGGTATTATGCGAGTCAATCATGTGCTTGGATTTGAGTCAGCCGTGCATAGACCGCAGCCGTGCGGCGGATAGGTCGTGTTTCTGTTCTGCAACCAAATATGTGACCTCTTTTAAACAGACGACATGACAGACGAGAGGTCTTCACCGCCAGGGTGAGGGCACCACGAACTTCAAGGATCTAATAGTGAACTCCGAGAAAATTCAGAAAGAAGTCGCAGTTATTGCACTGGAGTTATGCGACAATCATCCAGCATCGGCCTGTTCGCTGCCGGCGTCCCGTAAGATTGTCTTAACGCAGCTTACCGAATGGGAAATATTTGGAAAAGCTTAGCATCTTTCTTTCAGTCTTTTTGAAGGACTGCAGCACTTTCGTGCAAGAGCATCAACTATTCCAGAACCCGTTCTCCGGAGTCTCTAATTTGCAGGTCTCCAATTCGGTGCTCCTGAATGACTTATGACGGCTAGAGAAACAGTCGGGCAGCAGTAGAAATCTATCACTTTCTGTTTGCTTCTAAGGATGTTAGAAGAAATCCAAGAATAATAGAAGCGGTTTGTGGAAACGAAGGGCTTTCAGTTGAAGGTCTGACTGACTATAATATTTTCAACTGCTTATAAATTTTATAAATTGACGATTGTCAAGAATAAAGGTTGCTCTACTAGGCCTGCTATATTTGAAAAGAAACTCAGCCTAGAAGTTGGTGACCAACTCCTAATGATCCCATTCATCACTTCGAGGCGTACATCTAGGTGAATAAACTTTGAGACTCGAAAACACTGCAAATGTTCACTTCATGCAATTGCGGTGGCATGATTTTCGAAGCATCGCACAGACGAATCATTGAATCATGTCTGACAGGAAACTGTTTTGACGGTGGATACTGGGAGAGCACTGAGAATGAGTTCCACGATTAACGGAACGGAAGCTCACTCAGGTCGCGGTGTGTTCTGTGGAGGCGCGGCTCCAAGCCGCGCCTCACACAGACTTCCGAAGACATTTCCAAAGTTTTGTAGACGTAGTTTTAGCCTATTACACTCAGGTTAGTTCAGATCAGAGCGCTCAAGCCAGATCGAAGGACCCCGGCAACAAGCGCACAAAGGAAAAATCAGTTTTTTAGGGTTAGGGCAAAATTAGGATTACATGGATTCCTATGCAAGTCGCGTCAGGTTGGGCAAGCGGATTTGTGGGGACAGGAGCGGAGACTCTCCAATGGAGGAAGGAATGTCCGAGCATCTGTACTCGAGAAGTGGAAGCTCTCTCCTCGGCGCTAGAATAACTCATAGACAGGCAAACAAACCTCACCCAACATATCATTCTGAAGGTGAGACTCTTCCAGTTGGTTTCTGAAGGAGTTATTCAGGGTTCCTTGTGAGAACCAGTCCCAGATTGATTGACGTAAATAGGGAGGAAGTGTGTGCAGAAATTGAATTCCTTACCAAACATGTTTCTATTGCATGCTTTGTGGGTGGTAAACCTCCCCCAAGCCCCTTCAATGCTTGGTGGGTGGTAAACCTCCCCCAAGCCCCTTCAATGCTTGGAAGAATCAATTGGAGAAAGATATTGGAGGGCAAATTCAATTGGGAAAAAAACCTAGAAAAGGAAAGGGATACTTTTACCTACATTCAAAGAATATAAAGACTATTAGAAAAATACTTCTTCTTTCACCCTACAGAACTCTGGGTTTGTGCACCTTTAAGGCTGGAATCCTAATTTTGATTAAAAGTGTATTTGGAATTCCAACCTATCAGATGGCCATAGAAATATCAAAGTTCCCTACTTAAGGAAGTACCACACAAATTTTAGAAAGTAGCTCTATGTGGTAGTTTGCTTGGGCTAAGTTCTAGGAACATGTACTAACAACGACAAGATCCATGAACCAAGATTTTGCATTGTTTTAAATTCAAGTGAGGGGTGGGAATTAGAAGTGTAAGTATTCAATCCTATCACAGAAAAAAAGAAGTCTATTTTGATTGAACACAATAATCTACTGATTAGAAATAGATTTTACTTAGATACAAAACATAAAATCAAAGATTGTCCTAACTTGAAGCAATCCAAGAAAAAACAACCAAAGATCCTTGACGAAACAAAGCTCAGAGGCTCCAAAGAGTTTGATGACAACCTATCATCTATATTGTCAACTCATAGCTCTATAGGCTGGAGAGGCCGTTCAGATATTTTAGAACTATGTGGTATTGTGTTATAACATGGCTATAGGATGAAAGTGCAAAAGAGGACATATATTATAGAGAAGCTTAATTGAAGACTAAATTATAAAATTATTTTAAAAAACATAGATTTAAAAAAAAAAAAAAAAAAAAAGAAAAAAGAAAAAAGAAGAAGTAATAAAAATATTTAGCGTTAATGTTGTCTTTTTATAAAAAGAGCTTCTACTTACTTTGTAGGATCATAAACAAGACAAAATAAGGTAGATTAGCAAAAATACTACTATAGACATCTTAAGATCAAAGCAAAGGATAGTTTCCAATAAAAATTATCTAAGAAAACCTTGGATTGATACCTGGGGAGGATTGGTTGTAAACCAAGGTCAAAACCAGATCCCAAGGTACAAAACCATGTGCCTATGGCAGATGGAAAATTCTTTTGTTGATTGGAAAAAAAGATTTGAAGGTAGATTTAATAGGATTTTTTTGAGCATTGGTTTTAAAGGTTTTGAGTTTGTAATGACTTTGTGAGAGCTATGTAAAGTCAGGGTTTCATTTGGGTAACTTTGGTTATAGAGAAATAAAATAGGTTTTCATTTTTGAACATATTAAGAGTTATGTAACAGATCTATAAGTAAAAATTTGTAGATTTGTGAATATAATTTTGTTGAATGTTTAATATGAATTTGAGCTCAATTCATTGATTTATTTCATTGTTTGAAAATATATGTATTGATTTATTTCATTGTTTGAAAATAATTCTTATATATTGCATAATTTTGAAATATTTTTGGCAATATTTGCGGAAGCTTTTGGAGAACATGATAAGATTTATTCTGCTATAATTAATATTTGAATCCTTCAATGAGGAACTTATCTTGCATCTGTTTATGCTTCAAAATTTTAACAATTAGCATGTGATATCAATTAGGATGAAGACATATTGTGTTATGATTTGGCTATAATGTGAAAATATTGTATATGTATATTTAATATACAATTTACTATACAACTACGTAAGAGCCATATTAGCCGATTTTTATTGGTTATAAAATATGATTAAATTATTATTATTATTTTTAAATTATTTGAAAAGACTTTTATTGAGATATATATAGTTTTTTTTTTAAATAATAATTTTGAGGTTGATTTTATATTGATAATAATTTTTGTATATTTTGAATCACCTTTGTCATTTGATGTTTTTCAAGGAGGTTGCCCAAGGCCTTATTAGGGATTAGGATTTATTTTTGAAAGAATTTGAACATCAAAGGTGAGTATCAGCAAGTTTAGATTTTTGGCTGTAGTTTTGGTCCAAAAATTGAGTGATTTGGAATTTTTATGAAGAAGATATAAGCACTCAAAGTTAAGGTGTTGAATTCGTATCTACTATCACTCTCTTGGGTGTAACTTGAGCATATAGAAAGTAATAAAGGATTGGCAACTAGATTTGGAAAGAACACTTTCTTGGCTATATTTTTTATACATAATTCAATGAATTCTAAGCTGAGATAAAGAAGATATTAGAAGTTGAAATCAATGCTTACAATCTAAGAATAATAAGTGACCCTACTTCATTAATGGTTGTATTTGAGCTATTTTTTAAAGCAATTTGACAAGTTTTCAGTTCCAAAATTTTAAAAGTGTGTATTTTCATATTGCAAAACTATACACAAAAATTTTGTAGCATTAAGATTTTGGATTTTTGAGATATGAAGAAAATAATACTTGGATGTCTATAAATTAGGGTTTTAAGCACCTACTAGGATTTTTAAGATATCAGATGATTAGAAACGAATCTATAATTGAATTTTCTTGTAGTGAAGCTTAAGGATATAACCTATACTTTGGAAGAATTTGATAAAAGTTGAATGGTTAAATCAAGAGTTATTAGACTCTAAAATTTAATAAAAAATTGATCATATGTAGGTGAATAAGCTATTGAAGGATTTTGTTGCAATTTGAGCATTTTATATAAACTAAAGGGGTTTTTTAGGAGCCAAGACTTTATAGAGGTGGAAAAATAAATACATGGAGCTATAATAAAATTTTGATATGAAGGTAAGGTTTTGAAAGGAGATTATGGATTTTTCTTAAAAGTCATTAATAATCTAACTTATCAATAATTGGTTAATTGTGATTTTATTTTAAAAAGGGTGTTAAGGATTTTTCATATGCCATAGAAAATTTTATGCATAAACTTATTTAAATATAAGAGATTTTTATTAGTAAAATTTTCTTTTATAATATTGTTATATTATTTGTCCTTTTTATTAAAAAAAATCATTTATTAGAGTCTTGCCAATAAGTTATTAATAAATTCTCTATAGGTAAGTACCCAATATATTTTCAAATTGAGGATCATGCCATATGACAACATTGATAAGTCAATTTCATTGGAAGTTACAAGACAATGTAAAAGATCTATTATTATTCATATTTAATCCTCAAATTCTTAATGAAGCCATCAATCAAGCAATAAAATGGAATAATTGACTATTTCAATATTGAAAAGATAAACAATCATTGCCTACATCACAACTTCCTATTAAATATTTGACATCATTTACATCTTTTAATCCTAAAAAACATATGGAAATAAAAGATATGCAAATTGATGTGATTTGTTTCAAATTCCTTCTTGAAAAAAAAAAAAAAGTGTCAAAAAAGAATATGCCTTATCTTTGTATTGTAGAAAACCTAGACACAAAACTAATAATTGCAAGAAAAAGTATTAACATACATAATGAATGAAAAGTACAGCTATATCATTAAATATTTTGCAGAAAAATAAAGACGTCCAACTATAATAGGAACTAAGCGGCTAAATTCTTCTATTCCACGAATCAAAAATGTTATATATTATCATCTAATTCATTTCATTGCTTTACCATATCCATATGTTTAGGTGTCTAAAAACTCAAAATCCTTATTTTAGTAGATTCAATAGCCTCTACTTAAAAATTTTAAAAATCTATAAAATTCTTCTAATTAAAAAAATCCAAGGTTGCTCATATAGAGGTCATAGATGGTTGACCTTTATCTTTTAGAGATGTTATTTATGAAATTGGTCCATTATAAGTAATATTAAAAAATCATAATAATCAAGTTATATTTAATATCATTAAGTCTTTATCTAATTCTATCGTTTTAGAACTTTCTTGGCTCAAAAGATATAATCCTTGTATAATTGGATATTCCATAAAATAAAATTCTTTGAAATATTACAACTTATTTTTATTAAACCTAATAGAAAATACCTTACATTTTGTAGATCTAAAATTATAAAGCTTTTATTTATTAGAGCTAAAGCTTTAATGAAAGTAACCAAAAATGACATTTTTTTTTGTTGTTCATACAATTCTAATATTTGAAGCGGCAAATATTTTAACAACCCTTCTAAAAGAATATAAAGATTTTTAAGATATATTTGTAAAGAAGAACATGGATATCTTGCAAAAACATCATCCATATGATTATACTATTGATTTTTAAAATGAGACACAACCACCTTTTGGTCTAATTTATAACTTATCACAAAATGAGCTTATAGCATTGAAGGAGTATATTAATAAGAATTTAATAAAGAATTTTATTTGATATTCTAAATTTCCTATTGATGCACCTATATTTGTTGTGAAAAAAATAGATGGATCTTTATAGATGTGCATTGATTACTATTGTCATGTAGTATGATTTCCAATTTGAGAATACATTGGATACTTGGCTGAAGAGAATTTACTTGTAATTTGTTGATAAGACTCCAATAAGTGATTTGTTTTTAATAAAAATAAAAAATAATATAAAAATATTATTAAAAAAAATATTATACTAATAAAAACTTCTTGTATTTAAATAGATTTATACATAAAGTTTTTTTTTGGCATGTAAAAAATTTCTTAGTACCCCTTTGTATATAAAATCATTATAAACCAATTATTTATAAATTAAATTATCAATAATTTTTTTTAAAAATCCATAATCCTCTTTTAAAATCTCATCTTTATATCAAAATTTTATTATAGCTCTATGTATTCATTTTTCCACTTCCATAAAGTCTTGGCTCCTAAGAAATCCTTTTAGTTTGTACAAAATACTCAAATTGCAATAAAATCTTTCAATAGCTTATTCACCTACATATGATTGATTTCTTATTAAACTTTAGAGTCTAATAACTCTTGATCTAGCTATTTAAATTTTATAAAATCTTCCAAAGTATAGGTTATATCCTTAAGCTTCACCAAAAGAAAATTTAATTGTAGATTTATTTTCAATCATTTGATATCTTAAAAATCCTAACAAGTGCTTAAAATCCTAGTTTATAGACACCTGAGTATTATTTTCTTCATATCTCAAAAATCCAAAATTTTAATACTACAAATTTTTTGTATATAATTTTGTAATATAAAAATATACTTTTTAAAAAAATTTGAACTAAAAACTTATCAAATTGCTTAAGATATAGCTGAAAATACAACCACTAATTAAATAGGGTCAATTGTTGTCTTTAGATTGTAAGTATTGACTTCAACTTCTAATATCTCTTTTATTCCAACTTAAAATTTATTAAACTATTATAAAAAGTTTAGCCAAAAAAGTGTTCTTTTAAATCCTAATTGTTGATCCTTAATTATTTTTTGTATGTACAAATTGTATCCAAAAGAATAACAGTAGGTACAATTTCTACACCTTAATTTTTAGCACCTATATCTCTTTTATAAGAACTCAAATCACTCAATTTCTATACCAAAACCATAGCCAAAAACCTAAACTTGTTGATTCTAATCTTTGATGTTCTAATTCTCTTGAAAGAAAAATCCTAATTCCTAATAAGGCCTTAGATAGCCTACTTGAAGCCCATTGGTTATAACTTTTGGCCAATAGGAAAAGAAACTTCTATCATCTATCTCCATTTATTTACATGAATAGCCTAATTATTTTTTTTTATACTAAAAACTCCTTTTCAATCATTTTAAAAAAAAATAAGATTCATATAATATGTATTCTAAATATCAAATAAAGAAGTAAATAAGATCTCAAGAGTCACCAATATCTAACAAAGGTGACTCAAAATACATAAAGCTATTATCAACATAAAATCAACCTCAAAAGTCACTATCAAAAAGGTTGTATAAATTTCAATAATAGCCCTTTTAATGGATTCCTTCTAAATTAATAATCTAACCATATTTTATTAGCAATAAAAATCTATTGATATGGCTCTCACTTTGTTGAGTAGTAAATTGTACATTAAACATATATGTACAATATTTTTATATGGCTATGGTTTTGGTAGCTGAACCACAACATGATACTGTGGCATCAACAAAATGATAATAAAAAATCATTATCTTTTACCATTGATATCTTTGACCAATTGAGCCAAGCTAAAATTTACACCAAAATAGATATTAATAAAACTTATAATCTAGTATGCATCAAAGATGCGGATGAATGGAAATTTGCTTTTTATACAAGATATAGATATTTTAAATACAATGTTATGTTTTTTGGCCTTATAAATACATAAGCCATTTTCCAATATTTGATGAATAATATATTTTTTTAAAATTATATTAAAATTTTGTTAAATTTTTTTAAATTTATTTTAAAATTTTATAAAGATTGTTTAAGATTTATTTAAAGATTGTTTGAAGTTTAATTAAGATTTAATAAGATATGTTTTGAGTTTTATTAAGATTAATTGGATGTACTTATGATATCTTATGATTTATTTAAGATCTTATTTAAATTTTTTATGATTACATAAGATATAATTTAAAACTAATAGAAATAAAAACTGATTAAATTGAGGATTTTAAGAGGGTCTCAATTACTAAGACATGTGTTTCTAAACACCTCATGTATTTTTATTTTTTTTTATTACAAGAAGAATTTTAAAGTAAGTTAAAATCCTTCTACAATCAAATGCCTAATGTATTTTTTGGCTAAATTTCACATAACATGACATTATGAAAGTAGAGATCTTAAAAAATCTTTTTTTAGAAACAAACAAGCTTTAGAATTAAACTACCACCATAATTTAATTGTTTCTAAAAAATATAGTTTCTACTAAGAGGTTTATGTTTGTGGACTATATAGATTCAAAGAAACAACTTTGTCTTCAAATATGAAATATGGAGTGACTTCCATGTAAAAACTCTAATTCGGAAAGGACTAATAGAATATGGAAAATTGTGTTGGTCAACTCTCAAGAATAAATTGGCAAAACACCTTGATCATGAGGCCACCTTTCTTAAGAATTGGGACAATTCTTGGATAACAAAAATGTTTTTTACATATTAGAACAAAACAAGTAATTGAATGGAATTCTAGAATATAACAAAGTGGTCTAATTGTATAAGTCTCCACTTATCAAAATAAATATAAGTTTTCACTTATCAAAATATAAGTCTTCACTTCGGACACTTATGACTTCGGACACTTATGCCTAATTGGTATTAGTAGCTAAGTTGTCAATCCTTGTATCATGATCCACTCCATCATTGGGTATACCCCGTTTTTGTGTCAATAACAAAAAAACAAAAAAAAAAAACAAAAAACAAAAACAAAAACCATGTCTGGACCACCTCCGGTTGATGTTTTCTATGTCGAGAGAACTAAAAAGCCCCGGGATCCGCCACTGACCGACTTCCAATTCCTCGACATTAGAGAACCGTAATCATTCACTAACAATGTATTCACTTTGATGACCATGAAAAACGTAACATCTGCGTTGCCATCGAGGAAGCCCACTTTGCACCTGGAATCAAAACAGTTCTAATACTCAGTAAAGCATTATCCGGTCGGTGATTTTATGCGTCCATCTTGTACACGGTCAGCGGCACCCACTGGTGAAGTAGTTTCCAATGCTACCAAGTCAATCTCCACCCCTTTTTCCTTTGCACTTCCACTTTCGTTAACTCTTGGAGGCAGCAGATAATATGTCTTCGCAGAATTCTCCTTTGTATGATTTACAGTGTCAGATGTTAGGAGCTCGTGAAGTTCGCAAGGTGTCAGATGTTTGGTGAATGATGAATGTTTGCAGTAGTTGAATGTGTCGTCCTAATCTCCTAGATGGAGATGCCGGTCCAACTCATTATTTTAAATATATGTATATATATATATATATATATTAAAAATGATTCCGCTCCACTTTGTCACTTTTGCAGCAAAACAGAGAAGATTCTGCAAAACTCTAAACAAATTGTAAAGACATAAAAACCAACTCAACCGCCTAGCTATTTGCCTGCAATTTACTTGTGACCCTCCTAGAGATTTTCTGTCGTTTCTTCTCCAAGGGCACACTAAATTTGTGCTTTCGCAAGCTTCCAACAATTTTAGGCTGTTTCCAATACCCAGAAAGGCCGATACTTTGCTCAGCTTGGTAAGAAAATGAACTCCAGAAAGTCGTTGGAAGTCCGAATAAGAAGGAATGCATTATTCATGTGAGGGCAGAACACTAGGAATCTGGTGATATATCTCCATCAGATTTTTAATGCAATTTCATGATGGTGGACATCGTACAACTGACAAGAAGTGCACTGCGTTTTCCAAATTGTCAACCTCGTTAGTCCACACACGAAAAGAAGCACAGCCCCATTGCGGAACTATTCAAAACTAGACTTTTGTTCCAGAAATCGTAAAAAAATGTAAATTGAAAACACTGGAAACCATTCACAGCAAAGGAAAGGAACGAGAACTCAGACAACTCCAGTCGGTAACATACAATCAATCCTAAGACGTCGTTGACAACGCCTTGAGGCTGCATAACATCCAGGGAATCTACAGCATCATACCCTGGTGTGATATTTTTTTTTTTTTTTTTTTTTTAATTTTTTTAATTTTTTTTAAAGCAAGTGGATTATACCTCACCCATTGCAATGGTTGATGATGGAGCAAGGGAACAAAAGCTACCTATATTCTAATATTTCTAGCTCAGGAGTAGAACAAATAAAACAAAATGACTTATTATTGAATCAGTTGATGGATTAATGATGAGGCAACTATCAAGAAACAACCTCTAGATAGGATAATAGAGGGAGATGAATTTCTGAAATGGGTGTTTATTTGACTTAATAATTTGGATAAATCTAAAAATTTATAACATGCATGCACAAGTAGCAAAAGGATGATAAGAGTGGCCCATGAGAATGTGGGATGACAAGTGTGGTCCAATGGAAGATAGAAGAGCCTTTAGTAAAGTAGAGCTCTCAAATGGAAGAGTTGTAAATTAATGCAAATGTGATGATTGAATACAATAGAGATTTAAATAGAATCCATACAAGTCTATGAAACGGTTTCAACTAGTAAAGCAAACCTATATTGCACATATCATCTAGGGGCAATTCAAAGATATTTATTTGTACAAATCTTTGTCTCTTTTCTTACCATGGAATAGTAGCTAAACAATGGATAGAGAATAAGAGGTTGCATAGAATAAGTCCCTCAAATAATAATCTATTCAAGAAAACTTATTTGCAAGATTTAATTTAGTAGTTTTGTAGAACCTTGATGAAGCCATTAATTTTTTTTTTTTTTTTTTTTTTTTTTTTTCCACCATTAGAGTTTTATTCCTTTTCTAGTGCCTAACATTCTTTTAGCTATCTCATTCTTTTTTCTATTAGCTTAGATAGTGTAATAACTTCACTTCAATATATGGAATTGCAAGCACATACAAGTGATCACTATTTTATAAGATAAATTATAGATTTAGTATAAGACTTTGTCTATAATGAAAGGAAATTTTTGACAAATATAAAATTATTATTAGCAATTTTGAATCACTAATAAAGAGTGGAAAGACTTATTATTATTTATAAGTGCACAAGTAATAAGATAAAAATGCATCTAATTAGTATAGAATTCTTTGTAAATTTAATGTATATTTTATAAAAAGAAATAAGTGATTATTTTATATTTTATTGAAATGAGAAAATTATTGAAGGAATTATATTATAAAAGATTATAATTTTAGCTTCAAGAATTAGAAAAAAAAAAAAAAAACTTTGACCTAGATAAGATGTAAGTTTTGATTTTTATCAAAATAATCATAGGTAATAAATTAGCTACACAAAAAACTCTAATATAATAATCTTAGCATTCAAAGTAAAATACATGCACAACTTCAATTTAATTTGATCTACAAGTCTAAATATTTTAATGTCAAATAATTTAAAAAATAAAAAAATAAAAACAAGACTAGTTTTTTAGTAGTGCTTTAGAGCTTACAAATAATATAGGAAATACTTTTAAAAAACATAAAATTTATGATGCACAAGCAAATTTATAACTTTGTATTGCCATTGTGCCTAAAGTGTCATTACAATTAGAAATTGAGGTAATTAGTCTAATATTGAGTATTATCTTAATAATAAAATTAGATTATAATAATTTATTTAAATATTATAGATTATTTTTAGATATAATACTATTGATTAAAAATTGTATAATTTTTTTAAGATAAAAATATTACAATAGGATTACAAACAAGTTTTTTCACAAGTATATATAAGTCACAAACTATGACACTTTAAGTAATAAAGAAAGATTAAATAAACTTCTTAGATATTAATTAGATGTATAAAAATTCTTAGATATTTGATGTAATTACAAAAACTTCTTATAAAATTTTAAACATTATTTATTACAAAACAACCATAATTATATATTTTATTAGATTTTATTACAAATCTATTATCAAATTATTTTGATTTTATTTTTATGCTAATAGATTTTTATATTAAAAATATATTTATGCTTTACAAAATAGCTATTAAAAATGATAAATAGTAAAAAATCTAAATTTTATCTAATAGTATAGTAAATTTATTTTTAAGATTATATTTAATTAATGATTTAAATATTTTTAATATTTTTAAAATAAAAATTTAGATATCTTTAATTTCTATTAAATATTTTTATAATTACTATAATATAATATTAATTATCATCAAAATAATTGGATAATTTTTTTATTGCTATAAAAATTTATATATAATTTTAAAGTTTATATAATTTTATATTAATAATTTTAAAGAAATTATTATAGTTATTCTTAATTAAATATCTAATTAGATATAATTTAATATTCCTATTGTATAATTTGGTATTAAATAGACTTATCTGTATTCATTATATATCAAATTAGAATTACATATCAAATTTTGAGATTTTAATATTTTAAATTATATATCTATATTTGATATGTTATTAATTTAAAATTTTGAGATTTTAAATTATATATCTATATATTTGATATGTTATTAATTTAATAGGACTAAATTATTTCAATCTAATAAGTATATTATAACATAAATATTAATCAGCTTGATTATTTAAAGGTAATTTAAAAGAACCAACAAGGAGTCCTAAACCAATGGGATCCAAACAATAGAAGGTAGGTCAAAGATATCCAACCTACATAAGAATTGAACATCTTGAGGTTTGGATTGAAGTAAATTAGGTCAAGAGAATAAGTAGCAATTAACAAAAAGATAGCTAGGCCTTAATAATTAATCAAAGTAATATGAATAATCACCAAGACTAATGATTGGAGTACTATTCTTGTTATTGTTATTGTTTATTTAAGATTCTATTCAAATTAATTGTGACTATAAACTATTTTTTAAATTACTACTTTATCTTTTCTATTGTTTAATCTAAGTTACATCCTTACAATCTTTCTATTGAAATTGAGTTGTATATAATGTAGCTCAAATTAGTAGTTGGTGTAGAATTCTTCTAAATATGAATTTTAACTATAATTTTTTAATTTCAAGATAAGAAATATTTTTAGAATTAATACTTATAGATTAATATTCAATAAGAGATACAATAATTTAGTGATAATATAAGATAATTATCAAGTTCTTTCAAAATTAAAGCCAAATTTAGAGAGAATTTTTAATCTACAAGATTTTAGACCTACTTACAACTAAAGTATCAAAGTTTAGACCTTATACCCACTAAACAATAAATATTTATTTTCTTTTTTATAATAATATATATTATTAATTTAGATAGTTTTGCTAATCAATTGACTATCAAATTAATATAATATCTAAGATTCAAAATAAATCAAGCCACTTCTAAAGTTGTTTTTAAATATTCTTTTTATTAAATAAAAGATTCTTTATTTTTTAAAGTTATTAAAAAAATTAATTATTTAGATTAGAATATAAATAGTATAAAAAACTTCTTTTAAAAATCACAATCATACTTTTAACAAATATCCAATATATATAGGTATAGATATTTTTTTATTTGGAATTTTTTAATTAATTTAAGATTTTTCAAGAAATAAATCTTGATCTTATATAATACAAGTTCACAAAGATATAATAATATATGTGATTATAATATTATATTTAATATATTTGATAATATATTTAATCATAAATAATTTTATAATACTTAAAAAAAGACATAATATATCATTTGTAGTTAAAAAAGAATGGTTGAAAGTATTAACTATTTTGTATTTCTTACAATATATAAATACAAGGAATAGAAGTATAAAAAAGATATTTTATTGTGATAAATATGAAATAAATTGATTACAATAAATATATAAAAAATTAAAACTAAAAAATTGACAACTACTATCATGGAGCAATTTAGATATTATATAATGGACAATAAAAAAGAAAATAAGATAGATTTGTATTATTTTTAAAATTTTTAATTGAAATGCAAGATTTAGATATGGTGCGCTAATTTTTTGGAGGTCCTTGTGATAATGTAAGAAAATTCTAAGTACCACAAGACTTCTTAATGTACTTAGAAATATAACATGTTTAAATAACAATTTGCATGTAGATCCAAAACTATCATGAAGGTGTAGAATTCTCTTAAATTAACTATTATTTAGAATATATAGATAAAAATAAATAAATAGGCATATTTTGATAAAATATGGATCTTAAAAAAAATTAAATATGAAATTTAGTTTAAAATGTTAGATTATAATAGAATGTCATAGAATACATAAGTTAAGAAAAATAAAAAAAAATTAAAGTAAAAAATCATAAAAAATTCTAAAATCTTTAATATATTTGCTATAAAAATGATATGTCTAATAAATAAGATACATACTAATGCCAATAGAAGTTGGATTATTTCAAGTTACCAGTAGGTTTTGCATACAAATCTCTAAATTTGTCTTGGAAATAAATATCATCAAATGGATTATCATATGTAGTAAGTTGAATTTAGATAGAAGATTTATTCCTTGCTTCTTATCTAAATAATAAGTTAATAGCAATTAGAAGATTGAATATATAAATCTCCAAATTTTTAGAAGAATCTATATTGAATGATGAAGGTGAATCTCTATAGTCAACAAGTTCTCAATTTTATTAAAAAAGAGTTGAAAGAGATTTTGAAAAGGAGTTGAAAGAGCTTTTCTTCTGTCTATTAATGTGGTTGTATATTACATACATAGAGAAGGAGAAAAAATAAACAATAGTTTTCTACTAAATTCCAATATTGTAGCTATAGTATTCACTATTTATTACAATAAATAGTATGGAAAGTATGGTTGTATTAAATGCTTTCAACACTCTTTTTCACTCAACATAATATAAAATTTGCATAGAATTATGATCTACACTTTTTTGTAATCTCACAAGATCTATAGCTACTACCTTATTAAAATCTTATCTAAGAAAACTTAACCATAGTCGAGGACAAAACTATAAATGAAGAAAAAAGAATACAATGTCTTTTTTCATCCATACTCATAGTAAAAATCCATCAATTGGATGAAAAAAATTTATTCAATTATTTTAAACAATCTCTTTTTTAATGCACTCACTAGCTCTTTTATTCAAGAAAAGTAAGTTGTCACATACCAATATTATAGACAAAGTGGCAAAGGATATATAATAGATGAGCCTTGGTGAAGAGATCAACAAGGTTATCTATAGATATTATTTTTTTGATTTCAAGCATTCCTTTAGTCATTAAGTGATGGCTGTAATTAAAATATTTTAGGTCTATATGTTTTGTTCTATCGCCTTTGATGAAATTGACTTACACCTGCATAATACAAGTGCTATTATTTTTATATAAGATAATTGGAAAATCATCATACAAAAGCTCGTAGGTTGTTTGAATGTACTTGTCAATTAATTGAAACTAGACATATTTCTAAGATGCTTCATATAAGGCAATAATTTTTGCATGGTTAGATGATATTGCAATTATAGTCTATTTTACTGACTTCTAGAAGATTACAGCTCTATATTGCAAAAAAATATATCCCAATTGAGATTTAGCTATTGCAAGATCAAATTTGTAGCCAACATTAGTATATTCAATTAATTTGGAATCTACAAATCTTGAATAATATAATTCCAAGTCCTCTGTATCTTTTATGTAACATAAGAGGTATTTAATGTCATTTCAATATTATAGTATTGGATATGCATTATGTCTTGTAAGAATATTAATTAAAAATGTAATGTCTGATCTTGTAGATGTCGCCAAGTATAAAAGTACTCCAATTGCTATAAGGTATGGATATTATTCACCAAGTGGTTCCTCTTCTTCTTTGCAAAGATGGTACAAATCATTCCTATCATGGCTACGACTAACCATTGGTGTTGAAAGTAGATAGATATCAATCATATTGAATCTCTATAAGATTTGTCTAATATAGGCTAATTGATTTTAAAAAAAATACTATTGTCATTTAGATGTACAACTTCAAGACCAATGCAAAAAATTATTTTCCTTAGCATTTTCATCTCAAACTAACAAATAAGGAAATTAGTAGCTGCAACACATGCAAATTTAATATCCATAAGATTAAGGTCATGAACATATACTACAATGATAATAAATCTATTTTTATCTTATTTGATAAAAAGACATAGAATTAGTAGATCATTTATAAAATTATTTACATTTAAGTAGTTCACAAGCATTGATACCACATGTGTTCAGATTATTTCAAATCATACAAGGTCTTTTGTGATTTGACACCATGGTGTCATCTTAGAACAATGCTATGTAAGTTTCTTATATCTATTCTAAGTAGTATCTACATATAAATATCTATACCAAGAAAACCATAAAAACAAGTAGTTATTACATCCATGAGATGTATCTCAAGGTCAATGTGTATTGCCATTCTAATAATATATCAAAAATTAATTGAATCCATAATTAGAGAGTATGTGAATTTATTATCAATCTCAAATCGTTGGATAAAGTCTTATACAATAAAATGAGCTTTGTAGCAGATTATGTGACCTTGAGTATTATGCTTATGCATTAATATTATCTTATATCGTGAAGGGCAAGAAGTAAGAGTATCTACAATTGGACCAAAAACTTTCCTCTTGTGCAAAGAGGTATACTCTTCCTTGATAGCAACTTTTCATTTTAATTAGTCAAGGCAATCCATCACTTCTTTGATGGTTCTAAGTTCACAATCCTTTTCCTTATAAGAAAGAGCTTTTGCAATCATACATACAAAAAATTTATCTATTATAGTAGATTATTTGTCTCAAATATCATTTGTATTTCAATACAAAATAGATAATTTTATATTCAACTTAGTCTTATTCCTTTCAATCTAATCTCTTCCACTATCATGTAATAATATAACTATTAGGTAAAAAATGGAAAAAATGATTACATTATAGAAGAATTCAAATAAAAATATTTTAATAAATTATCTTTAAAATATAGATAATAAATAAAGAGGTAGTAAAAATTAAAAAGTATTAATACTATCTTCTTGTAAAAGAAGCTTCTACTTACTTTGTATGGCCATAAATAAGGTAAAAAAAAAAAAAAAAGATTAAAAAAAATAATAATATAGATATCTTTTTAAAAAAATTAATAATAGGTTTTAACAAAATTTATCTCAAAATTCCAAGAATTGATACTTAGAAAGGATTAGTTAAGAATTTGGATTGAAATTAAACCTAGAAGCACAAAACCATGTACCTATAGCAAATAGAGATTTCTTTTGTAAATCAAAGAAAGGAATTAGATAGGAGACTTTAGAAGATTTGGCATTAGTTGTGAATGATTTGGATAGATATTGACTTTGTAAGAGCTTTTCAAAATTAAGATTGTTTAAGGTGACTTGAATTTTTATGAAATAAAAAAGAATTTATATTTTTAAGAATTTTATAAGTTTAGTTATAGATTATAATTTTGGATTTGTAATTGTAGTTGTATTGAGTGCATGCTATAAATTTGAACTTGATTGAATGGTTAAATAGAAGGTTATTAAAATTCAAATGGATCAGGGTCTTAAAAATTAGGTTTTGAAGGTTAGTGAGGATTTCTAAAATATTTAATAATTTACTAGTTGGATTGAAATGAAAATTATGTATATAACAGATTGAATTGATTTTTTATATATTTGTAAATTTTGGAAGAAATTAAATAGTACAAGAAAGAAATATCAGCTTTAGGAGATTGGCATCAAGATTGGAGAAGGAGGCTGACTTACATCCAAGCAAAGTTTTTAGTTTATCTTCTATTTAATAAGCTGGACCTTCTTCAAATTTTGTATCCTTGTTGCCAACTTAGTTATTAAAAGATATACAAATTTTGAGTCAAAACCAATAGTTTAATTATTAGTTATTGAGCTTTTAATCTACTATAGATTTAATTAGGATTTATTAGGATTCATTTAGGTTTTTATTAGAATTTCATTAGAATTTGGTTAAATTTAGTTGAGGTTTAATTAAAATTTATTAGGATTTATTTAAAATTTGATTAAAATTTGATTAGAACTTAAGTAAGATTTAATTAGGATTTTATTAGGATTTATTTAGGATTTAAGATTTTATTAAGATTTTATTAAGATTTTATTAGAATTTTTATTAGGATTTGATTAGAATTCAACTAAAATTTCATTAAGATTTCATTAGGATTTTATTAAGGCTTGATTATGATTTGACTAGGATTTTATTAAAATTTGATTATAATTTTTATTTTTAATATTGTAAAAGAGTTTAATTTTAAAATCATTTTAAATTTTTATATTAATATTTCTTTAGAAATTCTTTATTATTTTTTTATGATTTTTTAAAAAATTCTTTAGGATTTCTTTGTATTTTTTTATAATTATTTAAAAATTTAATTGAATTTTTTTAATAATTAAATATACTTATTAATCTTTAATTATAATTTATATATAATTCTATTAAAGTTGTTAGGACTTATTATTACAATTTCTCTTGTATCTTCCATAGCTAGGTGCTCAGAGCATTCTCAAGCAAGATTTCACGTAATACGACATTACAAGAGTAGAAGACACAGTTTTTATTGGTGGAACATCAATAATTGTCTTGTAGAATTGATAGTGGTTTTTGCAAAAATAATATTATTTTCAGCAGGATCAATAATTATCGTGGCTCTTTTTTTATGTAGTGTTTTATCTGGTCTATGAGTCCTTTTCATTATTGGTGTCGCAACCTTAGGCGCTGTAATATGAGTAGGTATATTTTCAGCCTCATTGATAGGAACTTTGATAATTTGTGGCGTATCATTAAAGCCATCATGTGCCTGGTCTGCAATCCGCTTTAAATACAAAATTTTGGCAATTTCAATTTTAGCCAAAGATATTTTAGAATCAAGATTCATTATAAATATTTTTAATGCTTTAAATATAAGTACTTTATTACTTTATTAATCAACAACTTTTGTTCAAAGATATGGAAAAACATCCTCTTCAAAACAATAATTATCAAAATATGTATGCAACAATGTATTAATTGATAGATTGAAAAAATGAATAATACTTGATAAGTCAAATCCAACATATATATCTTCCTATCAATGAGCTCTAATAATATGCCATTAGAGTTCTAATATTGGAACCTACATATGGCAGGTAAACATCCATTGTCATATTGTGATTTGGCTATCATATGAAAATATTATATATATATATATATATATATATATATATATAATATACAATTTATTATACATCTTAGTGAGAGCCATATCAATGGATTTTTATTGGTTACAAAATATAGTTAGATTGTTGGTTTAAAAAGAATTCATTTAAAAGGACTATTGTTGAGGTTTATACAACCTTATTTTCTTTTTGATAGTAACTTTTGAGGTTGATTTTATATTGATAATAGCTTATGTATTTTGAGTCACCGTTGTTAGATATTGGTGACCTTTGAGATCTTATTTACTTCTTTTATTTGGTATTTAGAACACATATTATATGAATCTTATTAGAAAAAAGATTGAAAAGAAATTTTTAGTGTGAAAAGGAGTAGTTAGGCCATCCATGTAAATGAATGGAGATGGATGATAGAAGTTTCAATTCCTATTGGCCAAAAGCCATACCCAATAGGCTTCAAGGAAGTTGCCTGAGGACTTATTAATAATTAGGGTCTGTTTTTTGATAGGATTTGAACATCAAAAGCTAGGATCAACAAGTTTGGATTTTTTGCTATAATTTTGGTGCAAAATTTGTGTGATTTGGATTTTTTATGAAGAATATATAGGCAATCAAAGTTAAGGTGTCAAAATTGTACATATTGTCACTCTTTTAGGCATAACTTGCACATACAGAAAGCAATAGAGGATTAAAAATTGAGATTGAAAAGAGCACTTTCTTAGCTATATTTTTTATGTACAACTCAATAAAATCTAAATTGGATGAAGGAGATATTTGGAATTGAAGTCAATGCTTGTAATCAAAAAATAGTAAGTAACCCTACTTAACTAATAGTTATATTTTGAGCTATATTTTAGACAATTTCATAAGTTTTTGGCTCAAAATTTTTAAGAATATATATGTTTATGTCACAAAATTATGTGTAAAAATTTTGTGGTATTAAAATTTTGGATTTGTGAGCTATAAAAAAAATAATGCTTAGGTGTCTTTGAATTAGGATTTTAAGCACCTACTAGAGTTTTTAAGATATCATATGATTGATTTTTAAGATATCAAATGATATCAATATGAAATATCTATAGTTGATTTTTTTGTGATAAAATTTAAGAGTATTATCTATACTTTAGAAATTTTTTTATAAAAATTGAATAGTTAAATCAAAAGTTATTAAATTCTAAAATTTAGAAAGAAATAAATCCTTATAGATAAATAAGCTATTGAAGGTTTTTGTTGCAATTTGAGTCTTTTGTACAAACTAATGGGATTTTTTTAGGAACCAAGACTTTATGAAAGTGGAAAAATAGATATATGAAGTTATATTGAAATTTTAATATGAAGATGGAATTTTAGAAAGAAATTATGGATTTTTCTTGAAAGTTGTTGGCAATCTAACTTATTATCAATTGGTTAGTTGAGAATTTATAATAAAAAGAATATTAAGAATCTTTTATATGCTAAAGAAGGATTTTATGTACAAACCTACTTAAATACAAGAGGTTTTATTAATATAATTTTTTTTTTATAATATTGTTGTATAATTTATCTTTTTTATTAAAGACAAATCACTTATTGAAGTCTTGCTAATAAGTTATAAGTAAATTCTCTACAGTCAAGTACTTAATATATTTCCAGATTGAAGATCATGCCATACCATACTATAAGTAAGAGACATTAGAAACATAGTCCAAAAACAACTCTCGCAGTGAAGCAGTCTTAAGAAAAGAAGGACAAAAGCAGATTAATGCCACACTATATAAAATTACATGGCTCCATATAAATACAAGTAAATTTTCTTGAAGGAGAAGCTGTCAAGTAATGAGTTGAATACACTTGATAAATAATTCCGCAAGTCTATTTTGTACATGTTCATATAGAATATAATATGCCAACTGAATTGCTATTACAATGCAATAATCTTCAAAGGATTTTGATCCAAATTCCTTAATATTATTGATGCATGATGTTTTGATAGGATAATCAGGGAAATACGCCCAAAAAAAAATAAGCATAGAGAGAAGGTTAGAAAACATCATATTTTGCTTTAATAGTAATGAAACATGTGATTGTTTGCTTAAAGCATCAACAAGGATTAAAAAATAGAAAAATAGGATAAAGAGTGGATTAATAGAACCACAAATATCTCTATGTAGCTGCTCAAATATTGGTGGTAATTCTTATTGGAATTCTAAATTGAGGGCTTGACAATCATTTTGCCATATATACATGTTTGATATAATTCTATAGAATTTATATTTACATATCTTAAATTATATGTAGTTAAATATGGAATTATCTTCTTGAATAATGTAGATTTTAGATGTCACAATCATCCATGCCAAAGAAAAATATAATTCTTATTAATAGATAATATAAAAGAAATTATAGCTAGAAGTCAGATTATAATCCAAAATCATATTGTGGTTCAACTGCCATGTGAAAATATTATACATATATATTTAATATAAAATTTATTACACAGCTAAGTAAGAGCCATATCAATGGATTTTTATTGGTTACAAAATGTGATTAAATTATTATTTTAGAAAGAATCTAATTAAAAAAGCTATCATTGATATTTATATATATATATATATATATATATATATATATATTAATAGTAACTTTTGAGGTTGATTTTATATTGATAATAACTTTGTATATTTTGAATCATCTTTGTTAGACATTAGTAATTCTTAAAATCTTATTTTATTTCTTTTATTTGATATTTAGAATACATATTATATAAATCTTATTAAAAAAAGAATTAAAAAAGAATTTTTAGTATAAAAAAGAATAGTTAAACCACCTATGAGGATGAATGGAGATGGATAATAGAAATCTCTATTTCTATTGGTCAAAAGTCATGCTCAATAGGCTTCAAGGCCACTTAAGGCCTTATTAGGGATTAAATTTTTTTTAAGAGGATTAGAACATCAAAGATTAGAATAAACAAGTTTGAGTTTTTGGCTATAGTTTTATTATAAAAATTAAGTGATTTGGAGTTTTTATGAAGTAGATATAGGTAGTCAAAATTGAGGTATTAAATTTGTACATATTGTTGCTCTTTGGAGTATAACTTACGTATGCAAAAAGCAATAAAAGATTGGCAACTAGGATTGGAAAAAAAACTTTCTTAACTATATTTTTTATATATAGTTTGATGAATTTTAAACTAAGATAAAAGAGATATTTAGAGTTGAAATTAATACTTACAATCTAAAGGCAATAAGTAACCTCTTTAATTAATGGTTGTATTTTGAACTATATTTTAAGCAATTTGATAAAGTTTTGGCTCAAAATTTTTAAGAGTGTATATTTTCATATTGTAAAGCTATATTTAAAAATTTTATAACATTATAGTTTTGGATTTTTTTAGATATGAGTGAAATAGTACGCAGGTATTTATAAACTAGGATTTTAAGCACCTGCTAGGATTTTTAAAATATTAGATAATTAAAAGTGAATCTACAATTAAATTTTTTTGTGGTGAAGCTTAAAGATATAATCTACACTTTGGAGAAATTTGATAAAGATTGAATAGTTAGATCAAGAGTTATTAGATTTTAAAGTTTAAAGAGAAATCAATCATTTACAAGTAAATGAAGTATTAAAAGATTTTATTATAATTTGAAAATCTTGTACAAAATAAAGGGATTTTTTTAGAAGCCAAGACTTTATAGAGGTGAAAAAATAGATATATAAAGCTATAATAAAATTTTAATATAAAGATGAGATTTTAAAAAGAAATTATAGATTTTCTTAAAAATTATTGAGAATCTAACTTACCAACAATCAGTTAGTTGTGATTTTTAATAAAAAAAAAGAATATTAAAGATTTT
This sequence comes from Physcomitrellopsis africana, assembly GCA_036785485.1. Taxonomy (NCBI): domain Eukaryota; kingdom Viridiplantae; phylum Streptophyta; class Bryopsida; order Funariales; family Funariaceae; genus Physcomitrellopsis; species Physcomitrellopsis africana. The sequence goes on along the minus strand of JAWRVF010000163.1, from coordinate 141,654 downwards.
CTATATGCTAAAGAAAAATTTTATATGCAAAACTACTTAAATATAAGAAATTATTAATAATATTATTATATCTATTTGTCCTTCTTATTAAAAATAAATTACTTATTGAAATATTATCAATAAATTATAAGTAATTTTTTCATAGCCAAGTATTTAGTATATTTTTAAATTAAAAATCACACACATGACATCAGTATAAGCTACTTATTACAACAAAGGTTTTTTCAATAATTTCATTATTCTTCATAAGAACTAAAGCTTCTCGCCTATCTAGAATGGCGATTAAAAGATAAAAACTATTGGCTTGCACATCTTAATAGCTGATCAAACTTCAAGGTATAGAAGGAGCAAACATTATATGTTTGCATTTAATGATAAAGCCTTCAAGCAATATTACCATTATTGGTCCCTCCTAAAATTGAAACACATTTGATCCAACTATTGTCATCAAATTTCTAATTTGCCAAGTTAAAAATTTATTGGTAGCAAAAAACTTCTTATCTTGTAAAATAATATGTATTGTTATGAAGTTTATGAGTGCATCATGAGACTTATCAATATAGGTTTTTGTAGTCATATAAGCCTCCAAATCATCATTTTTAAATTGATCCACAAATACATTTATAGTATGAACTTTACAAATCACATCCTAGAGTTTTTTATTTTCTTGGAATATCTTGACAAAATATTTAAAAGTTTGGCATACATACGTAAGATATCTAATCATACCATATTTGTGGCAAGAACATATCTTTGATTAGCATCTATCACCATGATGATTAATTGGATGCTTATTCTTTCTTTATAGATAATGATGGTCATGATCATAATTACCTTAGTGCTTATAAATACCTCTCCCGTATTTTTGTAATCTACTTTTAGATTGTGATGCATTGAATGCATGGAATTTTGGAACCATAGTTCTAATAAGGCAAGCTTCTATATTATGCAAGAGGAGTTTATTCTATTTTTTATAAGAAGCAAATGAAACATGAATTCAAAGTGGCTTTACAATTTTGTATTTTGATATTATTACACAAGTACAACTAATGTTGGAGAAAAAGTAGAAAAGATTTTTTCAATCATTTCTTCTTTTGACATGGCTTGTTTATACAATCGTAATTATAAGACAATATAGTATATTTTATTATTAAAAGTACTTAAAGTTTGAAAATCCAACACTTGTAAGTACATCCAATAGATCCGTGGAAGAAAAATAGTCTTTTGATAGTCAAATCTAAATCTAAGTTTTTTCCAAAGTTTAATTGAATCTTCCAATTGTAAGTACCAGTATTGAAAAGCAAGAGCAAGATGACAATGTTTTTTAATGAATAGAAATAGGAACTGAAGTACTTATTAAAAAAAATTCTTCAAATAGAATTGTATTAAAAAGTTGCTCTGCAAATAAGTTAATCTTTACTATAGCTTAGAGATTCACTTGTTATAATAATCAAAGAAGTCTCTGTAGAAGTAACTATGATAAATATAATAGATGATATAGAAGTATTCATTTTTTATGGATATATAGTAAAAAAATAGTTACTATTAAAATCAAAGAATGATAAAATAAAAACTACAATGAAATTCAAAAATTATAGAAAAATAAAAAAAATGATAAGATAGAAACTATTTAAGATTAAGAGGTTGAGGAGTGAATAGTAAAGCAGAAGAAATTGTCAGTAGATAATTAAAAGAAAAGAGTAACACATCTAAAATTAAAAAATATATTATAAAAATAAAATCAAAGAGAAAAAATAAGAGTCAAATTTAGAGGTTACAAGATCACAATTTAGGCAAGGCAGCAGTAAACATCAAAGTATTGATACATCAAATTTATATTACAAAAAATAATGTTGAAGATAAAATCATAAAATAAGAAAATTAAGAATAATATCTCCAACTTGAGGTAGAAGAGTGGGAGCAAATCTAAATTAGAAACAAAAGAGCATAAGTCCAAAAAAACTTCAAGGAAGAAACAAACAAAGAAGATTTAAAATTTGATGTAAGAAATTTGTGCTAATAACATACTGAAAAAGAATTGAGAAAGCTTCTCTTTTGTCTATTGATATGGTTGTATATTACATATATAGAAAAGAAGAAAAGATAAATAGTAGTTCCCTACTAAACTCCAACACTATAGCTATAATATTTACTATTTATTACAATGAATGGTATGAAGAGTGCACTTGCATTAAATGCTTTCAACAAATTTGAATTCACACAATAAAAATTTTAAAGGGATTTTTTAATTTAATTTGATTTAGCTATTAATATTAAAATTTCTTGCAATATTATATTTTTTATTTGATTACCTTTCTTTGAAAAATATTCATCATCCTTACACTATATGCTATCCATTTTACATAACAATCTAAAAACATTTGGACTTGCACCCAAGCTCTTCATATATAAATGAATATTGATTTTACATGTTCGTCCTCTCCAATGTCCGAATGTGAGAATTGATTCTCGGTGGTGTAGTGCAGTTACAAGCGAAGGTGCAGTGTACTATCACAGGCAAGTGGCTTTAGTAGAGCTCCTACTCTGTCCGTAATTGGCTGGAGATGCACTGTACCATTCTTTTTTCTGCAATGGAGATAACACTCTCCTCAGTGTCAAAACACAAAACATCACAAATTGACAAAGCCTAGACTGAGGAGACGAGAGGGGCACCATCTCCCGAGCCACAGCCAACGATGCAATCGTGGGGGGTGGTCTTTACTTACTTGGGGTGATCCTTTGGAAGCAGTCAAGCGAGATTATGCCGAAGAAAATTTCAGGTTCGTACCAGAAACATCGGACTGTCATATATTTTCGGTAACAGATATGGCTTTTTCCATGTTGAACAGTGTTCAAGGCCGATTTTGTTGGAGAGGAATGTGGAACAGTCTGATCGATTCCGGCGAAGTGCATCGAGATGGGGCTGAGCTCACGAAGCATTCACCAGAAGTGGGTCTTTTTTTGCTAGTTCAGAGACGCCGTTCGAAAGCATCCGAAACACGATTTAGTGGATCTGAATCGGACACTGCAGGAATACTGCACTTGAAAATTCAGCATGCTGTATCTCATAACAAACATTACCTTAAAATAAATTTTTTTTTAAAAAAAAAATAAAAATGGATACAATAAACATACATACATACATACATATATATATATATATATATATATATATGTATATTATTTATTTATTTATTTATACATATGTTTGCATATTTAGAACTTAATAGTATGTTGGGAGTGTTGAACAACGTTACCTAACCCTGCATGTTAGAACTTAATAAGATGTTGAGGTATTGGATTTTTCATATGAGATTCAAGAGATCATTTATTTAGAGAAGTACATGATCTTGCCAAATCTGCGTAATTTCCATTGAACAAAGAGTTTTATGATATTATTCTTATTCCATTTTTTCAGTATCGTTGTAAAAAGGATTGTGTGTTTGTCTTTTTATTTCTTTTTTTTTTTCGTTCTTGTTATTAAAGTTGTATTCACTCGTGTGAAATGAAAGAATGTATTTTTAAAATTTTTTACAAGTAAAAACTTGGATGTTCTAATTTACCAGATTAAAAAAATATACGCTGATACAAATAAAACCATTGGATCTAGTTCTACAAGACAAAAGCAGTCCTCTGCTGGATTGAAGGGACCTGTGAAGCATTTTCATTCGTTGTTTCCACTCATTCGCTGATTTGCTAATTTTGAAGGGTGTTCAGAGTTGATCGTCCTGCTATTCGAGGAATGATACAAACACAATGCCATGTGGATACTATCTGCTTGAAACAGCGGAGTATAATAATAATAATGTTAACATGGATATACACGCACACAATGACTATTTTGTGCTTTTGACAACCTGTAATCTTTGTTGAGAAGATTGTGGCTTTAATCCAACTATGGTTTGATAATCAACTAAGGTGTACTTAGGGTCAATGACTAATACATCTTTAATCATATTATTCGTGAAGACTGGCTGGGCGATCACATCCTAAAAGTTTGTGACGAGGCATTCCACCAGCTTTTTGAAAGAAAGAAGGCTGCTCTAAATCCAAAATTTGACTGGTGACCCATATACCTGAATTCAAGTTTCTATTCCATGTCTGTAGTCGAGATAACGAAATCCTATACAAATACGAATCATAATAATAATCTGTGCGAGATCCACCGGTGGTTTGGATGACAAGTGTGCCTCCCGCTTGTCTTCTATGGAGAAGAGTTCTATGAACAGTCATTCGTCTGGCGTGATTTCACAAGCTGAAGCTAGAATGCCGAGAGCTTGGCTTGTAACGCCGGCGCGAACATGAACAGAGAGAAGATTTTCGACGCTTACAGACTGTAACGAGGAGCCTCTCCGCGCGCACTTCACTGCGAGGTCGGAGGCAACTCACATCGTCCAGATCCTCTTGTGCAGGAGCTCGTGAGGCCATGACCAGGTGAGATTAACTCGGTTCAAGGTGTTCGAGCATAAATCCTGGAATCGAGATGGAGTCCAGTCCTGGTGGCTAGTATAGCGGTGATTGGAACACCAGGATTCCGATACCGGACAAGGTTTATCCATTATTAGACACAAGAATCCTAGACACGCACATGGGTCTTGGTTCAGCATGAACTTATCTCAAATAAAGCTTTAATTTCTGTGCGATTAAGAATAAAGCACAACTCCACATTTGGGGGCAGTCCAGGTGGTCTGAGAGAAAGTGTGCTGACATTGTGTCCTTCACCAGTCCATTGAAGGTATCAGCTAACTATAGCTTCCGAAGCATGTATCAAAAAGTGTTTCTTCTAGGACTTCCACCGGAAGATTTGGGTTCCATCCACATCAATCCCACTTTTCATGCGGTGGTTATATATGAACAATGATTCCGAGGGCGATGTGACAGACATAGGTCCAATTAAGGCGACAGTATCTGGAAGCTCTCATTCGGAATAATTAAAACAATCGAAAATCAACGTGCCCCAGCGTAAATGCCGTCTGTAGGGGGTGCGGAGAAACATTTTCGGTACACTAAAGTGGATTTACAGTAACTTTACGTACCCGTGTTACCGATGAGTCTCCACGTTTCAGAAGAGTCTGAGGACTCCTGTAAGTCCGGAGGAATGAACCAAGTCTCTGAAAGTCAGCAAAAAAGCATTCTGTCAGTACCATCGCACTGTACAGTCGTCTTGCGTACTACCTGCGTTATCCATCAACAAATGACTGTAATCACTGGCCAAAGTGACGCTTTAAGTTACTATCTGCGAAACATGTGGCTTGACACTTGCAATGAAATTGATTGCTTCCATGACCAAAAAAACGCTCGTTTGCAAGAAAAGAAAATCCGTGTGGACCTCGACTAGGAACCCCGTCATTCGCAACCAGAACTCTGCTCGTCAATCGTCGTCATAAATAATCTAGACTTGGAACTACTGGTTCTTGTAGCACGAGATTGTTGCCCGCATACACATCAATCGAGTGGACGGCTTGTCTGTAAAGCAGACCTAAGTGCAAAGACGTGGCAATTAAGGAGAATGGAATTGTGTATTATAAATACAGAGACGTGTCGTACGATCCATCGCATCGTGTCAAGGAACCACAGCTTCTTGCAAAAAAATCCTGTGCATGAACTTTGTCCATGAGAATTTCGGTAAAGTTGGATTCGGTTCTGTGACCATAATTACAAGCTTGAACAGAGTCCAACAATCAGCCTCAAAACTTTCGTGCACAGCTGGGCTGCCGAGGTGCCCTGAAACTAGTCAAAACCTCTAGAGAAGAAATCCCTCCCTAAATCCTCTAAACCAAACCTAAACCTCATTTACAATTGAAATTCTGTTCCTTGGCTGCTAGTATCATGGATTTACTGTGTCTGCCACGACCAAAGAGCCATGCGAAGCCGAAGGCTTTACGAACTGGACCACAGCGCTCGAGGGCTGGTCCTTGGCGCTCATGGACATCAAGGCCGAAGTCAGAATGCTGGAGAGTGCAGCCTCTTGGGGAACCACCCTCGAGGGAGAAACTTGTCCACCTTCAACCTGCAGAGGCCCACTTGCACTAACTGCGGTAAAAGCTGATTGTGTCGATGATGTGCTCTGCTGGTATCCCTCCTTCGTTTGGTTTAATGTCATCTGAGCAAGCTTATTTGGCGTATTCTGGCAGTTTTGCGATGAAATGATGGACGTGATCGCAGCAGCAAGAGCAGCGGTGAAGCTAGGGTCGGATGTGATTGCAGCTGTTGCTGCAGTCACAGACTCGGCGAGCGACTGTGTGGCTGAGCAGTGATTCGAAGCGTGTGAATTGGCCGGTGTATGAGTGCCTTGCTGTAGATTCTCCCCGTACGTCCTCCCGGCGGCTGAATTCACTACAGGGTGGTGGTATTGCATAGCTTGGTGATCGCTCGATGCGCCGGCTGGGGCAAACGCACTCCCCGAATTCGACAGTGGTGCACAGTTTGTAACCATGGGTGCGTATGCCATCCTGTTGTTGAAGAACATTGGGCTGCTTCTTGTGACAGGCTGTTGCGGGGCCATCATCACTTGCTGGCCGCCACTTTGAGCAACGGTAACCCCACCAGTAGCTGCACCCTGAAAGTTTGAGGGTGTAGCGCCCGAGCTGTTGTTTAGTCTGAGACTCAACTGTGTCGTAGGATTGCTCGTCAGGTCCAAGGTGATTGTTGGAAATGGAGTAGAAGCGGAGATTGTTGGTACAGCAGTGGTGTTCTGCCCTTGGGGGCCTGACAACTGAATGAACTGCGGTGCAGTCGTCGTCTGGTTCATTTCACTAGAAATTGAGCCTGAAAGAAGCATGCACGCTGCGGCGGAAGTTGTGGATGCCATTGCTGCAGCAGCCGGTGCCAGTGGATGGTTGTGGGTGCCTTCGTAGGTTGTGACCAAAATTGAAATGTCGTCGGCGCACCTTTGCACCTGCGGATCATGACGGAAGGTTATAAGTCACACGAAAAATTATAATCGAAAATTATGAAAAATGTCAAAGTAGATTGACATCCAAGTAATCCATAACAAGTTGGAAGATGAGACATTACTTGCTTGCGAACTGGACAGCCTGGAGCAACGGTGCATCGGTAGTATGCACGAGGACAGGGGTTTCCTTTCGCCATCTTCTGACCATATTTCCTCCACTGACATCCGTCATTGATCTAAAACAGATAAATCATCATGTCAGATCATTGGACCTGACTAAACCTTAACGATGAAAAGCACTGAAGCCAGTGCTGAATTTTAAAAGTGTCTAGAGAAGGGTTCTATGAAAAGGACAGGAACGTACTGTTGGAGCATCAGACCGAGCTCGGACAGATACTCTAGCCTTCCTGACGTTGGGATCGGCCTCGACTTGAGAGATAGGCAAAGCAGTGTGGACGTCCGTGTGCCTGGCCTTCTGGATTTTGTTAGCTTGCCATTCACTCTGATCTGATGCTCTCTCCTGGAGATGATCAGCTTCTTGCGACGGCGAAGTAGGATGTGACAGTGCGGTCGGTGACCTGGTAAGGGATGATGTTCCGCTTCCAGGCCGTGAAGTTGTGCCAACACTTATGTCCTCGATTTTCTGTACTCGATCATACTGAATGTGCGTTCCACTCGACTGTTTTGAAGTCTGTTCACGAGCTGGAGACTTGGAGGGACTCCCTCGAGGGTGTTTTGAAGCCCTATCTGAGGGGCGCTTTAGGGGTGCCTCATAACTGGCTGGCGTCACAGAAGCACTCTGAAATAAAGGACAAGTTACCGCTGTTTTGAGAACCGTGGAGCAAATTTAATAAAAAGAGATCCAACTAGCGACGATCAGATCTAACTAGACTACAGAAGGAAGGTTTTTGGCTCACATCATCCAAACATCTCTGAGAATTCCATTGAGTATTGTGATAAACTGCACAAAATCGAGCTGGAACTGAGGAAGCACTGGAACAAAAAAGGTTTATGTGAATACCTGTGCCGTAGGACTTTGAACTGGATAGTTCACAGTGTCGCTGTGGCGTTGCATAGAAGTCATCACATGCATCTGGAGGTTTTGATACTCCGAAGTGAGATGAGTCAACATGGACCGGAACCTCTCGTTTTCTGCAACGAGGCGCGTGATTTCCGCCCTTGATGCTAACAACTGCATTTCATACAGTGGACAGTGAGTTGCTATAACCAGATTTAAGACAGCAAAAACCTCCAAGCTGAGGTACTTTTTGAATTCAATTAATTACTTAGTTAAGTGTTGCATTGCCAGCAACACACAAGCATTCACCACTCAGTGACGTCAACAATCTCGGAAATCGAAGACGGGTGTGTTACCTCATTCTTGAGCTGATTTGCCCCAGAAGCTGTGAGCCCCGCGAGCGTCGCTGGCGGAGACTCGTCCTCCAACGTAGAGCGCTCACTACCGCTGGTGCCCCGGTGCACCAAGCTGTGATTAACTAACTGAGTTCTGTCTCTGAAGACGCTTTCACAACCTCCAACCTCGCATTTAAACGCATGCCCATTTTCATGGTATTGCTGTGAGCCAAGTTGCAACTTAGGTTGGGGACTACTGACTTCCTCGTCTTTCATGTTAGTCATATGATGGTCCGACCTTGTGCGATTATCCTCCTCGGGTTCACTACTTTCCATTTCCTCGTCCTCACCTAGACTGTCTTCGTCGAGTTTTACTGACAAATCTATCCTGCTAACCATATCGACTCTCCCACTGCTTTTCTTCCGATGTTTTTCTTCTACTACGGCAGCCATGATCATAGTGTCAAATCTACCTGCGGCTTCCTTGTCACCACTCTCAGCGTTGGAAGTACCCATATTTCAATTCACTGACTACAAACCAGTTCTTCGTCCCCAACTACTACAAGGGTCAAAGTAATCCTGTCCAAAGGCAGTTAGTTGTTGGTCCAAAGACGAACAAGTTCAGATCATCTAACGATTCAGCTCGAAAACTTTACTCAGGTTCCTAAATTTCCAAGTCCCCCTGACATCACGCCTGGAGAATTCTTTCGACATCAACGTGAATCCCCAAACATGTTCTGGCTTCTTCAGTATCTCTTACAGGTGCTTGCACAGCAACAACGGATCCTTCTCCAAATACAGTTGCAGACCTCTCAAACCTCGCTAGAAAGTAGTGTTCGTCATAAACTTGGACAATCTCTCAGATGCTTGTTAATTCCTTCCTAGTCCACGTTCGAGACAAGACCAGTGAAGAGAGACTGAGGCTAGCTCTCGTGAAGAAGACGTTCCAGACTGAGATCTCCACAGAGAAAGGCTTTGAAAGATCTAAGTGGCCGATATAGCGATGCAAGAGGACAAGGAGTGGTCCACACACAAGTAGCGAGACTAAAGAGATCGTCGATGAACAGGTTGCTGGCGTATTCTCTTTCGCGTTGGTAGTCTGGTGAGTAGATAGGCTGGCCTTCATAACTGGGTTCAGACTTTGACCCTGGACGTATCCGAGTAATCAACTTCCACGATCTTTTCTCAGGAGCTCCTATTATGTGCATCAGACATGGAAGCATTAGGCGTCATAGTTGGAAGGGGAACTAATTAAAGCATACCATGTGTTTTATTTCCATATAAGGTAACATTTTAAGTCTTTTTTGTTTAGGAGAATTATAATGAGATGAGTCATGTTGGACTGCGGTGAACGTCCCCTTCATCATATAAAATAGTTTTGGTAGTAGTTATAGTACTATATGTTGTGCTCTTCTTCAAAGATCACTGTTGGATTGACCCACATCATTTTTTTCATTATTTTCGCTTTTTTTTTTTTTTTTTTTTTTCCCCTCCGCCTGTTCCCCCACTCTGCCGCCCCTAATGACAGAAGGAATATCTTCAGGAGTGGATTATCCCCACTTTATGGTTTTGATGGAGAGCCGATAAGAAAGGACCCCAAAATTACTACCGGTGAAAGTTGTCCAAAGGCATTGCAAGTCTCGTAGAGCTCTCTTCATTGTGTGGCTCAAATCGTTGACCCCGAATTGGATTATCTTGACCTCATTTTTAACACTCAGAGTATTTCCAAGCATACACCAACTTATATTATGGAAAGGATTCTTATCCACCCACATCCTTGACACTGGAGACATAGAGTTGGGTCAATTTGCTTGGGCCTGATGAAGCAGCAGCGGTTGCCGAAAAGGAAAACGATGAAACCACTTCGGAAAACAAGGAAAATATATTGGACTAATCGTGATAAAAGACACTATTTAACACTCGATATAACATGGTATGATGCTGTGCAGTCCTCCCCTATGTTACCGCCTTGTGGCTTGCACCACGGAGGTGGATCACGCATCTAGCAGTTCAGCAGGCATAATTACCACAGATCCAAATGTGGAGTACGAGCTAATATATTTTACCGCGCTGGCGTCAGCCCGATTCCAAAAGAAGGACCAGTGGTAGTTTCCATGAACAGAGAGTATGACTTAGAAGCCGGGATGTTCGACGTGTAGAAAGTGAAACTCCAGGCAGGTCAAAGAGGGTAGAGGATGCCTATAAGATTGTGTGTCCCGCAGATACCGAATGGTTTAAACTGAGTCTTTCATGGTCAACTCCATTTTTAGATGCAGTCTAAGCGGTCCACTATGCGTCTAGTGGGGCTCTCTTTTACGGTCATTCTTGTCACTGGTTAACAGGCCTGTAACCCATCTTGCTACACACTGTGACCCCTATTCGCGGGGCCAGGTTGGGCCATTGCGACCAAGCTCCACTCGATGGAGAGAGTGAGGCGCCGTCATTAGTCAATGCATTTCTGTTCATGACACGTCTTTTAATTTTTCTTTTTTTTTTCCTTGCAGTAAGATGGCAGCAAAAATATTGACCAGTGCTGACAAGTGCCAAAAATCACATACATAGTCAGGAGCAGCCTTCTAGTGTTTATCCGTTGCATCAGGAATGTCAATCTCGATTATTTTACTGTTCTTTCTTCATTCCAGCACTAGATGCAACGTGTTCATTGCCTTACAATCGTGCAACTCAGCTTTATTTCCACATTATACCTCGTATTACTAAAATCAAGTTTAGTAAAGTGCTGCATATTTCATCTTGGATATTGATTCTTCTTGCAAAGAGCATGCACTTTTGAGAGAGATGATGAATTGCCAAGACACCAAATCAATATTTTCCAATATAGATAAAAGGTAGATTGTAAAAAATAAAATCAATGGATATTGGAATTTGTTCAATTGGGTAGGTAAGTATACCTTTCACTTGAACATGGTGGCTAATCATAGACCACTGATTAAAGCTTTCCTCGACGTGTGGTTTACATGTGTTAGCCACAAGCGAGTGTTGATACAACAGTTTGCAATATAATGTGTGTATCTATATATATATATATATATATATATATCCCGGAATGTGTGATCAGTATTGAAGTAACAATGGCGAGGTGATGTACTGAGGGTGAACCTCATTCGTGGGGCCACACACACACACGCGCGCGCGCGCGCGCGTACTCTCGGAAACCAGTATGTGTGATCTCAAAATTCGACATAATTGGATGCAACTTTTGGACGGGGAATTTGTTTCAGTTGGGACAGGTCTCATGTGTCGCTTGGAGTGGATGGACCCGAAGATCTGAAACCATTTCCATCCTCATCTTGCCCAATCCTCGGTGGCCGTTTAAGTGCTTTATATTTTATTTTTCCTTCCTTCATCCTCTATCCCTTCTTCATAAAGACGAAGTGAGAGCGACGAACTGAGCTTCAACTTCCTGCAAAAGCGTGAAATTCCGGCACCAGTACTAGACACTCCAAAACAAAGAGACGACGAAACCTTAAACCAAACAATCCTGTCAATGGGTTGACTTAGCCACTTGTTTCCATGTTAGGAAAAAAGAACAAGTGAACATCCAACAACAATGCAGTTCACATTGCTTCTCCGACGAGAGAAAGGTCAACGGTCACCTCCTGTTGTCAGACACAAACTTCTAACTCTGCAAGGAGTGGAAAAGTAGACTCCTTGCCGGATCCTTCTGCTCCAGAATAGAAGCATTGAACAGTGCCGATGTGGCTCTGGCTGGAATCGGTGATGCGAGATCCAAGTCCATCTGTCATATTTTAACAAAAATAATTCCAGCTGCCACAGTCAACTCAGCACTTGCCACCCTACTGCTTCTCTGCTTTTCTCCGTACGTATCTTTTTCTATCAATGGTTTCTCGTGTGTAAATTCTGTAGTTTCTTCTTTTTTCTGCTATGATTTGATGTCTATGTCAACGTTCTTTCTAAATTAAGAATTGGTGAATTTAGGGTACACATGGCTAAGAGGTGCCGTTTTTCCCGGGCCAAGGACACTCACCACCATGTATTGGCTTCAGGGAAGTACCAGCTGGGTCTCAAGCTTTCCATTCTATCTAAACATGGCCACTTGTAGGCTTTTGCTGTGACTTGCCTCGCCCAAGCACTTCAAATTGGTCTAATGTTGCCTTGCAGGTGCATTTGCTATAGGACCTCCTTTTGTAATTTCTCCTACTTCCAAAGTTGTCCACCTCCACAGATTATAAATATACACACAATCGGCTTTTAATTGGTCGAAAGCACCTCCACAAATACTGCTCAAAACCGCCCTCAAGTTGTCGAAATGGCATGTGTTGTCTCACATTACAGTTAAAACTTTGCATTGTGGGAGTTTGTAGCACAAGCATGTAGCTTGTGTTATCCAAGTGTCAACCACTGATTATAGGTTACAAGTTTCCAATAGTGAAATTTTACCAATTGTGGTTGAATTTGTTGATATCATGCAATCAACTCTTTTTTTTTTTTTTTTCTTTTTTTTTTCTTTTTTTTTTAAAATTACTACGTAATTAGCATTTTGTGTGTCCTGGTTTCTTTCAGAAAAAGAGTGTTCTAAAATATATATTTTTTCTTTTTTTTTGACACAAAAATGGGGTATACCCGGTGCATTGATATGATGAAGAGTTACAGAAGACATCCTAACCCCTAATACCCCGTTGGGCGGCGTTAAGTCATAATCTGGTTGGAATTTGGTTTTACTTGTTAAAACTGTAAAATTATTAGTTGCAAGTGGATTTTGGTGAACTTACATGGTTTCCAACATCTCTGACATATGTGCACTCATTGTTTGAGCCATTTTAACTATGTGCAGTTAGAAGACGAGTAGAACTTCAGACTTTGGTAGGATTCTGTACTGTAACATCTTTGACATAAGAATGACCTGTCAGAGATTATTTCTATTTTTATTTTGATAAAGTTATAGTATAGACAATATTTTGGAATGAAATTAAACATCAAGTTTTCATTGTTTCAATCAGAAAAACCCACAAATACTTTGGTTATAAGTAGCATTGAATGTCACAATTGTCTAGCATAGATATCAATAAGGAAATCCTCTTTGCTTCCAACAGCTTCATTTTCACAACAATAATTTACCAAGTGAAAATCACAATCCCTAAATGAAGTACCTAGCCACAACTTATTAACTAAACAAATGTTTCAACAGCAATAATATATCTAAAGACAGGAATTCATTCTTGTGCTTGTGATAAATAATTATTTTACGAGATTCAGAAATATTCTCTTATTGCAATGACAACCAAATTACTACCATGCCTACAGCCCTTTGATTTCTCTATTTCCAAACTTAATTGAATTTTAATCATATGCCATTGTCACTGCTCAAGGGGATTTAGGATTCCATGAGTTAAGCAAAAGACTCTCATTTTTCTCTGTCATTCTTCTTATATTTAATCACATTTGTATGAATTCCAAGTGTGAACACTAATTGTGTTAGACTACAAACCATCATTTATTAAATTTTTAGGTTTGGAATCCTTTTAGGGATTGGGATGAATATTGCATGCTTCATGCCACAGCAAAAAGAAAGGACGTTACCATTCCTAGAATTCTCATTCCCAAATCACGAGCATTACATTATTATTACTATAATAATTATATTTATTTTTCCTGATGAATGCTGAGTTTTGGAATGAAAGATTGAAGACACACTTTGTAGATCTCCATTCCAAGGGAAACTCCACAAACAAACTTCTTTACATCCTTACTTTTTTTAACATGCACACAAAGCATGGGGTACACCAATGTCTACAACTGGAAGTGCTGTAATTAAAAACATAATTTATGAATAAAATAACAAAAAGGAGGCGTGAATCATCATTGTATTTACTTTACAAAATTAAAATAAAAAAGTAAATATCATTGGGTGATAATGAGGTATGAGGCAAAGTGTAGTGAAAAAGTGAGAATGTGATGTGCCGTTATTTTGAAATCCTGGAGCCTCCTTGATGTACCGTTATTTTGAAATCCTGGAGTATGTACTGGGCCAATAGGTGTGAAATGCAAAGGAGCAGCCACGATGCAATTGGAATGAATGCCTGGGTGGACAGAAGCAAAGGGTTGGGAATAGGGCACCCCTAGTGTCCAGCTCAGGATCATCCCGCTGCCACGACTCCACGGGAATGGGACCACAACGAGCTGTGGCCTACGTGGAAAGAAGGAAGACGTGAAATTCGAAGTTTTAGTGGTAGTTGAAGCCTTTTCTGCCCGCCCTCTGGTGCTCCGACAGCTTGAGTGTGAACAGAGCTCTTTCTGGACTTAGTGAAGGGGAGGTTCACAAGGGGCACCAATGTAGGATGTTCATGTGGAATTTGGGGTTTGGGTTATTATTATTATTATTATTATTATTTCATATTTATTATTTTGATACATTAGAAATTTAATGGAATTCATTTTCGTCTAAAAAAATCATTACTAGAATTCCATTTCATTCTTGAAGTTGTTTATCTAAATATAAATGTGATGATCATTCAATCATTAAAATTGAAATAAAAGACATTCAGTGCAAAGATAAATCTTGTAAGGTGTTGTATGGTTAATTTGATTTGATTTAATTGAATTTAATTTTTTTTAATAATCCAATGAAATTTGTATTTTGATAATTTTTAGTGGAAATGACAGATCCTCAGAGGGTTGAATTGTTTCATCCACATTAGTGGATCTATTTGCTATATTGCTTTTTGTTTATCTTTGTGTTGCAAATTGCTTACATTTGATCATCCTTAAATAAGAAATCTTTTATAATTATCATAATCTATAATTAGACTAAAATTCTTTATAATTTTGATTTTGAAATTTAAATTTTATTTTAAAGCTTTTAGCACAATAATTGATGGTTCACAAATTCAATGCAAAATGTATAAGTGAAGAATCAATTCCTTTAGAATTACAAGTTAGAAACATAAGCACCAAATTGGGAGCTAAGGGATTGTACAACAATGAGGTCCTTCATCACCATTATTTATTTATTTAATGGTTTATTTATTTATTTATTTATTTATTTTTGTTATTTTATTTTTTAATTATAATTAATCAAGTAATATATATAAATATATATAGTCAACTTAAAGTGATGACGATATTTTTTTTATAAAATATTTAAATTGCAAACAGAGTTTATTATATTCTTATTATAGATATAGGACTTCATAAAGATATAATTTTTTGTAGTAAAAATTAATAGTCAAAAAAATTAAAAATTGTAATTCTTTCATTTTTTTGAAACTATACCTAGCATACTTGTTAGAAGAGCTATTATAATAGAAAATATTTTTCTAGCTTCAATTATGTATTTCATAATATTATAATATGAATCTTTAAAGGTTTATATAATACTTTATGTCTTTAAAAGAATATTTTATAAATAATTAATTAAACAAATATAAGAGTTAAGATATTATGGCAAGTTGTTAGCCAATACTTTTTAAGAAATTTAAAAAAAAAATTAAGTCTAAAATAGTTTTTATTCCATTAAAATACAAGTACATGCTAAAATCCATTACAGTTAAAATTTATAATTTTATTATCTTTTATAGTACAAAATCTAACAAATTCAAACTTCTAAATTAATATTAAAATAAAACAAGAACATATATTAGATGACAAAGTTTATGTTAAAATTTATAAAAAACTTTAAAATATTAAAAATTTATAAAACATAAAAAATCCTTATAAAAGATCTTTAATACAAACCATTATATAATTATTTCTCTATGCCAAACTATCTATTAGACTAGAAGAAGAAGAAGTTTATGTAATTGGCTCAATAAAGCCTACAACTATTTTTTTTTTATTGCTTTTATAAATCTAGGATAAAGTAAGTTGAATATATTTGGTAATACAATTATGGCTCAAATAAATTTGGCTTCACTTAAGAAAAATTAAAGTTTAAACTTTGTTTTCTTTAAAATAAACTAATATAGAAATTTATCTTCCAAAATATATTACATCTTGGTTTTACTATGTAAGTTGAGGTCTTTGTCTTTTAGATACTGGAAAAATGGATAGGTGTCTTATGGCACCCAAATTTCTTATAGCCCTTGTTCTTGTTTAAAATTAAAATAAGAAATCATATAAGCAATAATAGAAATATTTTTACTATCTAGAATAAAAAAATATCAACAAATCTATATAATATTTATTAAATCCTTTATTAAAGAAACGATTTGGACTTAAAAATCTAAAATAAATTTTAAAACTCATTAAATTGGTAGTTTTAATATTAAAATTTCATTGTCAAATTGGAAGTTCTAATTTGACTTAGTCTCTAATCTACAAGAATTTATTTTTTATATATCTCCGTCTTTTATAATCCCTTTATTAAAATCCTAAATTTTTTTTCATTGAAATAGATTGAATTATCTAAAATAATATAAGTTTAAAAAATATAAAATAGTATTTTGTAAGTTTATAGCATCTACTTCTAATTAAATTTCTAAATGGCATGTGGTCTTTTATTCCTCATTTGAACTAAATTACAAAATACTTTGTTACAAGACAAAAACCAAAGAATAATCAACTTTAATTTGACTAATTTGATACAAGAACATTGTTGGAATCACATAGAGACAAAATCTAGATAATAGAATCAAGAAAAACTACATATTGTCTTTTAGAGGCAATAGAGATAGTCTTACATTAATTTTAAAGATAATTGATTGCTCAAAAAGTATAAAAATAGAATATTAGTTTGCTATATCAATTAAGCATTGTTATTAGCCTTATCAAGGTCTTTAGCAAATAATACAATTACAACAAACATTATTTGGTGAAGATATTATTCAACCATGTGATATAAAAGTTTTATGGCCTCTTATTATAAAAACATGTTTCTATGCTATATAAGAGCAATGCAATGTCTTATAGTCAAACCTTAAAATATAACACTTAATTTAGATAAAATTATTTAAATACTAAAAAGTTAGTTGGAAAAAAATTCTAATACTAACTTATAAATATCCTATAAGAAATAATTGATCTTTTAGAAAAATTACAAATATTTTACTATAAAAATAAAAAATAATAATAATGGTGCTAGATTTTTCATATACTGGAACAATACACCTCCTCCTAAAGTTTGTGATTCTTAATCCATTCTAGACTCTTGAAAAGGTATTTGATAAGTGTAATATGTTTTCCAACATTAATACAAAAGGGCCAGCTTCTTTATGTTCCTTTAAAAAATTAAGAAATATTAAAAAACCCCATTCTTTATATTTTAAAAAAAAAGAAAAGAAAAAAGAAAACTAAGAAAATCAGGTGTCATGACAACATGCACCACTCATTTACTTAAATAAAAATCATTACCAAAAAAAAAAGTTGAAACCAAAATAAGAAAAAGAATAAATTTTTAAAAATAATGAATAGATAATTTTAAAAAAATCATAAATATATCATTGCATGATAGCATTGGTGTTGAAGAATCACAATAAATCACCTTCAATTATATATATATATATATATATATATACAATCTCATTTAACTGCAGTGGAGAAGCATTGTTATTTTCTTATTTCTTATTTTTTCCACTGGTACAACGTTTTCTTCATCAATGCATGAAATTGTTTCTTTGAATTAACATTTGTTGTGCACCAAAAAACGCAATGAGGCACGGCTGGCATACATTGGCTTCATTCAGAAGTTTTATAAAACGCTTGCAGTGACCTTAAGTAATCACGTGCTAAAACAGCAATAATAATCTAAGCAGTAATCGATTTCTTCAAAGTTGGGAAGTTGGGAAGTTGGGAACTCCTTCGTGGTACCGACACCTAATATATCCTAATGCAGGGCTTTAGAAGGTCAAACCGACGGAAGTTAAATGGTTGGCACGAGTTTAAGAAACAGTCTCCCACGTAAGCATAAAAATAACTAAATGTAAGGATTAACCGTTAGGCAGCAAAGCATGAGAGCCAAACTCCACTAATCCCTCCTCAATAATCTCAATTAGAGCCGGCCACCAAGCCCACTAAGCGTAAGTCGGCTATAAAACTGGCAAAGACATGGCAGCCAATGAGGCTCGACCCAGAGGAATCCACGACGACTAGTTGTTAGCCGATTCATCGCCGTCACCACAGATGCCGTCGAGACGTTGACGCGTAATTACGTGGCGTGTCCACCGTCCGTGTCTCGGTGACGGAGTCCCATTGGTTCACAACCATTGATTAGGGTCCCACCTTCGAGCTGCTTCCACATCATGGCGATGCCAGGTGATGGGAAAGGAACATAAAAAGCGGGATATCCCTTAAAGCTTGAGTCCCTTTCCCATGCCTGTTCCCTGACCTCGTCTCGCCCCTCGGTTGGCGCCTCGGCAAGATCCTCCATATTGTCCCCTTTGACTTGTTCGATCCGAATTCTCATTTGAACTACGTTCGTTGTTGTGATGCCACATTTAGCAAAAGCCATTAATTCATGAATTTAAAGCTAATTTTCTGCACTTGAATGGTTTTGGACGACACATCTTTCATTAAGTGTTAATCAGTGTACATACATAGTATGTCCAGCAAAGGTAATGTTAAAGTTCTGTTAGGGTCCTCCTATTTTGAATAACATAATTGATGGAACACACAAAGTGAGAGAAGAGAAGAAAGAATTGCAAATGCTCCACCTCAATTTATACTCTTATTTTGGAGCCCAATGGTTCTTGCTTCATGGCCTTCAGAACTTCTACCAAGAGAGCTCTTTTTTGTTCACTTTCCCAAGACTTTATTGGTCTCTTTCTCCAACATGGGTATTCGCTTCATCTCTTATAATCTCCACTAGTGCATTGTTTTTCTTTAACTTTTATCCAACATAATATCCAATTCATACAAAAAAAAACTACAATTGTAATAACTTAATCATGTAATCTGTATGCTCAAATACAAGAATTAAATTTTGTTACCACTATCTCTAATATCATGTTTTGATCATTTTTGACACAATCCTTTCCAACTTCTCAGATTGTGGCACACTAGCTCTAATTACAGAGTAAATCATTTGTTTTTTCCACTAAGGAAACCTCTATTACTACAAACCATAGGACAAATACAATAATATAATAATTTAATTAATCAATTACTACCATGCAACTTATATCTTTGACTAAGCATCATATATTATTAATGGTACAACTCTAAAGATATTATGTTATCTAAATAAGACTTATTAACAATGCAATTGCAGACCAATTTAAAAAAATCAATAAATACACCAATCTAAAATCTTTTTGTGAAATCCAAAATAATAAATTTGTTGTAAACTAAAAAAATATTAAAAAAACACAAAAACTACATTAAAAATTTAGCAACAACATCTATGGTTGGAACCACTTAAATTTAGAAATGATGCTTATAGCTTCTAATAATTGCATCTTATATTCCTTTTTCTAATTATTTTATCAAGTTGATTATTGTTGCCAATTTGAAAAACTAGCTTCTACTAACAATATTATTGTTAATTGATTAGATAAATTTAACTTTGCTTTAGTCCTTAAAAAAACATAGTCTAAGTAATCCAATAGCATATTATGTTATAAAGTAGTATGTGTGTATACATATATATATATATATATATATATGGTCCTTCTCATATATTACTTGATTATTATAGAATAATAGTAATGTAGAATTTTTGTATTTTAAAAATATTTTGAATGGATTTAAAATATGATATCTATAAGTTTTAATTATTTAAATTTACAACATATATTTAAGTAAATTTAAAGTCTGACTTAAGCTTATTTAGTATATTATTATAAGTTTATATATTTATATTATATTAAAATATATAATAAATATATAAATATTTAATTATTAAATTTAAAAGTTCAAATAAAAATCCAATTTTACAATACCACAAACAAAAATAGCTATAAGACTTTGTTATATGTTTTTAGTTTTAATATTTATAGTAATAAAAGTGGTTTTTATGATTCTTTAGTCTCATTTATTATATTCTAATTGAATAATCAAAAAATTGCAGTAGAAATATTTTTCAATTTTTTTTGATTTTTTATTAAGACTAATTATATTTATTAACTATGGTTGTAAGTGTAGTTATGAAACTTTGGCACAATTTTAAGAAAATAAACTTAGTAGTATAATTATATTTTAGTTTTTAAATATGGTTGTAGTACTTTCTTTATAAAGAAGAAGAATATTTTTTCAATAATAAAATAAAGAAAGAAACCTTAGGTAATTAAATTGGTAACTAATCAATAGGTAAAAATAGTTATAACTTAGTAAAAATTAATATAATTTTTAAAATTATTTAACTAATCAATGTGGTCCTTAATATATTTAATTTTTTTTTATATAACTATCTCTTTTAGCTTGTTTAATTATAATAATTTAATAAAAAATCTATTAAAATATTAGTTTTTATTTATTTATTTATATATTTATATATTTTTAAATACAATCTTCAAAGTTTCTTGTATTTTTAAAGGTATTTTGGAAAGAATATAGAATTTTAAATAAAATATAGTATATATTAAGTGAATAGCTACTTGATTATAAATTAACTAAAAATTTTGATTTTGATTTTTGATTTTTTGATTTTAAAGCTTTACTATCTTAAAACATGAATTTCTAAATTTTAAATTAAATTAATTTTTTTTGTATGCATCTTTTAATCCATGCTATTTAATTTTGCTTTTAACTTTTGGCATTCTAATTTTTAGTCTTCTATATCTTTTAAGATTAAATTCTTTTAAGATTAAATTATTTTAAGATTAAATTCTTTTTAATTATATATATATATATATATATATATATATATATACATAAAGTTAATTTTGGATTTTATACAATATATTTTTGGTTTTTGATTTCTTTATATTTAAGTTAATTTAAATTTTTTGTAATAACTAAGTAGTATTTTATCTTTAGAAAAAGCTTTATAAAAGTATATAAACCTCTTATGTCTTGTAAGAAAAAGATTCTACTGATTTAGTTAAGTTTAAATTTAGTTTTAATTAATCATATATATTATAAAACTATTCAAAAATGCAAAAAATTATCTTATAACTAGATTCTAGTCTTGTTTTGTTTAGAAGAGTAATGCAAAATTTTACTAGCAAAAGATGCAACAAAACATAATCTTCTTATATTTTATTTTCAATAATTATTTTACAAGAAAGAGATTTTTGTTGCACACAATATTTTTTAATAATATAAAGATCTAATATTTTTACACATATTATTCTAAGAGAATTTGAGACCACCATTAGAAATAATAAAATAAAATCTTCAAGATATTGTCTTGTTTTAAAGAAGTTTTTATAACCTTCATCATTTTTGTTGATACTTTTTTTCTAAGCCTTCAATATATCATTATTTATTCCTTCCATATCCTAGTAATCCATAAATATTTTTTAAGTAGATTCATTATCATATATGTATATATATTAATTGATACTTTTTTAGATAATATCAGAATTATATGCTATAGAAACAACCAAATAATTTATCAATAAGCAGTTTAGTAATATCTATGCAACTTTCTTTATTTAATATGCCTCCAATTTTTCTATCAAATCTTCAATATGAAGTCAAATAATAATGCACATTCCACTTGCTTTTAAACTATTTACATTGTTGATATAACTTAGATTTTCTTTTAGTATATAAAAGCCTATCTTTAGCTATAAGCTTTGATCTAAATCACGTGTCTTTTAACCACATTAATATTTTTCTTTTATAATCATAATACTATATAATAGTTGAAATCAAATTTAAGAATATTTTGAAGATTATAACGCCTTTTTATATTCAATAATATAATATTTAATTCTAAATAAAAAAATTCTAAATTTTTTTTTTAGAGACTACATTAAAAAAAAACTTAGAGATCTTAATGTTATTATTTTTATTTTTTTAATAATCAAAAATAAAAAAATAGTTGCATATCTAAGTATGCATAATTGTTAAAGCATCTTATATCTTTTTATTGCTTATCACAAAATATCTATTAGTAATGTTGGATATTAAGTTGTTTAAATTAAACTTAAAAAAAATAATGCTTAATCAAATTGATATATTATACTATTGTATCTTTTATTATTGATGATAAGATTCATATTTTATTTTATTTTTTTATTAATTTTTTTATATGTGGCACAAATCTTTGGACTACTTGGCTAGATCAAATTTTTATTTTGAGGCCTAGTAATGATTTGTCTTTTAAATGTCTTTGAAAGCATATTTAATAATTGTTTGTATAATCACAGAATAATCAATGTTGCTAGTGCTTGATATGTTTTTTTTTAAGGTCTTTTAAAAAATATATTTTTTCTATTTATATCTTTATAATACTATGATTAATTTAAATTATATATATATTTTTTTAATAATTATAGATTATGCTAGTAATAAGAATATTTATAAATTTTCTTTAATATTTTATTGAATTTATCTTGTGAATATAATCTATTAAATAAAATCTTTAACAAGTATATTATTTGTTGTAAATCCTATTTTTTAAATGTTTATGTGTGTATATATATTATTATTAAGGACATCCATTTAGAAAAGATTTTAAAAGGTTTTCAAAGATTTTTGATAGCTCTAGAAGATTTTTGAAGATGCTTTACATGAAAGCAATAAAGAAGCTGCTTAAGAAATGTACTAAGATGACTTAAGGGCAATATCTTCCATGAGAAACTACTTTGAAGCTTCTTAATTCCTAATATATATAAGTATTGAAATTGAAGGACTCCTCAATCTCAACAATGTATGTCTTGTGGTCTAATTTGGACCTTCTAGTCTTATTTTTGTTCTTATATCGTATTGCCTTACAATAAGACTTATATATTCTATTATTTTGTTATAATCTTGTGTAGTTCATTGATCTTGTCCATAATAGTTTGTCATAATTGATATAACATAATATCAAAGTTTGGTCTTTTTAGATAGAGAGCAGATTATCCTTCTTCTTGGAAGTATTACAACATTCTAGAAATTAAAGATTATCTTCATTTAGATGGATATTATTCTTGATTTTTTGTATTTATTTTTTCTTATTTCATTTCTATGGCAGGAAGTGAAGGGTTGAATATGGTAGATTCTAAAGAAGCCAAATTGGATTCAATTATGAATGCTCTTGAAGCATTGAGAGTCAAAACAAAGACCTTGTCTAAGTAAAATGAAAAACTTTATATGATCATATGTAATAGTCAAAGAACAAAATTATCTCAATCACTATTACAAGTCATCTTAGGAATTCTATCACCAAGGTTTGTTTTACTAGAAGATATTTATATTAAAAATAGAAATTCAATGTCAACAGCAAAAGAACCAAAAAATAGCTTCTTAGAGAAGTTTGATGGAACTTGTTCAAAATTTTGAGGCTTTGTAAATCAAGTACAATTTAATACTTTATTTCAACCTAAATGGTATTTTTATTGAAGTATCTTGTGTTGATTTAATTGGAACCTTATTGTCAAATCAAGCTTTGTCTTGATTTATTCCATTATTTAAAAATATTTCTTTCTTTGAAATATTTTTAGCAGCATTTGAAAAAGTATTTGGAAAATATGATAAGATGCATTCTACTACAACTAAAATTTGAGCCTTTTAACAAAGAACACATTTTCCATATATTTATGCTTTAAAATTTTAGCAATTAATATATAATATTAATTGGAATGAAGATGCATTGATAAGTAAGTTTTATTAGGGATTATAAGTTGATGTAAAGGATCTATTACCATCTATGTTTAATCTTCAAATTCTTAATGAAGTAATTAGTCAAGCTGTGAGATATAACTACTAGTTATTTCAATATTAATAAGACAAATGCTCTTTGGATACACCACACATATATACCAATTACTTGAGAACTTTTGCATCATCCAAGTTTAATAATTATTTGGAAATAGAATACATATAAATTAATATAGTTTTTTTTTAAATTTCTTTTTGAACAAAAAAATAAACAATAAAGGGACTAAGATTTGTACTTATATTATAGAAAGACTAGCCACAAGATTGACAATTGTTTTGAAAAATGCCAATATATCCATTGAATGAAAAGTACAACTATACTAATAAATGCATTGCTTGAAAATGAAGGTATCTAGCTACAATAGGAATTGTGTGATTAGATTCTTTTACTTTTCAAAACAAAATATATTATGTATTATTTGTCAATTATTCTTATTACTTTATCATTGTCATATGGTATGATTTTTAATATGAAAATACATTAGATAACTGGCTCTAAAGCATTTACTTGTGATTTATTAATAAGACTCTAATAAGTAATTTGTCTTTAATAAAAAGGACAAATAATATAATAATATTATTAAAAAATTATTTTATTAATAAAATATTTTTATATTTAAATAGATTTGTACATAAAATTTTTCTTTGGCATGTAGAAAATTTCTTAATATCTCTTATTATATAAAATAATAATTAATCAGTTATTAATAAGTTAGATTTTCAATAATTTTTAAGAAAAAATATAATCTCCTTTCAAAACCCCATCTTCATACAAAATTTTTATTATAGCTCCATATATTCATTTTTTCACCTTTTATAAAATCTTGGCTTTTAAAAAATCTCTTTAATTTTTATAAAATGCTCAAATTGCAACAAAATCTTTCAATAGCTTATTTACTCGCTGTCGTATTACATGTTGTCTTGTTCAAGAATGCACTAGGCACCTGGCTGTGAAAGGTAAAATTATGTTTGCTAATAATCAAGAAACCCTAATAGATTTCATTCATATATGAAGAATATAATTCAAACTTCAACTAAAAAGTGTTTAAAAACACTCCTCTTAGTAACATCAATCATACAAATACGCCAATTGCCTTGTTTCTTTTATAATTAAGCAATTTTTATTTTTCTTTGTAAGTCCTAATCCTAATCAATGAGCTTTGTTAAGCTATAACTTTTAATTCAATCATCCACTTAGTGTAAAATTTTGCACACAAATGTTGGTCTAAGCCTTCTATATGCTTAGAAAAATTTAGTTCAATCCAACTTATAAATTGCAAGAAAATGTCCAAAAACCACATTGATGACACTCAGCCACCAACTTGAAAATTGATGTAGAAATTCCAATGGTGATTTCTCCTTCTTCCTTTATTAACTTCAGCTAAAAGTTAGTGTATAGCTTGATCTATAAGTCTTCTATCACCATGCCAAAATTTATGTTGATCCGATTAGTAGATCTTTAGTTATCATAGAAATCCTATCCAACCCTTAACTGCCAACTTCTGACAACTCTTTGTATCAAAGCTCAAATATCTCCTGATTGCATCGCTAGATTAACACAAATTTTTATAAATACTTAGTACATCCAACAATCTAAACAATATTAAATTTTGAACCATAGATGCTACACAAATTGTACAAATCAATCAAGAATGCAAGCCATCATTGTCTTATATAAAACCCAAAATACCAATTTAAACATTGACTCTGAATAATAATTGCTAAGTCTTCCAAAATCCTATGGTAACAAGCTAAATGCTCTTAGAATAAGCTTCAAGCTAGCTATCCAATTCTAATTATTAATTTCCAAATGTCCTCGATCCTTGCCTTCAGTCCTCGTTTTTGTGGCTAGAAGTCTATTTTAGACCCTATTTCATACCCGATCATCCCTTCAGTATTAATCCAACTTATTTTAAGGGTATTTAAACTTAATCCTATCCTCAACTCAACTCTAATCTCTATCATATTAACTTTTTATCTCTTTTATCCTATCATTATTGACTTGAAACTTTTTTAAAAGCCATGAACTGGTTTTTATTACCTAGAAGAAAATTTTAATAACTAACTTTTATCTATTAGCTATTAAAACAAGAATTAATCTAAGAGACTTTGATAAATCTTTTCTTAAGTATCTTAAGTTTCTAATGAATCAAGATAACTAGGTATTAAGTAGAATTTATCCTTATTCATACTTTTCATTACATGAATGTGTTACAACACGACACCGCAAAGATTGATTTCTTCTTAAATTTTATAATCTAATAACTCTTGATCAAGCTATTCAATTTTTATCAAATTTCTCTAAAGTATAAATTATATCCTTAAGCCTCACCACAAAAAAAATCAACTATAGATTTGCTTTTGATTGTCTAAATAAATTCTTTCAAAAATAGTAATTTAATCATATTTTATAACTAATAAAAATCCACTGATATGGCTCTCACTTAGTTGCATAGTAAATTGTATATTAAATATACATATAGAATATTTTTACATTATAGCCAAACCACAACACTACACCATACCAATCTATTTAGGCTTTCAAAAATTCAAAAACCTTGCTTTATTAGAATCAAGAGCCTTTGCTTATTTTATTGATCAAGAATTTTTAAAATATTATAAAATTTTTATAATTAGAAAATCTAAATCTATCCATATAAGAATTATAGATAATCAATTTTTATTATCTAGAGATATTATTCATGAAATAATCCCATTAAAAATAACGATAAAAAATTATGATAGCTAAATCATGTTTAATATTATCAAGTCTTTATTCAATTTAATCATATTAGGATTTTCTTAGTTTAAAAGATATAATCTACATATAAACTTGATATCACGTAAAATAATATTTTCTATAGTAGAATATGTTTGTACAAAAATTATAATAGGATTTTGTGAACCTCATAAGTTTAAAGCTATAAAACCTCTATTTTTTTTGAAGCAAGAGTATTTATAAGAGTGGCAAAGGACAATTCTTCCTTTGCTATTTATATGACTTTAATATTTAAAGTAATGACTATATCAATAACCATTCTAGAGTATTTTAAAGATTTTTAAGATACTTTTGAAAAAAAATACAAATACCTTGTCAGAGCATCATTCATATGACTATGCTATTAATCTTCAAGATAGAGTATAATCACTATTAGGTCCTGTATATAATTTATTATAAAATGAGCTTGCTATATTAAAAAAATACATTGATGAGAATCTAACAAAGAAATTTATACAACATTCAAAGTTACTTGTTAATACTTCAATATTTTTTGTCAAAAAAAAAGATAAATTCTTACAAATATGTATTAACTATTGTGGCTTTAATAAGATAATAGTAAAAAATTGCTATCCATTATTGTTGATATTTGGACTTCTTAATCAATTAGGATAAGCAAAGATTTATATAAAAATAGATCTTTAAAAAGCCTACAATTTACTGTGCATTAAAAAAGAGGATAAATAAAAAATTACATTTCAAACAAGGTATGGATATTTTAAATACAATTTCATGCCATTTGAATTCACAAATATTTCAATAATCTTCTACTATTTGATAAATAATATATTTTTTGAATTTTTTTTAATAACTTTATTGTTTATTATTTGAATGATACCTCAATTTATTCAAAAATACTAAAAAAAATATAAACTATACATTTGTCTTGTTAGATACTTTATTTAAGCACTCATACCTTGCACTAAAGGAGGAAGAAGCAACATATAATCAATAATGGACAATACTCTTAAAACTTGAGTAGATTTGTCTTAAAGCAACGATTATGTTAATTTTGGTGGATTTTTTACTTTTTGATCAGATTTATACAATAATAGCTACAAATTTTCTTGTCTTTGATATTAAACAATATACTAATAACCTTTGAGATACTCCTAGGAAATTTAAGTTTAAAGATTACTTCTTTTATTTTAGAGAACATTTATGTATTCTAAAAGAATTAATATGCGTTCATGTTTTGTAAATATGCCATGACTTTTCTGTTGCTAGACATTTTGGATTTAATAAGACATTGGAATTGCTTTCTTGAGGTTTTTGGTGGCTTCAAACATAAAAGACTATTAAAAAATTTATACTTTTATGTAGCATATGTTTTAGATCAAAGAATCCTTGACATTGCTTGTATAGACTTCTTCAACCACTACTTGTTCCAAGACAACCTTGGTCTTTTGTTTTTATGGACTTTATTATGGATTTTCTACTATTTAATTCTTTTGATACTATATTTGTGATTGTCAATTAATTTACCAAGATGGCACATTTTATTCTATGCAAAAAGACAATCAGAGGTGAAAAAATAGTCAAACTCTTCATTAATAATATCTATCAATATTATAGATTGTCAAATGATATTATATCAAATTGAAGATTGTAATTTGTATCCAAGTTTAAAAAAATATTATTTAAAATCTTTTAAGTAGATATTAAATTATCTTCAATATTCTATCTGTAAATTGATAATCAAATAGAGTAAGTCAATTAAACTTTGAAGCAATATCTAAAGTATAATATCAATTATTAATAAGATGATTAGACTTCCTATTTGCTACTTGTTAAATTTGGCTACAAGAACACCACTTATGCTCCTATTCAACAAATACCTTTCTATGCCAATTATGGATATCATCCAAAGTTAAATATATTATTATCTTTTAGATCTGATAATCCAATAATTCAAAAATTTGCTACTTGATTGATAGAGCTACATTTAATTATAAAATTTTAACTAAAAGAAGTTCAAAAATGATATAAGGGAATAATGAATAGACTCCAAAAGGAATAACTTGCCTTTAATGTGGATGACAAAGTATGGTTCTTTTGATGCAATATTAAAATCAATTGATTTTATGAAAAATTGGACTATTAAAGATTAGGGCCATTTTTTATTTTAAAAAAATTTAACCTTGTTGCTTATTGTTTGAAATTACTAATATCTATAAAGATACATCTTGTTTTTCATACTTCTCTTTTAGAACCTTATAAAGAATCAAGCATATCAAGAAGAGTACAAGCGCCACAGCCTTGTATTCAAGTTGATAATCATAAAGAATTTGAAATAAAAGAAGTGCTTAGTTCAAAGATAAGATAAGGACAATTAGAGTACTTTGTGTATTGGCATGGCTACACCAATAGTGATTGTATATAAAAGCAAGTTTATAACTTAGTCAATGTGCCTCAAAAGATACAAGAATTTTATCAATGATATTCTTCCAAATCCAAAGCAGCAACACATGTGCCAACTATCCCATAATGTTACCATGTTTTTTAAATTAAAAAAATTCAACACAATTCCTTCTAAATTTATAAAATTCTTTATAGAAAGGGAAAAAAAAAATTGTAAAAGTTTCAAGATTAGTTCCTATATATAATATAAATATTATATTCAATACCATCCCATTCTATTTAAAATTTAAAATTTTATATTTGCTCAATATAATAGCCATAAATAGCTAAGAAGATGATATTTTATAAATTAAGACATCTCAAGTAAATAGTTCACATTGTTAATCTCAAGAAAAAAAAAATTGCTTAAACCACAAAAGCGTCAAAGAATATCTAATAGCCAATCAATGGTAATTATCATTTAAATCAAATCTGCCTATCCAAATCATTTAAAAGTTGTATTTGAAGGATTTTTCTACAATGGACATACAAAAGTAGAGACTTGGTCTCAAGTAAAAGGCATTGGTCATTATCATTGGTTACAAGGATCAATGAAATTTTTAATTCAAAAAAAACAACTAGAATATGCTGTAAAGATTATAAGATACATCTTTAATTTTCTTTGTTTTTAAATAATGTTAGATTTATTGCTCCTCAAGAAACTTAGAGCTAGAGGAAGAGGTGATGTTATAGACATCCATCTAAGAGAGATTTTAAAAGATTTTTGAAGGTTCTTGAGATTGCTTTATATTAAAGCAATAAAGAAGTTGCTCAAGAAGTGTCCTAGGATGACTTGAGGATGAAGTCTTCTATAAGAAGCAATTTAGAAGCTTCCTGATTACTAGTATATAAAGGTATCAAAGCTAAGAGGCTCTTCAATATTGATAATACATATCTTATAGTCTAATTTGGATCTTTTAGTCTTTTTTTTGTTATATTACATGACTTTATAATAAGACTCATGTATTCCATTATTTTGTTACAATCTTATATAATTCCTTGACCTTATCTGTAATAATTATAATAGAATATAATCATCTTTTTATTAGATATAGATTCTTGTAAAAAATATATTTAACTTAATTCTTTTTAAAACTTAAATATTCATTATCATAAGTCATTAGGTACTATGTCTCAAAGCAAGTATATGCTAAATAGTAATAGATTATTATAGCCTTAAGTTGCCTCTTGTATTCTTGAAGTTCTTGTCATCATTTTCAAATGTAATATTGGATAGTTAAAAAAAAAAAAAAAAAATCATTTTTTATCATTTTGAATTAGTTTTAAAAATTATATACAATTATTAAATAATGAGATAGTAGTGATTTTATTTAATTTTAAATTCTAATTAAAATTTTGAATAGAAAAAATATATATTGATAAATATTACCAAATTATTAATAATACATTTCAAAGTTAGATAAATAATTAAAATATTTTGGATATTTAAAAATTTATCTTAAGTTTTTTTTTATTTTATATGCATAAATATAATTCTTTTTATAATATAAAAACTTAATATTCTTTATAAATATTCATGAATATTCTATTAAATAATAAATATCCATATTTTATTATAAAATCAAACTTTTAAATATCTATATATATATATATCTTTTATTTAAAGAATATATTAAAAATAATAATATATTCTTTATTTTGATTTTTTATTATTTATATAATTTAAAACTTTATTTGAATAAAAATGATTTATTCATGTCATTTTAAACTATATTTTTTAATATATATTCTATTCATCCATCCAAATACAAAAAACCACTTTTGTTTAATATCATATTTTTAGATGTACTTATTTGATCACATAGTAGAAACATTGTACTTATTGTCAAACACATGTATATATACAAGGTGTTAATGCCACCACACTTTTTACTACTGCCATTTCCATCCACCAAAGTTTTTTGCTATTGTACAACTTATTTTTATTAGTTTTTCACTTATTTTTTTATTAAAATTAAATTTACTTCCTATATAATGTAAATAAAAGAAAACATATTGAAAATATTAGCAATTTTTTTGATTGGAATGAAAAAACACTAAGAAAAATATATTGAATGGGTGGTGGTGATAGTAGCAAAAACTGTGGTGGTATTAGCAATACCATAAATATGTATATATATATATCTCTATACACATACATATATTATACATACTATGAACAAAACAACCACACATTTTTCATGTGATGTTAATTATGCAAGAGAATCACTGTAGTTCCATGAATCATCTAATCTTACAACAACAACAAGCACACCAGCCATGCTTTTTAACACAATTCCAAGCTTGCACTTCTTTCGAGATCTACACACAAATTATCGATTCTTCCCTCCTCTTGATTTGTTGAGACGTGCTGTAAAAACATTTGAGATAATGCAGACCCGCAAGGACTCATCCTGTGAATCGGTTCATTCTATGGTTGGATCACGCACGACTGTGTGGTCAAACTCCGTGCTGGGTCGATCTACATGTTCGGAGGCTGGCGGTGACCCTTGATAACGCTTGGATCAGATCGCAGAGCTCGGCTGCCGATAGTTGCATTCTTGCGGTCTCAATCCCGATCCGTCGAACCAGGCACGAGCAGATTCGGGTCCGGCATGTTTGTTGCTGGTTTAGACAAGATCCCAGTCAGAGTTCTATGGCCACTGACTCCACCGATTGACTGATCCACTGCACTGTTCATCTCTAGGTTAATGAATCTAGATCCACGTCTAGATTCAGTCTGCCGTGAAGGCTGACCTCAGCTAGTCTTCGTGTGCCGCAGGTGGATTGGCCCCATTCGTCAATGCTGCGATTGCAGTGCACTATCACGTCGAACTAGCTGAATGCAGTGCAGGCTTGGGGTGGTTACTGGATCCAACCACATCGACGCAGTTCCGTCGGTGTTGAGCAGATTCTGCGTGGGCAGTAGACTCCGTTGATGGGTCTGTTATCTCCGCTGAGACGCAAACGGCTGACTTGCGGGTTACATCTTCTCTGGACCTCTGTGGTTAGAATGTCTGCATTTTGTTGGTTGATACGAATCAGGATGTCGCCTCAGCCGGTTCCATGTCAATCTACTCGGGTCACTTCGACAAGTCTGAGCTTTCCACGAGTACACTACGATAAGTGGATGCATGTCAAGTGACACCTGCATCTTCGGTTTATCCTAAAAGTACCATTCGTGAGCTTCGATGCAATTTTTGTTAAAAGCTATCCATGTACTGTATACTAGTCAAGAGTATGGTCAGTTCGTAGAGTTCAGCGGTTGGTGGTCAAAAGACTCATTGCGTATGTTATTGGTATCCGCCTTTTCTCTTTGGGATGTTTCTTGCTTGTGCCGTTCATTTGCGGTTTATTGGTGTTCTGGACCGTGGCCGGCGGACCTCTGGATTTGGTGTGTTGAAATTGGCTGTCCATGAATTGTAGCCATATCTTATAGAATGGAAAAGCGTGAATTTGTTCTTGAGTTGTTTAATTGCTGACGCCAATTTTGAAATGGCGAAAAGACTAAAATTAAAGCGCCAGTTTCATTTGCTAGTTTGTTTTTAAATTGACAACCAGTCACCAAGCTATCAAAGACGTTCGCGGACTGACCCTTATTAAAGTATGAGGGACACTGGCCCAATTTGACTGAATGGAGTGGGTTCACCCCTTTGCTTGACTCAGATTCCCATAATCGCCACAATGTGAAAGCTTTACTGCACTATTCTAGTTCAAATCAGATCAACCCTTACATTTTTTCATATGATCACATAAGTCTTTTAAGATTATACGTTTAGAAATGTGAAAGATATTATTTGAAGATATCTTTTTGGTTACCCATGTCAAACTTTCCCAACCTTCAGCATCGGACTCAAGGACGCAAAGGGGTTCAGATGACCCGCCTTGTGCCGTTCCAAGCCGTCATGGTTCTTGTCACGTCTTTAAATTACTCCCTCAAACAATTTTTCAACTAACAACCTTCGAATTCTCAAGCCGAATGCACCATAGTATCACATATCGTTGAGAACCGCGACCGTAGACCTCTCATTTCCATCTACACGTGCAGATGTATTTAGCTTTTATGGTTGTGAGAGTACGTGGAAGTGCCTACTTGCTTGAATTTACATCGTTTCATGAAGACTCCAAACAATAGGGGTCAAGATTCTCTTAATCGAGCAAGAGTAAGTCACACACTTCCGCTGATTAGAGTAGAACTGATGCTATACACGTACATGTGACGTGTAGGGTTATGACGTGATCTGTCGTGGAGAATACTTGAATCACATAGCTCAGCAGACCGTCTAATGTGGTAGAAATTTGCACAGTGCAGATCAGCAGGAAAAGGGCGTGGTGGTCATACAGTTGTGTCCTAGTTAACTACAAAACTTGCCTACTGTATGCAAAGCGTTCTTTGAGAATATCATGGAAAAACCAAAAAGGTATTTTTTGTGGAAATAAAGAGATCCAATCCTCCCACGGTAAAATATTTAGATAATATTCAAGCTATGCTTACTACATCAAATTGACTATAAATAGAAAAAAGAATCATAAGATTTAGAGAATGTATGGTAATGAGATGGTCACTGAGAATCTTTTACAATAGTCTTATTCTACAGTCACCAAGTGATGCATAATAAAATAGATACTAATATTTTTTGAGTTGTTGACTCCAGGTTTATGTATCAAAAGTATTAGAACTTAGATTGATGTATCATCTAGATGTCAAAAAAAACAATGCATACTTGTTATCTTTAACAAGTCTAATACATTGTACCTCAGCTGTAAAAATTAGTGATTTTAGCTACTTAATTTTAATTTTTGATTTTTTACTTTGAAAGATTATGTATTTATTTGTTTATCTAATTTTTTTTTTAATACAAATGGATATACTCTCTTTTACATTAGATATACAATATTCTATACAATCAACTCAGTTATTTAAGCATTAAATGTCTTTTGCCAAACTTAATAAAAACAATGAATCATTATGCTTCTTTATGTGTACAAATAAGTTTATTTAATGCAACTAGATGCCCGTTCCTTCTACCATAAAATAATTCTCTTTTAAAAGTTTTATTTCATTTCACAAACAGCTTAATGGGTTGGTTTTGGTTTCTTGCCAATTATATGTATAGGGGTAATCCATGCAGAAGAATATGGATGTTTACATGGATTGTGTGACCACAAATGTCCAACCACAGCTGAAAAACCTTATTTCTTTGCATAGGCATGACCCACGAGCAAACGCCATGAGAAACCAGATCATTATGAATCTCTTATTCTACATTAAATATTTGCCTTCATATAATAGCAGGGGGATCCAACCGTGCATTCATTGCATGGTCAACTGCCGGGTACACTACATTTCTTAGAATTCATTGCCAGCTTTTGCAATTATTTGCAACTTCCTTGTAGTGCAGAATCGTCCGTGCAAGTCAGTTCTACACGTTGTCAACCTTTGAAGACCTGGGACACTCCAGGAGTCTAATTCCGTCACTAATTACTAATTGTGAAAGTAAGCATCTGCCGTTATTCTTACTCTGGACGAAGTTTTCCACACTAGCAATCGGGCTTTCGATTTTGATTCGATGGATGAGACTTTTCAGCTCGGCGGATTTTACACAAACAGCCAGTTCTCCCCCGTTCCTTGATAGACTGGGATCACACACTGACTTCACTCACAGTATCTAGAAATCCCACTTCTAGAAACCATCTTACAACACCACAAAACGTGTTATCAAAAATATATGTTAATGACTAGTTCTTTATATGCAAAACATTTCGTGTTTGCGAGTTCACCAGATCGAGCATCTGAACCATGCTAGTGGACAAAAATCTCATGCGCTGGTGAGATCTCGTAGCTGGTGTCCGCTGTCTACGACCCTTTCGCGGAAGGACACGTTTGTCATTAAAACGCTGTCCCCATATTATCCCCTAGCAAACATACATGTGGGCAAGCGTTGTACTTTTCGAAATCTTAGAGTGAGCACAATCGATGTATCCGACATTGACAGTAGAAGATTGCCATCTTTGCAACCGCTCATGTGATAATTAAAAAATGGACGATGGTCCAAAAGTTCGCCGGAACTGAATTTCTGGTGTAGTTTACAGCCTGCCGCTCTTCCACAGCTTACTCAATAGCGTGATGCATTCATGACATACTGTTTTGAATTCTTCAGCTTGTCTAGAGAAATTCTTGCCTCGAACTCGACCACAGTGGGTGCACATCACAAAACCATGGGAAATACCTTCATATTTGTCCCGGAGAATTTGCTGGTTATGACGATTATATAGAACACGTGGTTGCTACAAGGAGACGTACTTGTACATCTGACGACTCTCTTCATTTTTAATACTTTCGTAGGTATAAAGTGATTTAATGACAGCAAGATTTCAATTGTGTAATGTGTGAGAACTACACACCAGTTCCATTGTTTTTTATACACGTAAGTGCAAATGAATCCATGTTAGAAGACTCGTCAATGGACCCGAACGCCCATTGTATATCATTTGTCTTCGGTTCGAAGGACGTTACCCATCTTTCTGTTGTTACAGTTTCAGGAGTGGCACGTGTGATGCCAGGCTGAATTTTGGACTCGAGGTTGCTACAAACGACTATGTTTTTTTCCTTTTGTTTTGGTCGAGTTATTAATTTAAACAATAAATCATTATTTTGTTTCATTTACATTTAAAACCACGTGCAATGCTGAAATATATATATATATATATATATATATATATATGTATATATATTTATTGAAACTTAAGAGGGTAATATATACCCCTTACTATTTACTTTTATTCTATGTATTTATTTGTTTGTCTTATAGTGTTGATATTGCTTGTGGACTTGTTTCTTAAGGAAAAAAAAAAATATATTAAAAAATATTATATTATATTATACAAGTTGGTTTATTATTATTTTTTTATATTTTTTAATTTATCTAGATATTTTATTTAAAATTTATATTTTTCCATTACTCCCATTTATGTTTTAATATTTAATAGTTAATTAATTTTTTATATTTGAGATATTATATAAGTTTTTACCAAAAAAATTTGGTCAACACTTTAATGCTAGCCACAACACTTTAAAATGATATTTTGAATTTTGATTGTATAATAACCTTGTTCTATATTTCTATGAACTTGTAATTATTAAAAATTTCTAAAATCTATAAAACATAAATTTTTATATTTATTTAATTCTTAATCTAAGAAAATATAATATAAAATATAAAATATATATATTTTAAAAAATTATTAATACAATTTTAATTATTAAATAGAGTGAGAATTTATATTTCTGTTTAAACTAGATATTTCTAGGAGACAAAAGTAATTACTATTTTTTCAAAAAATAATACATGTGGTTAAGTTTTAAAGGATATACATACTCAAAGAAATTAAGTAGTGATACTCCAATTATTTGTGGACCTAGCTATTTACAAACTCTAAAATTAAGAATGTAATGTTTAGATGAAGGTTCTATATTGAAAATTCTATAAAGTATATTTAAGAATTTTTATTTGTAGTTTTTTTAATAAAAATATGTATATTTGAGCTCAACATATAAATGTCTTGTATTTTATTATTTATTATAATAAAGATGCTCATATCTTGACTACATGTACATCTTATAATATATTTGAAAAAAATAAATTAAACAAGTATTTCTTTTTATGCATGTATATACATATCTAGTTATTGGTAGATAGTTTAGAAGGATTTAAATTATAAAAAAATTTAAAAAAATAAAAAAATCTATTATTCTAATATCATAATAATTCTAATTTTTTAATATTGATAATTTTTATCATCTAATTAAAATCTACCATAAGTTGTATCCCACATAATAAATGATTATAGTCTTATATTTTGAATATTATTTTCTAATATAATAAGTTAAATTCTTAATTAGAAATATTTTAGTATATAATAATCTAGGATATTATTTTTTGAGTCTTATTTTCTCTTCTTGTCTATTGGAAGTTCTTTATAGTACCTTTAATAATTCTTAAAAATTAAAATAAACTTTTTTATACTATTATAGTAAAAAAATAATGGATGCAAGAATAAATAATTAACAATTAAAATGCATCTAACAACATTAAGTCTAATTAAATACTATTATTTTAGTTTTTCTTAGATTCTTTAAATTAAAAAATCAACAATTAACTCAAATTCAATCTTATTTTTATAAAAGATTTTAATCTTTTTTGATCGTTTATTTGATTGATTTAATTTGTTTGTCCATTACCATCTACACTTGTTTATTTGAAGACATCTAGTTTTTCTTAAGCACCATAGTGTTAAAAAATTTGATCAAATTAAATTTAGATCTAATATTATATTAAATGTACATAGTTCTTTATGACCAAATTATTATTG
The DNA here is from genome assembly GCA_036785485.1 of Physcomitrellopsis africana. Classification (NCBI taxonomy): domain Eukaryota; kingdom Viridiplantae; phylum Streptophyta; class Bryopsida; order Funariales; family Funariaceae; genus Physcomitrellopsis; species Physcomitrellopsis africana. Next base: position 104,131 of record JAWRVF010000163.1, on the reverse strand, counting down.
ATTTCTTACTTCCTATAAAGATAGCTAATTTTTTTTATGAATTAATTAATGATAATTTTTATTTATATTTAGAAAAAATCTTAATTTTTTTTAATTATAGAAAATTTTAAAATAAAATTATTTAATCAAAAATTAAAAAATTAAAAAATTAAAAATATCTTTGGCATACTTCTAATTAAATTATAAATTTTTAGATTTTTTTTTGTGTTGATTTTTTTTAGTTTAAAAATTATAGTTAAATTATTTAAATAGCTTAAGGGCTAAGATTAACCACCTCCATAGATTTAGAATAAAAAAATTAAATTCTATTATGATCTTTAATAAAGTCTAATTTAAGAAGCAATAGACTTTAATTTAATTTAATTTAATTTTTTGGACTCACTGATTGCTTTAGATGTTGTAAGTTTCTACTCTTTGCAAAGTTTTTTTTTTAAACTTTTAAATATATAGAATATTTAAAGAAGATATGGTCTATATATGTATATATAATTTGTGTCCATCTATTAATTTGTTTAAAAGTTTGTATAAGAAGTGTTTTATATTAGATAACATTAAGTAAAAAAGAATTACCAAGTATACTATTGGATGGATGCTTACAACTTTATACTTGTAGTATTATCATCATATGGCTTATTAAATTTGTTATTATTTACATTTAGTTTTTAAGTTTGCACAATTAATTTTAAATTTGTAGAAGGATCTTTCTATAGTAATTTTAATTAATTATTAGAATATTTTATTTCTATAATAATAAAAATAAAATCTTAAATTATAATTCTTTTATACTAATGTTAGTTGTATTTATAACAAATACATATAAAATAGTCTCTAGACCAAATTAAAACTTATCTTATATTTGGCATATATTATTTTAGTTTTATTTATTTTTAGATAGCATTTATATCTAATAAATAAAAAATTATAATATATTAATTTTTTAAAATTTTTAAAATTTTTGCTAAGATAATAGATTTAATAAACCTAAAAAAGAGTTTCTATTTTTTAAGAATATTTTATAATTAAAAAAATAAGAACCTAATTTTGATATATTATTATTATTTTTTTCAACTAACATACTTGGTTGTTTTTACTATAGTACTATTTACTACCTAAAGTTCATCAAAGAATTTCTCAAATGTAATCCAAGTTGGAATCTTAGCTTGGATTTGTAAAGATTTAGTATATAAAAATTAAAATCTAAAATCTATTTTTATATAGTATAAATATAAGTAATATTTTTATTAAGAATTGATCATTTTAAATTTTTGTCATATATATTACTTATTTCAATCAAGAAGTTCCATTAAAGAATAGCCAATTTTTCTTTTTGAAAATAAAAACCATTATTAAAGTCTAGATTTAAGAATTCTCTTCAAAAAAATCTTACTTTAATTTTAAAAAATTGCTATAAGTGTTTTGTTTCTTGCTTGTCAATATTAGAAATTTAATTTGAATTAAAAATAAATAAATCTCCAAAGTTCCTAAAAAAACCAATCAATAATTCTTCTTTTATACTATTATTAAAGGAATCAAGAGCTTTGTTATTTTGTTTAGTTACAAGTTTTGTGATTTGGCCTCTCCTAAATTCTTCTTGTATAAGGATTTAGAATTGCATTGATCCCACATGTACCATATATGCATCATGTCTTTGTATTAGGGTGGTACCTCTTGCAACTACTGCATATAATACCATCTTGTTATGTGATCTAAATTTGTGCAAAACACTCTTTAGGCTTCTACAACATCTCCATCCAATTTGCTGTACTTTGCTATTCCAAAATACATCTAATACTTGGTTGCCCTAAATAATCCATAAGTCGATTAACAATCTCAAGTCTAGTAGAGACAATTACAAACTACCAACAAGACTAGATTCAAATTATTGATTGATGATAAACAAAAAACAAAGTGAAGAAGAAATATGAAACCCCACCTAAAGCACAGCTGTGCGTGCAAGAGCACCATCACCCCCCTTGGATTCCCAAGGACGATGTTTTTCACAAGGTCTGTTTCCTTGGGAGCAGCGCCCGAGCTCGGAACCCAATGGCCGAGTCCCCACAAAGACCTTGTTTTGACCCCCTCGACGACTTGACAATACAATAGTCTTCTTGCAGGGTTCCAGGTAGGTGCACCAAAACTCGGCATCCAAGGGGCTGACTTGGAAATCAAAGCATACTTTATCTAGCCGATTTGTGGTGTTTGATCCCTCTGCACAAATCATGTCAAGCTCTGCATTGCCCATTTAGATCGGTGTGCAGGTCTTGGAGCAACACCAGTCTGGCTCAACAAATTCGGTGGAGTCGACTGGAATAAGTCTTCAATTCCTGGCATCATCTGCTGCTGGTGGTGTTGGGGTTTGGCTCAGCTCAATCCCAACTTAGCGATTGTGTGTTTTTCCCCTACGTAAGTGCGAATCCAAACCATGATTAGTTCTGTTTGTGTTGTCGGAATGGACTCATTACAGACATAAAAAATAAAAAAAACAAACAGAACCGACCTCGAAGCCCACCGGAGACGTCGATCCAAAGTAGAATATGTTCAGTCATGACATGTTCATTCACGACTTTTGGGAGTATATATATCAGACAAACCTGTTGCTAGATTCATTGGCTATGGTGGGGCGACTTCTACACTTCAACTTTACTGCTCATGTATAAAGTGCACCAAAACTTCGTGCTGATAACATATTTCAGACAACAGTTGTGCGAGGAGAAGGGAAAGAGTAACGACTTTGGGGGACAAGACCGATTTGTATATCTATATTTGACTTTCGTTGTGTGTGTGTGTGTTGTTGTTGTTTATTTTTTTCTCCCTCCCTTTTCTTTATATCATTACCAAGGCTATCTACATGTTGTCAAAAACGGTGTTCGATGTTGGACCTGTCTACATATGGTGGATGAAGATGCTACATATCCTTGGATTGCCTGGAAACTCTCACATTGAACATGTCATGTCGGCCTTGGAGTGCTTGAAAGTACAGTTCCAAGCTAAAACTGCTTGTGTCTGGTAGAACTTGCAAGTTGCATCCATCATCATCCTGCATAGTTCACACTAACCCATACTTCCAGGGCGAGCAATTTGATCCGTCTCAAGCTCAGTTCTGTTTGTCACCTAGTACCGCTGTAATGCACTGAATGGTGATAGCTATGTGATTTGATTAAATGACCAAAAAATGGTTATTTATTTGTTACTAGAAATGAGTATGTGTTGATTCAGATTCTAAATCTGGTTATCTACTAACTTCTGTGATGAAATTATTCATTATGGTTAGACTTCAGGAAATAGCTGGTTTGAGACCTCCAGAACTTTAAGGGTTAAAAATGTACTCAGAAGAAAAGCTTGTCGAGGCAGGCTTATTAGAACAAAGTTTTCAAGTATTAAATTTGGAGATTGCAGACATGGAGTTAGCAATCGCTCATTCAAAATCAGCAAGAACCTCGATGATAAATCTGCATGCCGCCCTGCGCGTAAGGTATCCTTGCATTACCAAAAGCCAGGAGCAGAAGTACGATGATGGTCTCTCATAACGAACATGATAACATCCTCTACCAAACGCAGAGATTATAGAAACTTGTAAGTAATTGGATCAATAAGCTACGTAAAATATTAAACGGAATCTGTGACAAAAGGGTCTACTTCTCCACCTCTTTAGAACGAGCCTCCAAGAAACTTTGTATTTTACCCTGTCCGTGGATCCTTATGATCCTAACATGCAGAACGGAGTTAATACTCTGTCACCTATAATACAAGTTCAGATAGAATTAAGGCAGCGAAAGAATACCCGCACTGGGACCTAGTGCACTCGTGGGAGCTTCAGAAAAAATATGAGAGCGACAAGAGAGGATTTAAGTTACAATAAAGAATCCAAAGTTGCTTATAGAGGCAAAAGTTAAGATATGGTCGAGAATGCCTGCTGACTATCCCCTTGAACAAAACCAAAGCTTGTCGGATCTTCACTAAGCATCTGTTCGCCAGCACCAAGACTCGTCGCACATAATTCCTGTGGTGGCAGGAGAAGGTGGACGAGGCATCAGAGATGTATACAGATAAAGTCATGGTTCCCTGCGTGATGGCAGCTGGAGTTGCGAGCACCGGTGGTAAACATCAACCTCCATCAGCTCTCTCACATTGCGAACAGGTAACCGTATGCCCAATCCAGCCTTGTGCATCAACGATTTTGTGTTCTCTAGTTCCTCTTTAAGTGCCTGCGAAGAACAACAAAAGCGTGCACGTTTCTGGCAAACAATGAATATCCAATGACTACAAAGTCATTATCAGCACGTATACGAATGAGGTCATTTTAGGTGAACCAGACGCTGATACTTCTATGGGCATGGCACAACATATACTCGAATTACTCAGGCCTTGAACTGCGTGGTCCAGAAAAATATGCTGGTGTACCATGGTCTTAGACACTAATCCTTCCTGGTGATGTATTGTTCATAAATGAGGAGATACAAATGAAAATTCGGAAGTTACTAACAGATCCTAAAATCATCTGGTAGCAAGTTTTGTTGCCAAGTACAACAGTTGCCATACAATCTACGAACAATGCTACATTCATTCTGTTCACTTATGAGAAACTACTTTTCCAATTCATGTGCAGGAAAACAAATCTTTGCATACTTTGGAGAAATTTCCCACAATTGGCACACCAGGAAGTTAATAGCAAGATTAAGTCAGGAACTAAAATGACCTCAAGAAAGCGAGGAGCACCTGATGGTCTCTCTCGAGTTGTTCGTGCTTGGACAAGAATGAATGTTCACGAGCTTCCCAGGATGCACGCTCAGATTCCCAGATCTGGCGCTCTGCTTGCAACTTGCTCTTTATGGACTGCAGCAGCCAACGAACATTCTCATTACTTTAACGATTGTTCAATTCACAAAGGATATGTCGTTACTCATCCCTCAAGATACTTCGTCCAGTGTCGCATTAAACTTCCCCGATAGGTATAGAAGCTAGATGCAGTACATCAGCATAAGCAGTTGATCAAGCCGTGTTTCTTGCTTAGTTGATCAATGAAAATGTTTTCCAGAGTCAAAAGTTCTTCAAAAAACCTTATCATGAACGTTGACCTTGTCCAATTCCACAATGTTTTGTGCTACATCAGGCACCACCTTATCAGTTGACTCATCTTTATCATCTGCAGATTCAGAATCTTGCAAGTGGATGTCCGCAAGGGTAGTTGTAATCAAATTAACTGGCCTGCATGAACAACACAAATTACAAGCTCGTCTTCTGCAAGGCCTACTATAGACAGCTATTATTAATGAGCAACACATTATTTCCCAATTTTCAAGACCACTTATTCTGTCATTTCACCAAGTTTCCATGATCGATGATGAACCAGAATTTTCATTCAGTAACCTAGAATACGTAGAACCTTAAAAATCTTGATGAACTTTGTTTCAATCAAATATTTCTGTATCCATGTGCATAACAGTAAGCAAATTATACACATTTATGTGAAAACAATCCCCAAATATGTGTCAAAGTTGAATGATCGCCCAAACTCTGCACCGAAAATGCTGAAGCTTATGAACTTTTTCTTACACCCTCAAACGAGCAGGGGAAATTTAATCAGGTGCATAACAGAGGAAACTCCTGACAACTAAATATGTAACACTGTGGCAACTCTCAATGTTAAAGGATGCCATCAAATGGCAACAAGAAAACAAATTAGGGCTATATTTGATGACCCAACATCTTCCACATTAGCATACCTTGTAATCAAACAGGGTAGAACACACCTTTTGAGTAAAGGATCGGTCGACACAGTTTCAACCTGTTTCAACAAGTATTGCACGTTCCTTGCGTGGTGTGTTTGCAACTCCGTCAATCTGCGGTGGTTGAAGTTGTAATCATCATTAGAATACCACCCACCTCCCGTGATGTGGGGAGCACAAACTACGTACGCTTCTACCATTGTGGTGCCAGCATTTACTGTTTCATAATTCATGTCAAAAAAATCAGTCCTGAAAGCATCTACTCAAGATAGGGCATGATAGCATGTCCACCATTAGGACTTTGGCGTAGCTCAGCTTTGCTTCACAGCGGAGTTCAGACTAAAAGGAGATTAGTGTGAAACAGAAATAACTACTATTTAAAAATATGTCAGAATGGACATGTTATGCAATCACTGAACACCCAAGGGTCAAATTGGCAGATACATTAAAAACGATGTGTTTTTTTGAGCATGTGTATGCTTGAAGTTTATAACATCTTGCAAAGGATGTACAATCACAGTCTACTGAGACCACAAACCACCTCGATCGCAATATGGGTACCTGCGGTCAAATTCAAGCTCTTTCAGCCTAGAGTTTCGCTCGATTTCGTTGAGTGCTTGTTTCTTCTCCTTCAGCTGAACCTCAAGATTGGCCACGTCTTTAGCATCCTGCCGTTGCTTCTCTATTGCTCCTACAAATTTTTCCAAGTATTTTCCCAGCATGACCTTTGCATCATGCGGTGATATTGTATCAAGCTGGGCAGTCATTTCCTCCCTGCATTAATTTTAATCGTTTTTGTCATCTCAATACAAAAGATAAGTAACAAGCGGAAGAACCGATGGAGTGGGGAGGTGATTTGTTAAATTAATAAAAACTGATCTTTCAAGGAATGTGCAATATTGCACTCTTTAGGAATGTCTTGCTATCAGAGGACTTAAATATGAAAACGTGATTAAAGTAGCTACACGGGATAAAAGTTTTACTTGGTAATATTTCCCTCCAAGATATCACGCTCGTGCTCAGCAATGGATAAGGTCACATACTCCGCTTCAGCATCCAGACCCTCAATCCGCTCATCCAGGTCCCTAAGCTCTTCCGCCTCTTTCAATAGTTTCTTAGAACTCTGAAAATCCTCCAATTTTATACATGTTTCCTTTTCACGAGCACAGTCCTCATGCCGCAAAGTAACCTGATCCCAATTTTCATATCAGGCACAACGAAACTTGCCAAAACCATAACCTTCATACATTGGAACAACAATTCATTCACCTCTTCTATCAATGAGAAGTAGCCAAAAATCCGGGTCAGATGACGTGCTCTGTGATGTTTGTGGGAAAAAAGTACCTCCTCAGTCAGTTCATTGGCGAGAGAAAGCTTCTCTGCAGACTTCACTTCCTCCGCTTTGGCCATCTTTTCTTGGGCGTTTTTTTTAAGCATCCCAATGTGGACTCTCTTTTGCTCTAATTTTTTGGCTATGCCATGCACAGCACGCGCGTGCTTTAACTCCAGCTTTGATCTTTCATTCACACAATCATCCTTCTCTGACAGTATCTCTTCCTTCTTTGCCTCCTGCTCTTATCTTGCACATCAGAGTGGTTCTTCGAACCCCAATAAATTGCTGAGGAATAGTCGAAAGACGCTGTTCTTAAACAACGAGTTGACAATGAAATTCATAACTTCGATAAATATCCATATAACCACCACCATGTAGACGATAATGTGCCTCGAAAAACAAAATAACTCTCACCAATTTGTTTGTGGAGTTTTTCGCTTCCTTCATCTTCAAAAGCTTGTCGATCTCTTGGTCTAGAAGTGATTCCATGCGGTCTACATTTATCACATGAGGTGACTCAGCAAGACCAGGTAGAGCAGTTCTTCTCCTCTTGGAATTACCTTTCTGATCACTCCGCTCTTGACTCCCAACTATTGATGAATCCATTACTAAAATTTCTAACTCCAGTTTCTTGTTGGCTGCAGACCTTTCCTCATTCTTTGTGCTGGTAACCTGACGTTGTCGCTGGTTTTCAATCTGTCAACCTCACATCCAATGTCAGCTTCAAGCCCCAATCAGTTCACTGAGCACAATAAGCACGTCCTGTTCCACTCTGACCATATCATTCCCTGTGCACTGAAGATATGTTGTCCAACGACATTCAATCTTCAACCCTATAAGAGGTTCGACTGCGGGATCCTTCAAAGCCATCAAACCTCAGCATGCAAGGATTTTTCTGTTCAAGTTCTTCGACTGACGCCAGCCCAATCTTCACCAATCTACTCTCTTCTAGTGCAAATCTCAAGAACAAGATATTCCAATTTATTTGAAATTTAGTACTCCTCACAACAGAAAAAAAAGGCATAGTAAAGAAGTACTAATACCAAATATACCCTTTCTATCTGCAATCTCTAGAGGTAATTAATGAAGAGGCGTTTAGGCCAGATACCTCCAATTCACGAGCACGTTTAACTTGATTTTCTGATTCTCGCTTCAAAACAACCATGTTTCTCTGGTGCATCTCATGGTCATCCTCATACTTCTCAGTTGTTTCCTTTATCTTTTTCTTCAAGAAATCTTGCTGTACCCGCATACGAGTAATCTCGTGTTGCAATTGCTGCACCTGTTATTACGCAAACATTGCCGCAGTTCGAGTGAATACCTTCCATGCTGAGCTCTAGGACTAGGTGAAGCTGAAATCCGCGCAGTATATTAGACCAACAAGGTGCAGATATAAATTCGGCAAACTTAGCACTTCCCCAGGTTTGAATAGTTTCATGAAATCCTGTGCTCATGTTGGGGTATCTCAACAAGTTGCCAGATATTGTATATAGATGACTTGATCTGAATCTTGACAAGAGGGACGTGTCCAAATACTCGAAAGGAGTGGCTAATCGATGTGGAGTTCGCGTTGTGAATACTATGTCCATACTTACTGGCTATTCAATGAAATCAGGACAAAGTCATAAATACCTTTACATCAGATTTTGCCTTTTGCCGCTCAAGGCGTTGTGACTCTTGCTCCCAACGTTGATTTTTAAGAGATACCAGTTGAGCGGTAATTTTCTTCACCTTCTCCTCATACTGTTCTCGCAGTTTCTTCTTCTCCTCTATCCCTCGAACAACATTTTTATCTATGGCCTCCAATTCCTTCTTCAAGGAATCCACCTCTTCCTCTTTTCCTTTCATCTGAAGGTAACCAACAGAAAAGATAGTTAATAGTAAAGAGGCACCTCTTAAAATGCGTTAAGAAATGCTACAAATATCTGCAATTGGAAGATGGCACTAATCATCTCACGGCAAGGTTCTGTGCTAGTTGCTACCTGATCTTAGAAGTCTACATGCAGTTCATTAGATTTCTTTGTTTGAAAACAGAAAAAAAAATTAAAAGAATTATGGTTCATTTTTAGATCATCCTAACAGAACTATATCACTAACACAGCATTTCTGAAGATAAATTGATGTGGGTGATTTGTTTCAATATGAAAACCAAACACACCAGGAGAAGGTGATGACGGTGAACCTCGGCTTCAAGTTCAAGCATGCGGCTCTCATATTGCACTGTCAAGTGATTTGTTTCAGATTCATTTCTAGCCAATTCGTCAATAAGCTCCTCCTTCTGCTGAATGCTGAAGGCTAACTCATGAAGCTGCTTGTCCATTACCTGCAAGGGCCACCACCTTTGTCTAATCAAAACTTGAATTCACATTTTTTCTCTGGCAGAGGAAGAGTGATTTTGGGCCCGCCGAGTGTATAAAGACTTGAAATTCCTACATCCAATTACTAACTTCATAAAGTTTGTAGACTCACCTGAAAGAAGGCATTAATACCAAAAAAGAAAAGAAAGAACAAAAAGGACTGTAGAATATAGAAGAGACAATACCTATTAAAATGAAGGCACATGCAGAGAAGAAATTTAAATATCCATGTGCATAAAACACGAGTACATTTGAAGCAATCGTGCAAAAAAATACGCATCACATGAGCATAAACATCATAATACGGACAAGGTAACCAATGTCAGCAATTTTGTTTACATCAATATAACCCAAAGGCTATGAAACAGATAAAAGGGCGACTGTTTACTCTAAGCTCAGTAGGACTTTCCTACATGATGCTGAATAAAGTTTCTTTATTCTGTTGTACAAAACATACCATTTCTACATATTCGCTGAAAGATCCTGTTGAAACCCTATGATTTGCTACAAGGTTGCCTATTTAATGTGGGAAGGAAGCTGGCAATAACTAGGCAGTCGAAGTAGTTGAATATCAATATATGCTTCCTAGTTCAATTAGTTGTCATGCCGTCCTAATTATCACGTGTCTCACATGGTTTTGGCCATAGACAGTTCGAAAGGAAGTTGAAATTCTGTAAACAAACAATTCTGTGAGATAATTGCAACTGAAGGAGAGATTAACTTGTTACCAATAGTCTTGCAGGTCATCAGAAGTCAAACCTACAACTCGGTGGACAATCTCTAGTTCAGGAAAAACCCACCTGTTTGCTACGCTTAAATTCTCGGGTTTGAACACGCTCGTCCTCTTCAAGATGTTTCTGCTCTTCAAAAGCTATTTTTTCATAAAGAAACCTTTCTTTCGTCTCTTCAACCTTTTCCAAAGACATCCCACATGCACGGGCCACAAAAGTTACATGAATGTAGACAAGCAGACAGAGAAGAATACAATGATTTTCACGTGTTTCTCAAAGTTTGGGTATTCTGGATAAAAGTGGAATAAAAAGACCAACCTTCAGTTTTTCACTTAAATCGCTGAGACAAGCTTGATCAAAAGTATCACCCATACCAATAGAACCATCTAATACGTCGCCCTTAGCCTGAAGCATAATATCACATCATGTTTGAGAAGGTTGCAATCACAAACTCTGCTTCTACTTGTATTTTGACATGTGCAATGCAGACTTTGATAAGAATTTGATGATGGAACGCAGATCAAAGTCCTTAAAACAAATGCATTTTAAAACTCTAATACCACAAACAGTTGGAAAGATGTGACGAATGAGGAAAATATCAAAAGAAAAGACAATAACTTAATTGATAAAACAACAACCATCAACTTCAAGTAACAATGTACAGATACTGGCAAAGATTGTGATTGCCACCTCATCAGAGTTCTCCATGTTGTCACTATAACAATCATCATTTTTCCCTTTTGGGTTCATAACGGCAACTGGAAGTCCAGGAACACCAGCACCATTCATGACGAAAGCGTCTGGCCGCCCAGTCTGCAAAGTTTCAAGAGATGTTCGAAGACGACCCAATTCATCCTCCTTCGCCATGGCCTCCTCGGACAAGCGCGAGATGATAGTAGCATCCTTTTCTGTCTTTTGCATCAAAGTTTTCTTCTCATTTGACAGATCTTGGGCAAGCTTATTCAGTGTCTTTATCTCCTTCATCTGTCAATTTGTATATAAAAGACAATAATATTTACATTAGAACGTGGTCGCGCAATAGCATATGACTCTCTGCTATGTAAATATACACAATGTAGGACATATGGGGCTACCTTCTCAGCAAAGATCCGTTCATCTCTTGCGAGATCTTCAGTGGCTTCCTTCAGTGCTTCGTCTTTAGATTTCACATCACTTTCTTTGACTGCTAGTCGCTCTTCCAGGACCCGAATAGTTCGCAAATGCTGGTTGATGATGTTGCGAGTACCTCTATTAGCTTGATTCGGAGAGTTACAATTCACACGCTGCATTAAAAGTAAATCACAAACAGTTTATAGACGACATGAACAATCTTCTTCAAACTTCAAAATGAACTTCCAAGTAGAGTGCTCACCTTCACATCTGCTTTGGAAGGGGAAAATAAGTTCCGCATGGAACCAACAGCTTGACTATCTTCTAGTTGAGTCTTGGGTCGGTCCATCAAGCCACTGTCTCGAGGGGTTACCCCGGCAGTCATAGGGTTGAGATCCTTCTCAAATTTCCTCATTGCCGTATTAGCACTAGCTGGCCTGTCTAGGCTAGAGAATGAACTTTCACTCGATGCCAAACCTGAACCTTCATCATCAATCCCTCCTACAACTCTCTTCATCATTTCTGACAGGTGATTTTTGACCGCAAAACTGATGTCATTGCAACTTTCCCAACGTGGCACCACTTGTTTTAATGCCATCATTTCAGAATTAACCTCGTCCAATTTGAACTGCAAAATTAAAATTTAGGTCGGTACAATGAATGAAACCTTAACTGTGCAGGAACATAGAGAATCCAGGAACATAATGATAAAGTTGTAAGTTTGAAGATAGTATGTACCACAAGTTTCTCATATATGGATCATTTAAGTCTAACCTGACAATGATCGCGTTCAATACGCATTTCCAACATCTCCTCCTGTAGTTTGTTCACTAGCAACTCTAATGCCTGCCATTATAATGTCACAGGGAAAACCTTAGTTTCAACCCCCACAACATAACTTGGGAATATAATTTGAAAGATCTTTATTTGCACTCCACAAATACCTCAGAAATCTGGCATATAATTGAATGATTTTGACATTTATAATTACATCTAACGTCGTCAGAAAGCAGTTACCTGTATCTCATCCTTCAATTTAAGACACTCTTGCTCGCTTTCTCTACTCTTTCTACGCACATTATTGAGCTCTGCAGTCATATCCACAGATATATCTGCCCGTGCCCTTCATGATCACAACATAAATACAGTCAAATAGTGCATTTCCCAGACCTTAAATAACAATACAGAGATCAATCTCCTACGAAGTCTATCAAAATTTACCAGGATTGTTTGCATGACAGTGTTGATGATGACTCCATCACTTCAAAATCACATATTCAGATACAAAAATAGACAATGCAAAAGTTCAACATGTAGAAAATATAGTCTTCTACCCTACAACGCACAGACCCTTGGAACTTCAGAGCAATTGGTGACCAATTCCTGTGCTGAATTCCTTCCTCGCTTTTTAATGCTTAAATTACAGTTCTCAAGTACAAAATTCAATGAATCATCACCTGTGACATAGTTCGATGCCTCATGGATCCCGACGCCCACAAAAGACAAACTACATATGACATTAAAAAAAGAAAAATAAAAAAAGAATAACGATAATCATAATTATAACAATGAAATGAAGGGAATACAAACTTAATATTCACATAACGTTGACCATTATTTTAATGATGTAAATTAGTTCAACGGTCGTCAGCTGGATTATGCTTGTAGAAAAAATGCAGGCTACTTGAAAACAACTCGTGTGATGGTAGTTGTAAGTAAAACAAACCGGATATCAGCTAGAAACTCTCGATGTGATTCATCTTCAAGGAGAATCTCCAAGCTTTGCGGACCACTGACAGTTTCAAGCCCCATATTATGCATTCGCAAATTCAACAACTCCACTTGTAAAGCCTGTTCATGAAAATACATTCTCATCAAATTGGATATTCAGAGTATGAAAGTCTCGAGCACAAATTACCATCACAACATTTCAGGCATACTGGCACAGCTAATTTACTAAACTTCACCGGAAGTCAATAATATTCTCACTCGGATTTCTTGTCGCAATTGATTTAGCATGACAGACTGCGGATCGCGGTTAATAACAGGCTTGTTGCGGATATTGCGAGCCCGGTTAGCGTACTTCAATGTATTCAGTGTCTCCTCAAAGTTCGTGTCTGCCGTACTATTAAAGAATATTGTGTAACCACCAAAATTAATGTGAGAATTTTATTAGCTTTTTTAAAATATAAGCACAATGCAAGCAAACGATTGAAGAGCCCAATTAATCATCAACATATATATACATTCTACTCCACAAGAAGCACCTGATACATGCAATCATACATGTCCGGCTGTTTCCGCCCAGAGAATCCTGCAAGGTTACAAAAGCACACGCAAATATTGGAAGTAGTCAATTGAGAACACTCTTTACATAATAAGGAATCAGATCACACTTTAATCAATTTGAGGTTCAAAATAACTGAATATTCAACTAGCTGGATGGCAAGATGTTTCCTAGAACTTGGACAATCGAATTAGGAGTTTCTGCACGTTGTCAAGTCAAAAAGAAAGGGGGGTCTATTTCGACTTTTACATATGCATGTAATCCTTGCAGAGAAACCATCCTCAATTTCGATACCAATGAGGACATTCAAAAAAGACGCACTACATGAAACTACATCAAATGGACGTGTACACAAAACATGGCTAGGAGAAGGGGATGTAACCGAACTTGAAGCATTCGTGTGAGTTTTGATTCCCTGTATGGTACATGTTGACACCTTTTTCGCTCATCCCCCAATGCACTACACATGTTACAGTAAGCCAATATCAAACTTCCTAGAAATAAGTAAATTGATTTGCTGATACAAAAAAAATGTATGAACAGAAGATTAGCAGAGGATCCATCACATGCTGATACAAGCCATCCGTGCCAAATGAAGTGAAAGAATTCCAACATTGGCAAGGACATCAATGAAATAATGATAGCTTACAAATATTACCTTATGACATTGCCTAAAGCAAGAAGACCACAGTTTATAGTAACAGACTCTTTGAAACGCATGCCAACGGCACCCGTACGCTTCGCCCTTTCTGAGCCTGCCAAGTCAACCTGCAACACCTCAAAGCTAAGGGGGTTAGACTCACAGGTAACCCTGGCATTAAACAGACTACATCCGTGGTTTATGCACTCAATCCCATCCCAAAATCGGCTCGCTGAGACTGTTTAGCCTACATCAGTTTTGTTTTGCTAAGGTCGTGAGATTGCGACATGGTTGGACCAGTTCAGAGAAAGCGGCAGTTGCATGGCTCACCAAGTGAAACTTCGCGGTGATGACATCATTGGTATTAGTACATTCTACAATGCTCCGCTGCTCGACAATGATGGTGAAAATAGCATGTGATCGGCTCGAATGCTGGTTCATCAACGTACTTCCTGTTGTACGAAAAACCGACCCATGTTCAAGAAACCTGTAGAAGTAGACAGAGCAACCACACAATAGGTCTTAGCATTAGATGCAAGATTCGATGTAATCAAGGAGTAGATCATACCAATTACAACAAAGTGACGACCAAAGGAAAGCAATCACAGGGTGAGGAGGTAGTCAATCTTGGAGGAGTGTAATAGTATTTTCAAGTATTTTCACACTCCTGAAAAAGCCGAACGTGCAACAAGCGAAAAGTAAAAATTCTTCTTCGTGCATGATTCTATAATTTACTTCCACAACAGACATGACTGCTTAGTGACTTCATAAGAAATTCTGAAAAATTACTACGCACTTAATGCTACATACAACTTCGATCAACGCCAACTTAAAATAAATTGGTGTGCATACCTGATCATACTTTCAAAGCTGGTGACAACTTCTTCTTTAACACCTGCAAGTACTATATCGCCATTCGCATCTTCGCGAATGGAAATGGATCTAGAGGGCGTATCTGGGTGAAGCAAGTCCTTAATCTCCTCATTGTAAATCTCAACAAACGCACACTTGATCTGCAAAAGCACGCATGATCCATCTCAAGCTCAGCACTCCATTGTAAACAGGCTTGATAAAATACAACCTTAAATGTCAGAACGCAAACAACATCTCGTTTCCAAGAATTCATCTTACACTACAATCTTACACAGGAGAGGAAAGCAGATTCTCTAAGGAAATGTGAACTGGGTAAAAGGAAATACAAGGAACTCAGCCTGATTACTGCGATCCTCCACACACTCGAAGAGCTGGCGAATGGCTCGAGGTAAAATCCCGAGCTCCTCCTCCAACAACGATGCATTATTTCCACAACCCATGGTGAAAGTTTTCCCAGACCCTGTCTGTCCATATGCCAAAACCGTTGCATTGTACCTGTGTCAGTAGAAACTTCCACATCAAATTTCCTCACAAATCTAGACCAATGACACACATTGAACGCGAGGGGGGTCCTAACTTTAAAATTTGTCATCATTCCACTTATATTCAGCTCATCACTGAAAACTACAACCCTTAAGCTGGGTACCGTCGACTAGCTTGATTGATTGAATAGACAATTATAGGAGAAAGTTACGTCACCAAGCATATTATACACAATCCATCGATGAACCCTTCTATTCTCATATCTTCTGAGTTCATCCCTGCGAAGTCCTGAGCAAAGTAGGCGAGGGCACGACCCGAGATTTCAGAAATCTACAGAAAAGGACTTTCGCTTTAGCGAGCTACAACCGGATGAGTTGTAATCTCAGTAAAACTCATCCCCAAGAAAATCCCGAATATGCTTGAGTCGAAAATTCGATCAACAAGCCTGTTTTGTTTCCCACCGCCCTTGACTTCCGGACCAATTCTGCTCTATCCACAGTACTCCAAGACTACGATGAAACGAAATCATATACCATTCGTCCTTGTTGCTTCTCCAGAATCGATCAGCCTTGCCAGGTGAATCAATTACTTTCCACCACTAATTTCCTTTGCAATTCCCAACGTAAAAAGTATGGAATTACCAAAACTATATCAAAATGCCCCCACGATTGCTCTTTCCGCAGACTGCATCCATTCGCATTCGATTCTATCTGGAGGTGTGTCCAAAACAAGTCTAATCCACCAACTTGCCGAAAATTTTGAGAATTCTATCATGAATGCACCACGGCCACAGAAAAAATTCTTCGGTAGGTGCAATTACTATGGAGCTCAGCAACTCCATACAAGCGAATGCTTTAGGGCATAATCTCTACTCCTTTCAAAATTTTAAATTTACTGAGCGGCACAAGAGAAATAAGATCAGGATACAGTAGTTAAGCATCCAGGCAAATGCGTGGCCGTGTGTTTGCTTACCCAGAGCAGCAACTTTCGACAAGGGGCTTGACGCAGTCGATGTAGACATCTTCCTGACTGACAATAGGGCCGAAGACATGATCGAAAGTGAACCGGCGATCTTTTCCCAACACTACTTG